>CM040118.1:366436642-366982279 GCA_022559845.1 Amorphophallus konjac
GCGTATCTGAGATGGTACACTCGGCAGGAAAAGGAGACGGAAGAAGCGCTTGCCCAAGCTGCGCATAAGGAGGCTAGGATAGCAGAACTGGAGAGGGAACTGCGGCGTCATCCTGATGACAACTTATCCAGGGATGCTATGGAACTGAGGATCACTCTCCAGTTAGAGAGGGAAGACCGTGAGAGAGAACGGACAGAGAGGGAAAGAAACGCAGAGAGAGAAAGAGCCAACAGTTTGGCTGAAAGGGAGGAGCGAAGGTTCATGGAGGCCCAACTATTCGAACTCCGAATCGGCCTTGGTCTTGCTGAACAGTGGCTGAGAGATGGTGAGGAGCGCTACCGAAAAGCACGAGAGCGTGGCTTTCGTGTTGGTAGCTTCTCTGCTGCTTTCGTGGATCAACGCCGGGATGTGGGAATAGGAAGAGGAGTACAGAGCGGCAGGAGTACCGCTTTTCGTAGTTGGGTAGCACCTTTGAGAGTGTTTTGCCCGGAGAGTAGTGGGACGAGTAATGCAGAGAGAGAGGGCGGAACTTGATGTAAATTTTTTGGTTTTTTTTTGGAATAAAACACAAGGTTTGGTTTGTTTGTTTTTCACCTTTGCTTCAGTTACCTGAATCCCTGCACATATCACTGAAACAAACAAATCAGAATTTCTGTTCTGACTTGGCCCCTTGCTCAATAAGCAAATGGTCACTGTGACTGTCCTTGATAACTGGTCAAGGGGCCAAGCCTTTATTTAACGAAGGCAAGGGAAAGATGCGGTGATGATAAATGCGACAGGCAAGCACATGAATGCAAGCGATATTAAAAAGTGAGATGCTGCACGCAAATGTAATCATGCAAAATTGATTTGTTTTCTTTTTTTTTATATTTGATATTTTTTTTGTTTCATCATAAAAAGATTTTTTTTGTTTGCAAATATGTACATTTCTCTTTTCCATTTTTTTGTGCTTTTATCATTTCAATTTTTTTTATTGCTAACGCCCGGCAAGCACCCAAATGGCACCTAACCTACGTGAGACAGGGGTTTCTTACTAACCTCCCAGGTATCTTAAGTGCACATCTAGGTTGATTTGGGCCTCTAGACCCCTCGAATGACGATCCCGTGGGCTAAGACTTACCCTGATGACAATACCGTCATGCCATGCTTAGGCTCCCAGTTGCTTCCGACCACAGGGATTCACCCAAAAGGTGTTTGAGGTAGATGATTTGCCCGACCCTGGTCTGTTTCCTCACAACTCTAGATGGTATAAGATGGAACACCCTGGAACCCTAACGACCAACCGCGCGACGCTGACCCAGAATCAGACGCCGTCGCACCCATAGGTGACGCGCTTGCATTGGCCTAAGCCCGAGGTTAAACAAGAAGACATCAAGGTGGTAAACAGGGGTCTTGACCAGCCAGAAACACAGAGACTCCTTCGCAGCGATAGCTTTTGCTTTTCAAAGTAGGCAACCAAAATGTGTATATTAAAATAAGGTCGCAGACCCTGGGCAGTTTTCACCTTTCAGAAACTCCATCGAACCTTCATCTTTAGAGGGAGAAGGAAGAGCGTAGGGGATAAACCTCCTGAGAGGATCGGCAAAGCCGTTAACCCGGCGAGCGAATAAGGGCCCATTAACTCTTTCCTTTCGGACAACTTCGGACCAAATCTCGAGCATTTACATTCCACGGCCCCCCTTTGTGGATTCAGACTTTTGCTTTGAGGGGTTCCGCTTATCGTACCAGACACGGTCACGACCAGGCTTTTCTCTTGATTTTGATTTTGTATTTCTTTCTGTGAGGGAGATATAGTCGTTTGACGTTGGTGGGCTCCCTCTTCGTATGCCTGCGGGGACACTGCCCTCTTCTCGTGCTCTGATCGATGCTCGAGGAAATGGGTCCTACTCTTGCCTTTGGGGTTTGAGTTTCGGTTTCTCATGCTCAGCGTTTTAAGGGCGCCGACTGTCTCATTTGGTCGAAGAGAAAAGAATAAAGATTACAGCTTCCGGAGATCTTCTAGGTGTGGCCCTACCGTAGGTGATGCTACCAACTTTTTTGAATAAAATACATAAGTGAACACATGTTAGCTTCCTTCGAGCGAGCATAGGCCGACGTGGCCGGACAGGGGTCTCCACGGTTCTGGCAAACCAAGACCCGGTGCCTACCAAGCCTTAATGGGCCCTATCCTAACATGAAGGTTAGATGCAGGGACTTAACTACATGGTGCCTGCCAGGCATCGGCATTTTGAATTTTTCATATTTTTAGTGGTTTTCAATATTTCCTTGTTTTTGATGTTTTTTATCTTTTCATCATCATTTTTTTTGTTTTGTGCTAAGGGTAGTATTTCTTAAGATAAAGCCCATTCCAAGGGTGGGATAACTCGGTCCCTTCGGCGTTGATTAGCTTGTAGGCGTTGCCAGGGTACACGGCTTGAATTACAAATGGTCCTTCCCAATTGGGTTGGAGCTTAGAACGCGGCCCTCCAGGTTTGACAAATATTCTTTTTACGACCATCTCACCGACTTTGAATTTTCTCTCAACGACTTTCTTTTGGTAAAAGCGAGCGAGTCTATTTTGATACACACGCGCGTGTTCGGCGGCGGCCAGCCGCTTCTCATCCAAGAGTTCCAACTGGGCGAGGAGTGAATTACGACGATCGTCGAGGGGAAATTCCTCATCCAATTGTACCCTGAGAGAAGGGATCAGAGTCTCGTACGGGACTACCGCTTCCATACCATAAGTGAGGGCAAATGGAGTCTGCCCGGTGGGGGTACGGATTGAGGTGCGATAGGCCCATAGGGCTTCGATAAGATTTTCTGGCCAGTCTGAAAACTTACTAGACTCGCAGGTTTTTTTGATGATTTTGAGCAATGTTTTATTGGTGGCCTCCGCTTGGCCGTTACCTTGTGGGTAATAAGGCGATGAATGATGCAATACAATTGCGTACCTTTTGCAGAGGTCCTGTAGGTCCTGAGAAATGAATTGTGGCCCATTGTCGGTGACGATCGTGCTTGGGACGCCGAATCTGGCGAGAATGTTCTTCATGATGAACTTGCAGACTGTTGACGTCTTGATTTCCGCGTAAGCTTCGGCTTCGGCCCATTTGGTGAAGTATTCCGCCGCAGTAAGGATGAAAGATTTCTGCTTGGTGAGGGAATTGGGATCACCTAAGGGACCAATGATGTCGAATGCCCACATGGAGAAAGGCCATGGGGAGGATATTGGATGAAGTGAGGAAGATGGTGAATGGATTTTATCGGCGTGAAGTTGACACTTGACACACCTACGGACGTAGACAGCACAATCCTCTTCCATAGTGGGCCAATAAAAGCCTTGACGAATGATCTTCTTGGCGAGCATCTGACTATTCACGTGGCCACCGCACACACCCGAGTGCATCTCTTCTACACATTTCCAAACCTCATCGTCACCAAGACATCTTAACAGAATACCAGTAAGGCTCCTCCTATAGAGTAGACCTCCAATCAATGTGTATTTCTGAGCCACCCTTCTTATGGCTTTCTTGTCCTCTGTGGTGGCCCCTTCAGGATAAGACTGATCTTGGCAATATTTGACAATTTCATAGAACCATGGTTTCTCTTCATCAGCCAGTTCTTCTTCGGCCTCTGCCAACATGAGCTCCCTCTTCTCAAGGATATCTTCCTGCAGGATCTTCCTTGCTATCCTGTCTTTGGTGTTTACGTAGGAAGCATCATCGATTGCAGGGGCGTGAAGTTTGTAGATGGAAATGGACTTAAACCATCTTCCTAGAGGGAACCTTATGGATGATGCCAATGAGGCGAGGGCATCGGCGAGAATATTCTGATGACGAGGGATATGAACAAAGATCAGTTTTGTGAACAGTTTGGCAAAGGCAGCAGTGAGTTCTTGGTATGGCTTGAGTTTGGGATCGCGAGTGCGATACTTAGTGAGTACCTGGCGAAGGATGAGTTGACTATCACCTACGACTCGCAACTCAGTGATACGAAAAGAATGAGCGAGTCCTAGACCAGCTAGAAGAGCTTCATATTCGGCTATATTGTTGGTGACTGGAAATTTGAGCTGGTATGCCAATGGGAATGTGAGGCCTTCCGGCGACAGGAGGGCGATGCCGATTCCTCTCCCTTGAGAATTCAGAGCTCCATCAAAATATAGTGTCCACATTGGCTCATCCGATTGGTTGATGGACATTAGTTCCTCATATGGAAACTCTGATTGGACGGGATCGAACTTGGGAAGAGGATGGTGAGCGAGATGCTCGGCTATGGCATAACCTTTAATCGCCTTTTGCTGGATGTAGGTGATGTCGAACTGAGAGAGAAAACTTTGCCAGCGTGCTAGCCTATCCGTAAGGACGGCTTTCTCCAGAAGGAATTTGATAGGATTCATTCGAGCAATCAAGTGGACTTCGTGAGCCAAGAAGTAGTGCTTCAATTTCTGCACTACCCAAACGAGGGCAGCACAGGTTTTCTCCATGCCGGTGTACTTCTGCTCACAGGGATTGAGAAGTTTGGACAAGTAATAGGTTGCCCGTTCCTTGCCTTCTTCATCAGCTTGTGCGAGGACGGCTCCCACGGAGTCATCCAAGACTGAGATGTAAAGGATCAGAGGTTTTTCTGGTTTAGGTGGAATGAGAACGGGTGGACTAGCCAGATATTCCTTCAACCCTTCAAAAGCTTTCTGACATTTAGAATTCCAGTGGAATTCTACTCCTGGCTTGGTCAACTCGTAGAGAGGTCTACACCTTTGTGAATGTTGAGACACAAACCAACGAATAAACTACAGCCTGCCGATTAAACCTCGGACTTCCCTCAAATTCTTGGGAGGCGGCATATCCCTGATAGCCTTGGATTTGTCAGGATCTATCTCGATCCCTCTTTTACTCACAATGAACCCCAGCAATTTACCTGACGACACACCAAACACACACTTTTTCGGGTTCATTTTCAATTGGAATTCTCTTGACCTTTGCAAGACCTTAGCCAAAACTTCTGGATGTTCCATCCTGGTCCTTGATTTCACCAATAAGTCATCCACATACACTTCCAGATATATGTGTATCATGTCATGAAATATGGCCATCATCGCTCTTTGGTAAGTAGCTCCAGCATTCTTTAACCCAAACGGCATGACCACGTAGCAATATGTTCCCCAAGGGGTAGTGAATGACGTCTTTTCCTGATCCTCTTCTGCCAAACGAATTTGATTGTATCCTGAAAATCCATCCATGAAAGAGAGGGTTTCAAAACCTGCCGTGTTATCAATCAACACATCAATGTGAGGTAAGGGAAAATCATCCTTTGGACACGCGCGGTTAAGGTCCCGGAAGTCGATGCAAATCCTGACTTTCCCATCTTTCTTCATGACCGGGACAATGTTCGCCACCCATTGAGGATAAAGAACGACTGTAATGAACCTGGCTTTGTGGAGCTTATCGACCTCTTCTTTCATTTTCAAAGCCATCTGAGGGTGGAAACGCCTTAACCTTTGTTTTACCGAGATGGACCCTGGTTTTAGGGTTAAACGGTGTTCGACCAAGGTTGAATCCAAACCCGGCATATCCTCGTAGCTCCATGCAAACGTGTCCTTATATTCCTTGAGGACCTCAATTAATGCCTCTTCTTCAGAGGGTGGTAGGTTGTCACTTATGAGGATGATCCTAGGGTCTTCCTCAGTCCCCAAGTTGACTTCTTTGGTGGATTCTTCTACGGCGGTTGACGGCTCGTCGAATCTCCTCATTCCGCTAGCGTATGCGCCCGCCGCATCCTCATATTCTTCACCCTCATCTTCAGTGGGGCATTCTTCATTCGTGATCTCGTAGACTCCATACCCTTCATCAGATGCACAGTCGCCCTCGCATTCTATTTCGGGTAGCTGGATGGGATTTTCTAACAACTGGGGGATGGCAAGAAGGGCCTAACACCTGGCGGCCAAATCCAGAAGGAATCGACGAGGGATCTGCCTACCCTTGGATTTCTTCCTAGGTACTACCCTTGGCCTATCATTCCTAGATTGACTGACAATATTTACAGACGAAGAGGAAGATGAGGAGGATGGTGTAGAATGTACAGGAGAAGACCCCTCAGAGGAGGGGTAGAAAAGGTCGCTCATCGGACCTTGGACGGGTGGTCCGCAAGGCGGTACGCACCCGTGGGAGATGTAGGAGGTTTCCTCAACGAAGATGTGTTGTTGGAGAGTTTGAAAATTGACGTTTTTTTTTCGTTTTCATTTTTAATGACAAAGCAGTGAAAAGAGATTGGAGGAGAGAGGAAAGTGGTTATGGCTAGAGGATTGTGGGGCTCGTAGAGCAGATCATGGTTGAAGACCTGGCGCGGGTTGAAAAGCCCGCGTAGGTATGTAAGCAAAGAAGGGGACCTGGGAAGATCATCAGACAATTGTCTGGCCCAGGAAGAAGATATCAGCAAAGGCTGAGACGAGTGGATGGAGAGGATGGCGGCTAATGAGCCGTCGACGGCAATGTTGAGGACGGATGAAGATCCGTCGATGACAGAGTCCTTCTGGCGAGGACGAGGATAGTTTGGAACCTTGGCAAGAGTGGTAATATTCTCTGGTATTTCGGAGATCAATGGTGGTCCTTCAAGCTGTGGAGATGAGAACATCCTTTCCAGTGCAACGGAAATGTCCCATATGTCGAACCATTTATCCCACTCGCATTCCGGATCTTTGATCTTGCCTCTTTTGGTGATCCTCGGACATTTTTCAGCCAAATATACAGCATGTGATCCTTCATATGCTTCTCGTGGGTGATCTCCCATCTGAACAACGGGCCCTCTGTTGAAGTGGTTTGATAGAGTCCACGTGAGGGGCTTCCAATCTGCCTTGAACGGTCCTTTGAAGCCTAGGCCAAACCTACGGTTCGGCCTAATTTCTTTTGGCGGCTTGAGCATACCCTGTAACTGTGCGCCCAGACCTTTTCCCTGTTGATAGCCGATGTTCCTCATAATCTCCCAACCTTTGGAGTGAAAAGGGAGACAGGATGTTGCGGTTGCCCTGACCGGCTCCTTTGGTGCTAGTGGAACATGAGATGGATCACGTACGTCCAGCAGTGACAATATGGGCCGATAAGACGGCCAAACAGAAGGCAGAGAGGTGTTGATAGCATCCACTGTGTGAAGGACAGGTGTACTGACCACTTTAATAATTCTCCCATTGTAAGGAAACTTCAGGCACTGATGGTTGGTGGATGGCACAGCGTCCATGGCTTCGATGTAAGGGCGACCCAGTATAGCCTTAAATGTGGGGTCCATGTCGAGGACATGGAATTCCGTGGGGATTGCCATGGGGCCTAGTTCTGCCTTCAGAATAATCATCCCCTGCGGCGGCCTTTTGCTATTGTCATAAGCCGTGACCGTGATCGAGGAAGGTCTTATTTGTTCCTCGCCAACCCCACACAACTGAAGAGTGCTCATGGAGATCACATTTATGGACGCACCCGTGTCGACAAGACACGGGTTTATGGATACCCCATTAATTTTTATTGAAATGCACAATGCATATTTCCGAGATTCCTTGGGAGCGAGCTCGTAGTTGTGAAACATGATGGCTGGTTGTGTGTCTGTTGGGGTTAGGACGGTCGAAATCTTCTCCACGGGGAGGTCTTCATTAACCATGACCTTTTGAAGATATTCCATCAAGGCCGCCTGGTGGGATGTGGATCTTTGAAGTAGCTCTAGGATGGAGATCCGGGTAGGCGTCTTGTCCAAGTGTTTCAGTAGATCATACTGTGTTCCAGGGATAGCTCTTTCTGGTTGTTCTGCATCATCCTTCTCTGGCTGAGATTGCTCGGGATTCTGACTGTTGTGGGGGAAAACCCTGTGGAAAATCCTTCCACTCCGGAGCACCATTGCCTGCGGCTTTTGTACCTCTGTGGGGGTAGCAGTGGGTTTTAACAGGGGTTTGAGGGGTAGTAGTGGAGGAATGGTTGATGAAACAGGGGTGATGACGGGAGCAGGGATTCTGATGAGGGGTTTGTTAGGTGGAGGCATGGCGGAGGTAGAGGGGATATCGCGCGGATTATGAAGGATAAGGGGTTTGGAAGGTGGAGGTGGAGGTAAGGTTTGAAACGGGTAAAGGTTTTGAGGCGGATGGTGGGTGATGAGTGGTTTTGAAGGCATTAGTGGTGATGTGGTGGAGAAAGACGGGGTTATGTATGGTGGACGGATGATAAGGGGTTTAGAAGGCGTAGGGGTAAATGTGGTAGAGGTGGATGGTAAAGTGGGGGAGTGGGAGAAGGTGAGAGGGTGTGAAGGCGTAGTAGAAAGTGTCGGTTGATAGGAGGTCGGGGTGCGGATGAGAGGGCGTAATGGTAGTGGAAATGGTGAAGGCGATACCGATGCGGGTTGATGAGAGAGAGGTGCTACCCGGGCAAGGTGAGGGGGTTGCATGACGATAGGGTTGGAGGTATAAAGAATGGAGGTACTTTCCTGGTGCCACACCTGCTCTCTCCCGACTTCCGGGAAGGAGGAGATGGGGTTAACCTGATGATTGGGCTGTTGGTGCTCCGGTAGTGGATTCTGGATTATGCCCATGTCGGGCTGTTGTTGTGGGGCCTGCTGAGGCTGTTGTTGTTGTTGTGGTTGCTGCTGCTGCTGCTGTTGTAACTGCTGCTGTGGCCTCTGAGGAGGTCTCCTAGCCTTGAGAGCCGCGACGTACCGTCTCATCTCATCCCAATCTATTTGATGTTCATCAATCATATCATGGATGTAATCTTTGAAATGGAAGCAGTAATCCACTGTGTGTCCCGGCTGCCTGTGGTAGACGCAGTATTTGGAGGTATCAACATTGGGGGGCCAGGCGGGCCTTTCTCTGGGTAGGGTGAGTTGGTTTGATGCCATGAGGGCATTAAAAATATCTGCTAAGGTTTCTGGAAATGGTGGATAGTAGGCTCTCTTAGGACCGAGCGGCCTCCTTTGTTGCTGTTGGGGACCATAGTTCCCCGGGGGTGGAACTTGGTTGTACTGAAGCGGTGGTTGTTGTTGTTGAGGTTGTGGTTGTTGTTGCTGGGGTTGGCGTAATGGAGGCATATTATCCTGGGGTGGATTATTTTGGGGTGGAGGACGGAGAGGGAAAGGACCTGATTGAAGGGGTAGTCGGGGCATTTGTTGAGGCCTTGGGTTGACTGCATAGTTGGCATTGTTGACCGCACTGACTTGCTCATTTGTCACGACCCCTTCTGTGGCTCGGCCCGGGACACCAGCGCCTGTCTTTCTGACCACTTTGGGCTTCGGCGACTCAAACATGTTCATGATGGGGGAGTCATTTAGCTGGGTTTGGATGTATCGGGCCCTTTCATAGAGTTCCTCCATTGTAGTAAGTTTATTCATGGCGAGGACGTGTCTGAACTGCGGGGTTGCATTAGACACAATCATTTTCACTTGTTCGGGCTCGGAGAGGGTATCCCTTATTCTTTCCGCCAGAGACCTCCATCTATCAGCATATCGGACAAAATCCTCGTCGGGTTTCATCTTTTCGGCCACTAGGTCGCTAATGGAGAGTGAGGGACCGACCCTATCCCTATATTTCTGCAAGAACCTTCTCTGCACTATTTCAAAATTCTCGGCCTCGCGGGGCTCCAGAGAATAGAACCACTCAAGCGCGGGACCATCCAATGATCTCCGAAAGAGGTATGCCAGGGACCTCTGATCGTTTTGCCAATAAGAGGACTCATACATGAAGTCCTTGAGGTGAATGAAGGGGTTGTCGGTACCATTGTATCTGCGGTACGTGGGCATTTCGGAGGGAGGGAGATGAATGACGGGGAGGATTGGCAAAGTAACCTCCGGGGTGGCTTTCACGTCCACCATTCTTCTCAGATTTTGAAACTGCTCGTCCATGCGATTGAACCTATTGAGGAGCGATTGGGCGAGCTCCTCTGGGGGTGAAGGTGGCACTTACCATTGGGGGAGAAACTGTCTCCCGGAGACTTGAGGGGGAAACCCGGAATGAGAGGGAACTGTCGGACCACCGACAGTTGGCCCTGGCTGAAACGGTGTGTGAGGAACACCGGGAGTTTGAGATTGTGACGGGAATTGGAATGAGGGAGGTTGTTGGCTCGCTTGTCCTTGAAGCGAGGGAGACTGGATGGCTTGCGCCAATGAAGGAGATGGAATGGCCTGCACGGACTCGTGGAGAGGTGCGATAGCTGGAGTTGACTCCTGGGGCGTGGGGGAAACAGATTTCCCCTTTAGAATGGCCTGGAAGGCCCGGAGCTGTTCAGAGGTAAGCTCCGTGTTGGCGAGGACGCCCAGTAAGGAAGTGATATCCTGTGGCGGGGACGTGTCCCCGGCAATAACCTGCACCTCATGCGAGGGGTCATGAGAAGGACCCGAGTCCATAGCATAGACTCGCGGGTCGGCTGTCAAACCACGGCTAGGGTGGTTCTCCTCAGAAGACTCGTGAGACATGCTCACAGTTCTCCCAGAACGCAAAAACATACACTAGCAAGTAGGTAGCAGAGATTATCAAACAAGTGGATGCCTTTACGCCTTTTTTTTGTTTTGATTTTGATGATTTTTTTGTGTGTTTTTAGCGAGATCCGAAGTTCACACAAGATAGGGACCCTAGTTTATTTTTGTTTCACCGCCGTGTCAGCTAGGGTCTCTCGTCTCACCACGAATGAAATGACTAACTTCGGGGAACTTCAATGGTACAACCAGCCCAGTGAACGAAGAGGAGATTCTTCGATGTCGGGGACTTACGGAGGTCCCAGTGTAGGAGATTCTAGTCCGTTGAGAGGAATTCCCAAACGGAGAGTCCTTCCTTCACCGGGAAAGGGTGATCCTATAAAAAAATGAAAAAAAGGATAGAAAAGAGGAATGGATGTATGCAATGGAATGCTGACAGATATATGGAGTGGGAAAACAACAGAAATAACAAACATGTAATAAACAAAGAACCAATCAGAATTGACGGTGCTGCCGTGAGCACAACGGGGGCGCGCGTGGGCGCCAAGGTGGAGAGGCACGGGTGGTGCCGAACTTGCAAGGGTAGCCGGGAGGAAGCAGTAGAGGTCCCACCGTGATCGCCAATCTGTGAGCGACGTCACGCGGTTCGGAGTTCGATGGTGCGGGGAAGAGGATGCGGAGAGCGCGCGGGCTCCTTCTTTTTTGTTTGTTTTGCTGTTTGCTGCAACACAGAGATGAGAGAAGAGAGAGAAGGGGCCACCACGGGAGATTGCTCCGGCGGGGCGAGCGGGACAAGTATAATATAGCAAGATATGGGGTTCAAACGGCCATAGCGGGAAGTGACTCGCCGCGACCTCGGGGGGACGGGAATGGTGCAGAAATTAAATAACAAGAATTGAAACGGCCATTGGGGAAGTGACTCGCCGCGGCCTCGAGAATATGAGCAGAATATAGCAGAATATAAAAGAGACTATAAGAACAGAGATTTAAACGGCCATTGGGGAAGTGACTCGCCGCGGCCTCGAGAATATGAGCAGAATATAACAGAATATAGAGAGAGTATAAGAACGGAAACTTAAACGGCCATTGGGGAAGTGACTCGCCGCGGCCTCGATGATATGAGCAGAATATAACAGAATATAGAGAGAATGTAAGAACGGAAATTTAAACGGCCATTGGGGAAGTGACTCGCCGCGGCCTCGATGATATGAGCAGAATATAACAGAATACAGAGAGAATGTGAGAACAGAAATTTAAATGGCCATTGGAGAAGTGACTCACCGCGGCCTCGATGATATGAGCAGAATATAACAGAATATAGAGAGAATGTAAGAACGGAAATTTAAACGGCCATTGGGGAAGTGACTCGCCGCGGCCTCGATGATATGAGCAGAATATAACAGAATACAGAGAGAATGTGAGAACAGAAATTTAAACGGCCATTGGGGAAGTGACTCGCCGCGGCCTCGATGAAAAGATGTGATCGCCAGGGGCCGAAAGACCCCAAAATAAGAAAGTGATCGCGCCTACCTCAAGAGCGGGAGATGGCGGGTTGCTTCTTCCTCTCCTTCCGGCCGGCCGACGGAGAGGGCTTTCCTCGGCTACCCTTGCAAAACAACGACAAACAAATGACAAGTGGCTTAGAAAGATGAATGTGTAGTATTCATATCTTTGCAATAAAAATGACGAAATAACGGGAAGACACACACCTGGTTGGTGTTATCTTTTAAACCCCTCTCGGACTCGAGTAGGAGGAAAATGAGATGATGGATGCGAGATGATGAATGTAAAAGAACTACGAAGAAAAGGAAAGAGTTGGCTTATTGGATGTGCCGGTGGTGAAATTCGGTGGAGCTCCGGCAGCGTGGGGACGACGTAGAAGCGCTGTGGATGAAGACGACCTTCCTCTCGCGAGCGTGGGCACCTGAGAAGCCGGCAGAACCTCCACCTACAAAAGACCCCACGGGTTAGAAGAATGACTCCGTAGCCTCTGGGCTCCAGCAGCCTATCGGATCACTGCTTAGCTCCCCTAGAACTGAGGGGGTGGGCCTCTATTTATAGAGCTCCGGAAGGTGGAGGCGTCCAGGACCCTGGACACCTCCATCAGGGCCGAAATAATATTTTATTCTATTTTTATTGATTTTTTTGGAATACTTTTGTGGGGGCGTCCAGGGTCCCGGACGCCTCAAGTAGGTCCACCGAAAACCGACGACGGCCGCACGCGGTTCGGCACAACGCGTGGTTTTGTGAGCGGCGCCTCGTGATTCAGAAATGGGCGCGTCCAGCTGACCGGACGTCTCTATATTTTGGATTTTTTCACACACGACAAACCGTCGTTCGGTGGCCGGCGCCCGTGAGGGAGTTGATGGAGGCGTCCAGAGGCCTAGACGCCTCCAAAAATATATTATTTTATTGGTTTTCTTGTCGTTTTATGATAGGGCTGGCATTTTTAATTTTTTATTTGTTTTTATGGAGGCGTCTAGAGGCCTGGACGCCTCTATTACTATATATATTTTTATTTATTTTTTTGTTTTTGTATGCCAACTGGCATTTTATACTTATTTTTTATTTTTTTTGTTTTTATGGAGGCGTCCAGGGGTCTGGACGCCTCCATTAATATATGTATATTTTTATTTATTTTTTGGTTTTTGTATGCCAACTGGCATTTTATACTTATTTTTTATTTTTTTGTTTTTATGGAGGCATCCAGGGTCCTGGACGCCTCCATTAATTTATATAATTTTTATTTAGTTTAAGCCCTGAGAAAATAAATAAAATAAATTAAAAATATGGGGGCGTCCAGGGGCCTGGACGCCCCCATTAAGACCCACCCGGGTCCTTAGATCAGGCGTCGGCGGGCGCCCGGCAGACACCCTTCTTGGTTCCGGAACCTTTTGATGCGTCTGACTGGTGTTGATGCCGTCCGAATGCCGTGATGAGACGATTCCGGATGCCGAAAAGGGCGGAAGAAGACTCAAGAAAAGGAAGTACTCAAGTGATTCGAAATGCGTAAGCCGTCGCGAGGCGTCGTATAGTAATGTGAGACTTTCTCAGGAGACGTCAGGAATGGCGTGTCTACACTCCCGGGCCCGCTTGTGTCGCCCTTTACCTCCCTGCGTGGAGTGGGCTTAGTTACATTGCTGTAACCATAATGTATTAAGTTCTCGGGGGTACGAGTTCCGGCCGGGTCCCATCTTCGCCACGCCGAGAGCGTGGAGGTATCGCCTTCACCCTTACACTTGGCATTAGCTCAATTCTTTATATGCTTTATATGCCGCTGCTAGAGAGCATGTGTAGGGATACCTAGCCCGCTTTCAATTTATAATATCACTGCTGCGAGAGAGAGCGAAGCCGTCCCGTGACCCGATCCGGGCACAAGTGAGAGCCGACAACCCTAGCTCCCAGCCGATTTCTCAACCGCGCACATCCGACGCTTCCCTCGTTAAGGGACGATCGCGAGCTTGTCGTGTCCGTGGTCCCGTCCCGCATCAATTTGGTATCAGAGCGAGTTTGAGTCTAGGGTGTCAAAAAGAAAAAAAAAGAGTGTCATTTACGTCTAGTCATTAGTCCGTTTAAGTCGAGTCTAGGATCATCATATTTTCAAAACAACAAAAAGAGTCATTTTTGGGTCGCATACATCCCTTTACTCGGTATATCAAAAGGTGTTGTCCGAACGTTAGGCTACGCCTATCGGGAAGGCCACACATTTGCGCGAGTGATCTTCGGATCAATTACCTCCGCCACGTACCGAGTCTTGGTTTACGTCTAGGGTCCTTAGTGTGCATGCATTCCAACTTTGCATTACTTAGGGTGGTGTCCGTGGTCCCGTCTGTCTTTCCCAAATGGCCTTGCATATCCATTCCTAGGGATCCATTCCCGTATTTTGGCAACTATGGCCAACCCATGTCGACCCGTCCAAGGTGATAGGTCCGTGTCCGAGTACCTTCGGGCATATCATAAGTATTGGTTGGAACATGGCTTGGGAGAGGAGAGCAACACGGCCGCATTTCAATTCCGGAGAGGTTTGCGCCTTCACTTCCAATTGGAATGTCTTATCCGCAATGCATTCTCTCTAGCGGAATCCTATACGGTCGCTCTAGTGATCGAACCATTTGAGTCACACTTCTCTCGGTATGGTGGCTTTAGACAAGCATCTACCTCCCAGCCGCCTACACCATGGCCTTCACCACTCAAGAGAGTTCCAATGTCATCCATCTCTATTTCCGAATTTGATTCGGAATCCTCTCATTTGGAACCACCAAGGCCCGAGCCACCCGTATTTCTAACGGGTACGCTTTTCATAGCCGAGCCACTTCTTAGTTGGCTCAAGGATGGCGTGGTCCCACATCCCTTCCCATCAATGGACCCCACATTACCACTAGTGTCAAGCAACTCATTTCATACCACCTTCCAGTTTCGTCACTATGTGAACACATTGGACGACCTGCTTAAAGGATTAGACCGGCAGTTGACCTTTACACATTTATTGGACCGAGCCTTCGACCAACCCGCTAGTCTTAGCTTCACCCATCCGGCCTATGGGTCCATTACATCCGAGTGCACCGGGGGTTGTGTCACCATGGAGATCCTCTTACTCCTCCCCTTACCGGACGAGCCCGAATTCATACCCTTTTGTCCGAGGGAGGAATCCTACTTCTTGCCTACGATCCCCGTCCCACCCGTTACAATTCAAGAAGGTGACTACCCACATCTTCAAACCGTCTACACGTGGGACTGTGACTTGTGGGAACCCACCACAAGGGGTCATCCCTTCTTTGACCCTTTTAACCCCTTCACTTTTAGACTTCCCGAGTTACCACCCGTACACCTCTTCTTCAAGGAAGCCCACTTTTATGCCCCTTCCCCTCGAGATGGTCCATCTACATCCACCAACCCCGATCCACCTACACCCGGCCCTTCTAAACCACCCGAGTCGCCCACATTCCAAAGACCATCCACGCATAACCACACCCGACGTATAGGTGTTACCTATGCCATCCATTCCCAGTTGCCTAACATGCATGCATGGAACATATTCGGGTGTCCTGGTCCGCCGTCACCCATGTACGGGTCGGACTAACATTAGGTGTGTCTAGGGTCATATATGAGTCGGTGTGTTTTCTTTATGTGGTTTGTTTGTGTGGTGATTTTGAGTCGATTGTTTGCGTAGTTTGCATTCGTGTGTCTGTGCATGGTGAGTCTGCATGTGTCTTGTGCAAGCTCGTTGTCGGTCTCTTACGAGTAAGAGGCGAGTGGACTCACTTGATGAGTATGGGATCGGTTTTACTTCTATATCCGGATCAGTCACCTATAGGGACTCAGCGGTGATTCCTAGTGAGTCTTCGAGCTGTCTCCTTCCTTTTGAGAGTGCCCCTTCGGAGTGACCACCTTTAGCCATAGCAGTGCGCATATCGAGTATATATGGAATGAGCAGGTGCCGATCACTTGGAGTGGAGCATACCCGCGCTACTTAGCACGGTGACAGATCCGCCGGAGTACCAGAGCAGCCATACCCCTACTCGACGGGGTCGAGTTCCCCCCACCCGGGGAGAATTGATGGGGCATCAAAGGCGATTTCCATACACGGGTGAAGTGTATTTGTGAGTTATGGCTTGTATGAGATTGTAATTGTGTATTTTCTTTCTTTTGGGCTCCTTGTAAGGCTTATATCAAGCCAATGGGCCATTTGTTATGTCAAGTCCAAGGTTAGATTGCCATTAGTAGAGTCCATTAGAAAGCCTAGTTCATATTGGACCAAGTGCCACCCTTATGGACCATATTAGTCACTTAAGGCCCAAATTGGGTTACACTCCTTCATGGGCCAACTAAGTTGGAAGAGTCTAGCATGGTTGGTGGGCTGGTTACATGGTCTTTAACCACACTTGGCCCAAGAAGAGGCCCATGAATGGGGCGCCCCCTCTTTTGGCCATATTAGGCTTGGTAGGTGGTGTTTGAATAGCTTTAGTCCAAGGTTGAATAAGCATGGTCAAATTAGATTAAACTAATGTATTAAATGTGTGATTCACATTGTATCCCAGCCCTTCAATCCAAACCCCTAGATCCAAGGGTTGAGGTTGAGTTTGGTTGACATCCTATATAAGGTTGTATTTTTCATATCGAAGGAATTAATGAAGGAAAAAAAAGGCATTTGCCCCTTGGAGATTTGCGCCCCTCCCCTCTCTCTCCCTGGTTCCTCCACCCCCTCTCCCCTTTCTAGAGTGTAATCCCTTCCCCCTTGATCCCCTCCAGCATCTGAAGCAACTCCGGTGATCGCCGCCGCCGACGCGTCGTTGCCAACGGTTTCGATGTTCTGTCCACTCAGGATAGATCCTTCTTCTCCGAATTCCTGCTATCACTCCCTTCATCTTCTGAAGCTCAAAATTTCAGGGTTGGTTCCCCTCTAGAACCCTTATCCCCACAAAAAAAATCACGTCAAAATTCATCCTTTAGCTATTTTTTGATTTTCGTCCAAGTCCAAGTTCCAGATCTGTCCTGGTTCTGTTTACTGTTCATCAGCTCTGAGTTTACCCCATTCGAACCATCTTTTGATTTTTTTTGGGTCGCCCAAATTTATTGGGAGTTCTGTCCACATATATATACCACCAGGAATTTTCTTAATTTTTGATAAGGTCTCTAGGTATTTTTCAAATTTCGTCCAAGTTCCCAAGAACAGTCTGCCCACAGTTTCCCAGATCCGACCCAGGTCTAGTAAAAACAGCCCAGAAAATCCATTTCTTATCCAATCAAAAAACCAAAAATAGTCCCGGATTCCTCTCTCAGAGACCTTCAACTTTGCTGATGAAATCATTTCCAGATTCGGAGGTCTTCTCCCCGGTCAACATCGATCTTCAGAGAAGTCAGAACCTGCCCCTGCAGTTCTGGCCAGATTCCAGCAAGCTTGTAAAATACATGATCAGAAATACAGATCTGATTATTTTTTCTGAAGACCCCTAAGTCGAAGTATTTTGAGTCCTCTTTCCAACGGCTCTAATTTCGTCACGTTCCGACGACGGGGCTGATCGCAGCAGTAGTTTCCTCCAAGTCGCGCGCCTGTAAACAGAAGTTCAGGTTTGTGGCCGAGTTCCCCGCGAGCGTCGTCCGAGGGCCGCCCGGCGTCCAGTGGTCGTTCCAGCAGCTCGCCATCCCAGGGGAACGCTTCCCAAGTGTCTCCACAACAGAGGAGTCATCAGGCCCCACACGACCCCTCCGGTCAGCACGTGGGCCCCCACTAACACGAGTACGCGTGAAGCTGAAGCATCACCCGGAACCGCCCGTCAACCCGAAACTGGTCCTCCCGGGCCCGCTTGTGTTGCCCTTTACCTCCCTGCGTGGAGTGGGCTTAGTTGCATTACTGTAACCATAATGTATTAAGTTCCCGGGGGTACGAGTTCCGGCCGGGTCCCATCTTCGCCACGCCGAGAGCGTGGAGGTATCGCCTTCACCCTTACACTTGGCATTAGCTCAATTCTTTATATGCTTTATATGCCGCTGCTAGAGAGCATGTGTAGGGATACCTAGCCCGCTTTCAATTTATAATATCACTGCTGCGAGAGAGAGCGAAGCCGTCCCGTGACCCGATCCTACCCCGAGCCGACCACCCTAGCTCCCAGCCGGTTTCTCAACCGCGCACATCCGACGCTTCCCTCGTTAAGGGACGATCGCGAGCTTGTCGTGTCCGTGGTCCCGTCCCGCATCAGTCGTAGGAGGCTTTCTAGGCACAGTAGCATGCTCTTGACATTTCTCGCATGATTTTGCAAATTTACAGCAGTCTTCAAACATGGTGGGCCAATAGTAGCCCAGCTTCTTGATTTCTATCTTCATCTTGGGACCAGCCTGGTGGGCACCTGCTGTCCCAGCATGTGTCTCTTTCATCGCTTGTCAGGCTTCCTCAGTGGACAGACATCGGAGTAGAATCTTTTTGCGTGCATCTACCATTATTCGGAACAAAATTCCATTCCTGAGTTCATAAGAATCTTTGATTCTCAGGAGTTTCATCTTTTCTTCTCTTTTCTGCGGCAGCTGTTGGTGTACCAACCACTGCAGCAAGTGCTGTCTCCAATCAGACGCTTGTTCTGTGCTGATGGTGGCAACTTCGTCTTCTTCGGGGCACCCTTCTAGCATACTGGGGACTTGCCGTCGGTTCATAATGACAATGTTCAGTGTCTTATTTGGTGGGACTGCTAGTGAGCTGGCCAGCTTTGCCAGTGCATCAGCCTGGGCATTGTGTCTACGGCCCACATGCTTGAGCTCAATATGGTAGAATTTCGCCATGAGACGCACAGCTTTTTGGTGGTAGGGATTCAGTTCTGGCTTCCGCACTTCGAACTCCCCTTGGATCTGTTTTATTATCAACATCGAATCCTCGAATACTTGAAGCATTTGGATACCCATGTTGAGGCTGATATATAGCCCGATTATCAGAGCTTCATACTCGGCCTCATTATTGGTGCAGGGCTTGTTTATAGAACAGGAAGTATGCACGACCTCCCCTTCTGGTGATTTCAGCACAATACCGACTCCAGCCCGTATTCTGGTCTTTCCATCGGAGTCTGTCTCTGTTCTAGATGCTCCATCAAAGAATAGTTGCCACATAACTGACTGAGCCTGGCAGGCTTCGAGTGTCTCATCATCGGGTAACTCAGTCCCTAGCATATCATTTTCCGACACAGGATGCTCTGTGAAGAAATCAGCCATGGCCTGTCCTTTTATCGCCCTCTGGGCTGTATAGGTAATATCGAATTCCATCAGGATCACTGCCCATTTGCCCAACCGGCCCTTCAGTACTGGCTGAGTCAATATGTATTTGAGCGGATCTGCTGCCGATATCAATCTGACTTCATGTGACAACATATAGTGTCGGAGCTTCTTGACAGCAAAGACTAGTGCCAAGCAGGTCTTTTCTATGTGGCTGTAGCTTTCTTCAGTTCTAATCAGCCTCCTACTCAGGTAGTACAAGGCTTGCTCTTTGCCTTCTTCATTTATCTGTGCCAGCATTGCCCCCAGGGAACAGTATGTGGCCGCGATATACAGTATCAAGGGCCTGCCCTTAATTGGTGCCCCCAGCACCGGAGGGGTCTGGAGATATTCTTTCAGCTTATCAAAGGCTTCCTGACATCCATCGTCCCAGAGGAACGGCACATCTTTCATCATGAGCTTGTGAAAGGGGTGGCATCTTCCCGACAGATTTGATATAAATCGTCGGATATAGGCCAGACGCCCTTGCAGAGATCTCAGCTCGGGCAGATTCCTTGGTGGGGGGAGCTCCTGGATAGCCTTAATCTTGGATGGGTCAATTTCAATGCCCCTATGACGGACAATAAACCCGAGGAATTTTCCACTGGACATGCCGAAGGCGCACTTTATAGGATTCATCTTGAGCTCATATTTGTGCAGCCTCTGGAATACTATCCTTAGGTCTTGCAAATGGTCTTCTCTTCTGCTGGTTTTTACTACCAGATCATCAATGTAGCACTCTACTTTCTTGAAGAGCAAATCATCAAAGATCTTGGTCATACCTCTTTGGTAGGTAGCGCCGGCATTCTTGAGGCCAAACGGCATCCTTTTGTAGTGGAATATCCCCTTCGGAGTGCGGATTGCAGTGTGCACTCTGTCTTCTTCAGCAATCCAGATCTGGTTATATCCGGATGACCCATCCATAAATGATAGGGCTTCATGACCAGTAGTTGCATCGATCATCACTTCAATGATTAGCACTGGGAAATCATCTTTCGGGCAGGCCTTATTAAGGTCCTGGAAATCAACACATATTCTGATCTGCCCATTTTTCTTTTTTACAGGCACTATGTTGGCTAACCATGTAGTATACTGATTTTCTTCAACAAAGCCTACATCAATCAGCTTGTCAACCTCTTTGTTAATCTGATTTATTAATTCAGGGCGCATTCTCCTGGAAGGCTGCTTTACAGGGCTAGCCTCTGGGTTTATTTCTAATCGGTGCTGTGCCACATCGGAACTCAGTCCCGGCATTTCATCATATGTCCATGCAAAGCAGTCTCGGAATTCCTTCAAAAACTGTATATACTGTTCCCTGGCAGCTGGCTCCAGCAGTGCACTGAGGAATGTCGGCCTTGGCTCATCTGTGGTCCCCAGATTTATTTCCACAAGCTCATCGACGGTGGCCTGACCTCCATCTTCGACCTCGGGCGGGGCTTCTTGCAAGTCAATGAAGCCTCCCGGGATATAATCTTCTTCAGTTTCATGATCCTCTGTTTCATCATACCGGTCATCAGCGGGTGCTGGCTCATCATATACGGCCAATATTGTTGGATTCTGTTTAGTCTGCCCCGAGGACGGGACTGGTTCAGAAGGGAACTCAAAAATGGAGTCTTCCGCCCCTAGAGGTTCTTCTGATGCAGGCTCCCTTGAGAGATCATCATTCTGTAGAGCCCGGACTTCTTCCAGGATGCGCTCAAACTCCAGGCATTCCCTCAGCTCTTTAGCTATTTGGTCTTCATTCGGGGTTCCCGTATCAAACTTTACTTTAGCATGGAACAGATCCTCTTTGCAAGGTAGGTCTTCCCAGCACCAATCTTTCTTTGCTTCATCAGACGTCCCCGTCTCCGGCTGACTGTCTGGGGCTTCATTGTTCATTATGGATTGATAAATGATTTCTTCATCTTCCGAGGGGTACTTGTCATATCCCACCTCGGGAGGGTCTTCATGCTGGTAGGAGACAGAGATGACGTCCACCTCAGCTTCATAGTATTCTTGAAGGGTACAACCCAATCTCGGGTGCTGAGTGATCTTCCTCAGTTCTTTATTATCCCGAGACGGATCCCATAGCTCCTTGAACGCCTTCTTCTGGGCAGCAGGCTACAATGACGGCATTTGCATCTTAGAGAACATCTGCGAAACTCGTTGGGTAGTATAATCCAAGCCTGTAATCGGCACCATCCGGTTTGCAGCTTCTTCAGGGACCATGCAGTCTTGATCATCTTCCTCGACTGACTCCCCGGTGTAGAATATGGTAGGAGGCTCACAGAAGCGAGGGATTTCCATAGTCTTCAGTGGTAGCACCGTCTAGTACTCTAGGCTGGCGATGGGCTTGACTAAACCCTGCGAAACCTCCACCTGTGTGTACTTTTCTTTCATTTCTTCATCGATATCATCCGGGTGAATGCTAGGAGGGGTGATCCGAGCAAAGTCACCAGCATAAGAGATGTGAGATACCTCATGCTTTTTAATATAGCCCTTTGGTGGCGGTGGAGACCAGTTTCTTGCCTTCGTCGCCGGCTTTTTCTGGCTGACCACAGCCTCTTTCTCTTCACAATTTTGCGACACCTCGGTGTAGTAGGATGCATCGAGCATATGACACTCGAATACTTTGAAGGGATGTAGATCCGCAAACACCCTCTCTTCTTTTCTTTCATGGCAGTATTTAATGCACTGATGTAGCGTGGACGGCACTATCTGATATCCATGCAGCCACGGTCTCCCCAGCAGGGCCTTATATGTGGTGTTGGAGTTGATTACATAGAATCGTACCACGGTAGTGAGATCCCCCAATGTGAGGTTAAAATCAGCCACCCCAAGGGGCATCTCACATTTCTGGTTGAATCCCGCAATTTTCATGTCTCTGACCTTGGTAAGCTGCAGATCAAAGTAATATTTTTGGTAGATGCGGTATGGGAGAATGTTCACGGCAGCCCCGGGATCTATCAGTATCCTGCTCAGTGGCTGACAGTTCAGGGAGCCCCTCATATACAGCGGTCTGTTATGGCAGGAATTTGGAATCAGCATGTCATCCTCTGTGAATGTGACTGACGGCCCAGAATTCACTTCTGCCAAGAGTGCCTCATACTGTGCCGGTGACTGTAGGGCGTCAACAATCGCTTGGCGAGCTTCTTCACTCAGAGAGAGAATCTCCCAGATGGAGAACCTGGTAGGGAGCTTCTTTAGCATTTTCATGATCAGACTGCCCACCCTGACATTAGATAGTCTCATTTCTTCCGCCCATCGGGGTTTTGGAAGTTCATGTGGTGCCCGTGGCCTCTGTTGCCCAGTGCTGGTTTCATCCTCTAGACTGATTTCTTGGGAGGCTTCTTCTGTAACAATGGCCCCTGGCGTCGTTGGAGGGTTATCCTCCTCTTTCTCATTCTGTTTGCAGGCAACCAATGCCGGCTGCTGAGGTCTCTTGCCTTTATCTGGCCCAACCTGTGTTGACTGCTCATTTTCCAGACTGGACATAAATTCCAGAAATGTTGGAGTTTGGCCTCCTTTCTTCTTTTCTTGGTACAAGCTGGCAGGGGGAGGAACCTGGACACCTCGTACCTCCGATTCGGGAATCTGGTATGGCTGTTCCCCTCTGAACATAATGTTATGATTAGCTGGTGGTGGGCGCCCCCACCTTCTTCCGGAGCGTGTTGCATGTGCTGAGGTTGAGGCCTCGGCATGGTTGGCTTCTAGCGGGGCATTTGATGTTTCATCCTCATCATTCTCCCCGGGCGAGGTAAAGAGTGCCGACAAGGTGTTACATTGTACTGTCACGACCCTCTTTCCCTTCTTGGACTTGGGCCGTCTCTTCTTTTTCTGGGAATTTCGCTTTATTGGCCCCTGCCCCCAGAAGGGTTCAGTCTCAGCTTTTTCTTATTCTGCCTCTGACTGCTCCTTAATTTTCAATTCTTCGAGCTGTTCCCAGAGTATACAGTCTTTCACCAGCAGGTGCCCGGGCTTTTTCTGTTCATATTCATCGAGCCCATTAATATACTGCTGTAAACGCCTGGCTGCAGGACTTACTTCCTTATGTGCAGGTAGGGGGACTTGTCTTCTCCGGTTATGAGTGGGGATCCGGATGACTGGCCCTGTCTCAGCTGTACGCCATACTGGCTTTACTGGAGGCAGTTCAGGTCTTGGTGTGACACCGCGGATAAATGCTCCATTGGTATTGGCTGCGGGAGTCTTCTTTCTGTTCTTTATGGGTTTCATCTGTCATCCTTCCTGATCCTTCAGTGGGGTGAGGAAGCAAGCTTCATAAGTATGCCTGGTACATTCTTCAACGGCCTCCTTAGGCAGCTGCTGGTAGACTGAAATCATATTGGCGGCCATTCTTAAGGCCGGAGGCTCATGTGGACGGGGTGGCTCCACTTGGTAATCTCCCAGGTGTAGCTCCCCCTTTTTGGCCATGCCTTCCATAATATCTTTGAAGACGTAGCAATCTTCAATTGCGTGCCCCAGCGCACGGTGATATGGACAGAACAGTGGATCACCTTTCTTTGCCGCGTCCTCGGGTCTCTTTGGCTCAGGCAATGTTACCTTGTTAAACTTGTATGCCCAGTTGAATAGTGCGGCTATCTTATCTTTCGGAAAAGAGTATGGCTTTCTCATTTTGTTTCTCAGAGAGACCTTATCTTTTCTTTCTGCTGTGTCTGCTGGCGGGGGAGCTTCATCCACCCCCTTCTTCCCTTTCTGTTGTTCGAAGGTTCTGAAATCGACGGTGTTAGTCTCAGAGTGCGATGGTCATCGATCATTAGATTTCCCTTTCGGCACAGTTGGAGCATTGGCCGTCGGACGCTTGGACAGGAACGTCTCGACCTCCGCCACTATATTGTCCAGCCGGTCAAATGTTCTGACATCTGCACCAATCATCTTTTCCAGTACCTCTCTCCTGAGGCTCTGCTTACATATTTGCACTGCATCTTCTTGATGAGGAGGTCTTCTGCATCTCATAGCTAAGTTCCTCCACCTTTTGATGTAGTCCAGTGCTGTTTCATCTTGCTTTTGCCTGGTTGCATATAGTTCTGCTATTGTAATCTCTCTTTCCGTGACGTGAAATCTGTCGCGGAACTTTCTTTGCATATCAGGCCAATCGGCCACTGACCCAGCCGGCAGGCTTGAATACCATTCAAAGGCTATCCCGGTGAGGGATGAGCCGAAGAACTTAAGCAGATAAGCTTCATCAGCTGCCAAGTCACCCATAACTGTGGTATAGTAAGCTATGTGCCCCCTGGGAGAGCCCTGGCCATTAAATTTCTCAAACTTCGACGGCTTACTGACGCCTGGCGGTAGTCTCTTAGCAGCATACTGGGGAGGATACGGTACTCTGAACACATCATAGGTACTAGCATCATCACCAGTCTTTTCAGACAGCTTCATCTCCACAATCTTTTCAATCATCAGCTTCTGGGCTATGGCTGGATCTATGTTTTCCGGGAAGAAGTGAGCTTGTTGCTGACTATAAGGAGTTGTTATCACAATTGCGCGCAAGGCCGGCGCGGCAGGCTGCGTCTGAGATACAGAGGGCTGAGCTACCGTGTGCTGCAGAACTGGTTGGCTTGGTGCTTTTCCCTTATCAGCCGGGAGAGGATTAGCTGGGATAGCCATTTCTGTTGAGCTGGCAGTCTGCCCCACAGGCTCGGCTTGCTTGGAGACCGGTGTAGCTTCATGCCTCTCATTTAGCTGTCTTCTGAGAGCATTGATCTCTTGTTGATATCTTCTAAACATCATCTGGACCATGGGATCCAGGGTTGACGGGATCTGTAGATCTTCTGAAGTCCCTTCAGCATCATCAACGAAGGGATTGTCTTCCTCTTCGGTTGTCACCACATTAACTGTCATAGTGGTGATCTTGCGGACTTCATCATCAGTCTTCATCTTATCTTTTGCCGCCTGGCCTCTTCTTGTGACGGGGCCTGGTCTGGTTGCTAGTCTGAGCAGTTCATCTGGCTGTGTCGGTAACATATCCTACCCTTTGACAAGCCCGGCCATCTTGCAGGCAAAGATCTGCATCTTTTCCCTCTGCCTGTAGACTTTCCTTCTCACTTGATCGGGGTATTTGAGCCGGTCAAAGACTGATATTCTTTCTCTAGCTTCTTCCCTATGCAGGTCTTCTTTCCCATACCCGGCTCTATGGCCTTCTTCATAATCATTGGAATCGGAGGAGGAGCCTCCGAGCATCACTTCATGAAGGGTTTCTTCTTCTTCTTCATCCATGGTGCCCAAGGCACGAGATAATCTTTGCTGCCCGAGGGCGGAGTTCCCCAGGTAGTGAAAGTAGTCTTGAGCCACTTGTTTCATCTCCTCTTGATTGTGCCTTCGTGGCTCTGGTTGGAGCATCAATCTTTCCTGGCTCTTCTGCTGATAAGCCAGTCTCTCCACCTGAGCAGTCAAGTGCTCGGCTTTGCAGTATTTGAATATATCGGCCTGTCTGGCACATGCTCTTGGTCTTCTTAGAGTGGTAGCAGCGACTGGTTCACTTATTCTCATTTCCTCTTCCTCCCTGAACCTTCTACTCCCATCCTGGCAGCGGTTGGCAGCAGCAGCATAATTCTTCCTTTCCCATCTTCTGCCCCCAGCCATGGGGTGTGTGACCGTGAGGTCTTCCTTCTGCTTATATCTTCTGCCCCTCATCCTGGGGCGAATAGTAGTCAGATTTCTTCCTTCATTCTCTTTCTCATCTCTCCTACCCCGAGCCCTGGGGTGAACAGCAACAGCATTTCTTATGTCTTTTCCTTCTCCTCTTCTGCTTCCTGCCCTGAAGCGGGCAACAGTGGTATCAGCAATGTTCTCTTCCTCTTGAGCTGGGACCCAGCTCTGGATTTTCTTCGGCCGCCAGATCTGCCTGAACTTGGGCGGCTTTGGTGCCAGTGGCTTTCTATCCTCCTCTTTCATGTCGGCCCTCCTGGTAGCTAGTACCCGGAACCTGTTGGTAGTAGGCACCATCGGGACGATCACGTTCGGCTTGACCGCCCTTGGGCAACCACTGAGGTTTACCCGGACATCTCCAATCAGCATTGTCTTTCCTGAGTTGGATATCCGACGACCCGCAGCAGTGGATCGGGCTCTCCTGTCGGATCTCTTCCTTCTTCTAGCAGCAGAGGATGTGCCCCTTTTCACCTCGTGATGGATGAAGCAGGACACAACCTCAGGAGTATCCTGCATCACCTGGCTCATCTTGGGGCTGGTAGCTTGCGGCAATGTCTCGACAACAGTCTTTTGCTCCTGGTTGTCAATCTCGAGCAAGTCAGTGAAGATGAGGCCCAGGCAGTTGGGCATCCCGACAGCAGGCGGTATCGATCCGAACGAAAGAAGTACCGCCAGGTAGCCTTCTCGAACATGCACATCGACCGCTTGTTGATCAAAGCATACAGACATGATTCCAGCCGTCATCGTAGCTTCCTGAAAATAGAGAAAGCACACAAAATCAGAAATTTGAGGGGGGGCCCGCTGGGCCTCCTATTTTGGCGTAGAGATGAAGGGAGACTCGGTCCCACCGGGCGTGCCAGACTTGTGGACGCGAAATTTTTTTCACTTATTTATTTTTATTGATTTATTGGTTTGGTAGGCGTGCCAGTCACCGGGGTGACAATTTTATTGTGCGCTTGACTTGAATTGGTCAGTCGATTGTGAAGTCCGAGTCGGGACCCGAAGTCCGTCATACCATAAAGGCTATGACGTTAATTACGCCCTTCCTAAGAAGGACAACCCTTGATTAAACGGCAAAAAAAGGAGGCCACTCGGGGCGGTAATAAAAGAAAAATAACAGTGTGTGATATTGAAGCTATTGTTATTCTGAGAAAGTAATTGAGTAAACGATAGGTTATTAAATCAGCATGACCCCTCTGTGTAGGTCGTGCCGGGTAGAGATAGGACACCGTCCACACAGCGGCGGGGCGGAGCCTGGATAGTCATCGGGGACGTATCCCCTTTCATGTTTCTCATCCAGCCAAAGGTCTCGCAGTATTCATATTCCCTGAAAAATCGAGCCAGACGGGAGGTGTATGATATGCACTTCCCGGGACTTATCAGGGTTAAAACATCTATCGACATTTCGGCAGCATCTCCCCATAATCTGGATTATGCCCAGGGGAGAATAGACTATCACCCACGGAGTGCCGGGATGAAAGCCGAGAGAAAGAGAGGCCGAACCTCCTGAATTGCATATGTATGCCATGGGCAATGCTCGATTCTTCCCTTACAGAAGCCGGTGACACTCGTGCAGTGGCAGAGCTCACCTTAGCTAAAGGGGTTGCTCATAAACCCGGTACGGATCAGTGGAACATAAGGGAGTCTAACTCCCTTTAATTTTATCCTCGGGACAGTTCTGGTGACTCAGGGACATCCCTAGGTGGGTTTGATAGGGATGTCAGAGGCTTGATGGGTGGCGGAGTAGGCTCTCGGCGCACCTTGGACTTGGCCTGGAGGTTCCCGGCGCCACAGCAAGGAACAGGAGGGGTTCCCGGCGCGCCCAGGAAATAGGTTCTCGGCGCAAGGGCCAAATGGCCAAGAGAGGTTGTCGGCACAAGGGCAAGGAGCCCAGGTTCCCAGCGCGATGAAGAGAAAGCCAGGGAGTTCACGGCGCTGGCTTCCCAGCGCGAGGAAGAATTGCTCAAAGGGGGTTCCCGGCGCGCAGGGAAGAAAGCCAGAGGATGGGCCTCCCGGCGCGATGGCAAAGCAGCCAGAGGGGGTTCCCGGCGCGGCCAAGGTGAAAAGGATCCCGGCGCGAAGGTAAGAAGGCCAGGGGTGGGGTTCTCGGCGCCAGAAGCCTTGCGCCGATAACTATTCACCCCTTTCACCGTGTACGGGGCCGAGATGGATGAGGGCGCCGGGATGAGAAATAGAGTTTTACGGTACCCTGTTTTTGGGTTTGTTGATGAATCAGGGGGCTTTCCTGGTGATTCAGGCCAAGGTAGACGGGCCTTGAGAAGTCAAAAGAGATCAATTCATCAGACGGCAACTGGTTTTGGCTTGGGTTTCAAAGGGAAGGCCAGAAGCGGAGAGTGATTTGGGGGAAACATGGTTTAGGGTATCTCTGTCACCAGCGTCCGCAATAATCCCTGAGGATGATTTTGATATACTCTTCATCATCTGGGGGCCAAGAGATGGCTGTCTCTGGCCCCGGGGATGACTTCAGCAGAGCCGATGAGCAAGAATATAACATCTAAAATCGAGCAGCATCTATGCTTTGCTTCAGAGGCCAAGGGATAGTCTGTCCCTGGCTCAGAAGTAAGCACGAGCAGCGTTCGAGAACCAGGCGAATAAGCAGGCGATCAATCGAACTGGGGAGGGGGATAGCATGCTACTGAGTCTAAAAAGAGACAGGAAAACATGGGGAGATAGCAATAGGGTTTCGGAGAAATAGACAGCAGGCATCAACTGCAGCCTGTAGTGTTCATTCATTCGAATATCACTATTACATTCGCACATCAGAGACAATACATAAAAGAAGGTACATGGAGACTATGGCTTGCCCTAGCGGAGTAAAACCGGCTGTGATATCACAGCGTACATCAAAAGGGGGAAGAAGTAGAAGCAATCGGAATTAGAAGAATGAACTACAGAAAATGGGGAGGGGAGGGCGGAGCATTGACTCCTCTCCCTCCCCGTTGCCCACCTCCGATCAGGCTTCGAACTCCTTTCTTCTTTGGCCCTTCTGCTTCTTCCTCTCTCGGATCAGATTGCAGGCTCTACTCTCTTCTCCTTTTGTGGCTATCTATTCTTCTTCTCCGCCGTCCTCCTTCTGTGTGTCTTCTGCTTGTCTCTTTCTCTTGGAATGAGGGGGTTTTATATCCCTCCTTGGTATCCTATCGGCAGGCCTGTCCCGGCGCGCCTCAATCATAGGCAGACTTCCCGGTGCGTGGGACTCCAGCTTCTCGGTGCCACTTTTGGGCTTCGACAAGGGGCTCCCGGCGCCACTTTTATAGGCCCATTAAGGGCTTTTTAGACCTCGCATACACCTCGGCCTTTATTGGTCCTTCAAATATATCAGAACCCGAGAAGGCCCTCCACTGGTGACACATTTTCTATTGAGATCATTCATAGATTTTCATCAGTCGGTAGACTGGGGTTTCATCGGCGTTGCCATCTGAATGATGACAAAGTCGGACATCATCTCATCGATATCGTCACCTGAACGGTGACAAGACCAAACATCAGCTTTAGCCTGAAAAAACTTCAGCCAGGTGACTGCTATTTCATCAGTGCCGTCGTCTGACTGACAATGGCATCGGACATCAGCTTGGCCGGGAAAAAGGCTTTGGCCGGGTAGATGGTTGACGAACTTCATCATTGATCTTTCACTGTTGGTCTGATCTTCTCTTCAATTCTGTTTTAGCCCTTGCTCATTTTGAAGGTGTCAACAACCCTGCGATACTATTTGATGCAGGATTAGCTTGTTGCAACTCCAAAAGCTCTGCCGCCTGCTGTAGAATCTCGAACTAATTGTCCACTGCCACATTATGTCAAGCAGCCAGAGGGCCTACCGGCCGGGGCCTGAAGGCCTGTCTGGAGTTCTTTGGATCAGAAACTTTTGCCAATTGGGCCCGGGCCATTCTGCCCTGCTTCTTGTTGCAACCATCAACAGAGTGACCGAGCTTATGACAAAACGAACAGAGTGCAGGAACACGGTTGTCACTAACCGATTGCCAGTAGCCAACACCGTCCAGATCAATCCATAGCCGATCCCTACGCAGAGCAGATAAATCCATCTCAACACAGGCCAGCGCCTCCGATGTGTCTGTCATCGCCAGAGATCTTTCATGAATGCGTAACACAGTCCCAAAGTTTCCAGCAATGGATCGCAAACAATCTTTTAGTGTATGTTTATGTGCTCCTTTTCAGTCATGTCCTAAAGAATCTCATCTAATGGCTGTTAAATGCATTTTTAGATACTTAATTGGCACAATAGACTTTGGCTTGTAGTTTCCTATCGATAGTTCATTTGATTTGATTGCTTACACCGATGCAGATTATGCCGGATGTATTGTAGATTGCAAAAGTACTAGTGGGTACTGTTAGTTTCTTGGTAGGTGCCTAGTCTCATAGGCCTCCAAGAAACAACATTCAGTATTTCTCTCAACGGCCGAGGCTGAATATGTAGCCACCGGAAGTTGTGGAGCCCAAGTACTTTGGATCAAAAATCAATTACTTGATTTGGATGTTGAAATGAAATGTGTGCCAATCTTGTGTGATAATACCAGTGCAATCAGCTTGTCAAAAAATCATGTTCAACATTCTAGGACAAAACACATTGACATTCGACATAATTTTCTGAGAGATCATGTAGGAAAAGGGGTCTTTGAATTGAATTTCATTGACACACACAATCAACTAACTGATATTTTCACAAAACCCCTAAACCAGGATCAATTTAGCAAGATAAAAAGAGAACTTGGGATGTGCAAGGGTAAGAGCATACATACATAAGTCTGTACTCAGGATAAGAATTATATTTGTAATACCCCGGATCCTTAGTGGATCTTTGTTGGATCTTTATTGGGTCTTTCGGATCCTTTTTGGTGAGTTTCGGATTACTTTGGTGGCTTCCGAGTTGAGTTTTACGAGCCGTGTGGGCTTTTGTCTCGTACTAGTTGCGGAACCCTACGATGAGTTTATTTCTCAATTCATCGACTCGTGAACGCTACAGCTGCGATGTACTCTCCGAGCCAGTCGTTTTGACTATTTTTGCGTATTTTTCTGAATTATTGCAATTTCAGCTTAATTATCAAATTTTCAGATATTAGAAAAATTTCTAAGTTCTTTTTTTTATATATCTCTCTCTCCCCCACTCTCGCACGATCTCCATCTCTCCTCCCTTTCTCACCCTCTCTTTCCCTCTCTCGTTCTCTCTCGTCTGTGGGCCATTCGGCGCGGGACGCGCACCGTTGCGGAGCTGGCCAAGGCGGAGACGCGATGGAGTGATCGGGATGCAGTCTAGGGCGGCGAATGGAGCGTGGGATGGCGCGATCCCTCGGTAGATTCCGAAATGGCATCGTTCGTGGTTTGGGAGATTTCGGCGTGGTTTAGTCCCCTCGGGGCGCGGTTTCTTCGGTGCAGGTTGGGTGACGGATCCTCACTTATTCCTGCTCGTTTTCCCTGCCATTGCACGTCGTTCTGTGCAGAAATGGTTGAGTTTGGGCTTATTTTGCCTAAACCGTGATTTTCGGGTTTAGTAGGGTTCGTCGGAAAATGGCAACCATTTGCGACGTAGTTAGTATCAAATTGACTGCTGGGATGTCTGGATCCCATTCATGTTAGTTTCGTGTTGATCGGTGGTCATTCGAGGCCGGTAGGAGCCCGGGAACCTCGTTGACTCGTTTAGGGTCGATTCATTGGAATCGCCTCGATCTCTCGTTTTAATGCTTGCATGTGGGCTTTTTAGCCTTCTAGTGTTATTTTCCATCATGTGCCTTTGTTTCCCCTGCGCTTCGGCGTGAATGGGGCGTGGAACGGCCCGATTTAGCGTTTCCACTATTTTCCCGCCGTGACCGGTGTAGCGGTCGTCCCAGGGACCGTCACAGTCCCTGACGGCCCTACGATAGACCGTCACAGCGTCTGGGCGTTTTTAGTTTTCGTGGCTGTGGGAGTGTGACGGCCCAAGGGAGGCGCGTCACAGCTCTCTGACGCGTCCGGATTGATGCGTTACGCTTATTTTGTCGTTTTATGTTTTGGGTAAGTCGGTTCCCCTAACGCGCCTGCCCTTGTGCGTCAGGCTTGTGTAACGCGCCTGCCCCAGGCCGTTACGTTCAGTTTGATCGATTTTGACCGTTTGAGTCGGTTCGTCTAACGGTAGTGTCCCCGTGCGTCACAGCGTTGTAACGTGCCTGCCCTAGGCCGTTACGTGCTGTTTTGGCCGAGTTGGGTGGTTGTGTCGTTCACTCTAACGGCCACGCCCCCATGCGTTAGGCTTGTGTATCGCGTCCGTGATCGATCGTTACGTGCCTTTCGGCCAGTGGTTTCTTGACTTGAGCCAGTTGGCCTTGACGCGCCTGCTTTGCTGCGTTAGGCTGTGTAACACGCCTGGTCTAGTGCGTTACGTGGTTCGAGTTGTCGTTTTAAGCTTGAGGTCCGTTGTCCCTGACGGCCCGGGTCGGGCGCGTCAGAGCGGTGTAACGCGCCTGGTGTAGGCCATTACGTGCCTTGTGTGTTTTAGATGTTGGTTAGGGCGGTGTGTGTGTGACGGCTCTTTCTCCGACCGTCACGTTGCTGTAACGCGTCTGCATTAGACCGCCACAGTTGGAGTGTAACGGCTAGAGTTAGACCGTCACGTTCGTGTAACGGTCTAAGGGTGGTGCGTTACAGTCCTTGTGCTCCAATTTCCATCGTTTCAGTTTCTGCTTGTCTTGGCTTGACCTTGTGGCCTGCCCGTTTTCCCGTGGATGTCTCCTGACATCCTATGAGGGCTAAGACTACGTTGTAAGGTAGCCATGAGTCTTCTTGCTTGAGGTAGGATTCTTTTCCTACTTTAGAGTTGTTGTTGTCTGGTTCCGGTCAACCCGGTGTGGCCCAGTGGTTGACGGATAACCGTGTGTGTGTCTCGACGGTTCTGTCCAGTTCGAGACTTTGGTTCTGGATGCCTTGTGGACGCCAAAAATGTCGATGAGGATCATACGGCATGCACGTCTCGACACTCGAGAGCAAGCCGAAGATGGAAATGCCGAACAAATCTCATGCCTCGCCCGATCAGGATGAGAACCCGCTTGGTGGTCCGCTACCCGTTAAGGAAGCCCCCCAGGTGGAAGATACAACCACAACTCCACAGCTGTCCGTGCCGAGAGCTGAATCAAAGAAGAGTCGGGAACTCCGGTACAGCCTCAGTATGCACCGAAAGTTACGCAAAGTCTGGGATCAAGCCCCACAGGCTGCAAATGGAATATTATGGAGGCCACACATTACAACTAGAACATTCTGGGAATGCCAACACTCGAATAAATGGCTACGACTTCGAAAAGAATCCATTTGAGGCTTAAAACGGCATGGAAGGACCTTAAACCGGCGCGCTCTAAACCGGCGTGCCCCTTCAACATCTTAATCCGGCGCCCCCAAAACCGGCGCGCCCCATTTCCCATTTGCCCTTGATGTTGCCTTAATACGACGCGCTACTATTCCTTGGGTTTTAAGCCTTTCCCCCTCATCCTGATGCTAATCCGGCGCGCTCACCCCCCCCCCCCCCCCCCCCGCGCCAGTTTAACCCCATCCTGTCCCGTCATCATCCCGATGCTCTGTTTTGCACCATTATGGCGTGCAGAGAACATTGAATGCCCGACGCTCTGTCTCTGCCTCCGTTCGACAGCACAGAAGCGACAATGGCGAGGCAGGCCCCGACAAATCTGTGAACATCCCTTCCTCGGATAATTGCCAGCGTACTACGTACATCAACGGACGACACCATGGCATGTCAACTCCGGATGCCTCAACGAACGAGGAGGAAGATGGCGGGAGTTCCTTCCGTCCGAGCGAAGAAAGGGCAACCGGCTATATATACTCTGCATGTTCGACAGAGAGAGGCGGATGGGCGATTGAAGAGAGAAAAGCTGGAACCCCCGAGGGGCGATTGAAAAAGAGAAGAGAGGGCCACCCGAAGAGAAGAAGAAGCTTGGTCCCCCGGCACCGGCAAGGTGAAGAAGGAAGAGAGAAAAGAGTGAGGGTGAGAGGTGAGTTGGAGGGGAAAGAGCATGTGCTCTCTTCCCCTCCTCCGTCAATGTATTATCTCCCCCCTTTGCAATGTATTTCGTTCTTTTTTTCTCCAGATGAACCCCCCCTCTGCATTAGAACCTTCCCCCGTTTGTGTGGATGAATAAAAAGAAAAGTCCTCTTGCAAGCGCGATGTTCTTTGTTTAGCCTCTGCTCCCCTTTCTCTCGGTTTTCTTATCATCCATGGACCTTGGAGACCTGCCTCTCCGTGGCACGGCCTTCAGAGGAACCCATCGAATGGATGAATATTCATGGCCTCTTATGGCATACACCTGTCCCGCCTACGAGATCATCACCCTGAGTTGCTGGAACTCTTGAAGGATTGTCCTCGAGTCTCCACCTGCGCTTATGGGTTAATGGAGGCTTTACTCCGTGTTTTGAGGTTCGCCTCGGAGCAATCCGTTTGGCGTTCCTCTATTCTCTCTGGCAAGCCTCTGTCCGGGGGAGATGCTGCCCAAATGTTGCCAGAGGAAGAACATGTAAGAACAGACAACAAACTAAGCCCCTGAACAGACTGAACTTTCTGAGTTCCTGCATAACAAACTCACCCCTGAACAAAATACTTGAATCCTCATGTTCATCCACCCTAATAAACAATTAAAACACTTAATCTTCCTCTCCGCAAACTTAATCTATCAGTTCGATAAACAAACTAATCAACAATTCAACCCACAGGTGAAAGAAACAAGAAACAGAGCATAAAAGAATGAAAGAAACCTCATAGAAGCTATCCCCGCGTGCTCCTAATCCGGCGTGGGTTAATCCGGCGCGGTACCCCCCCGCGCCGGTTTAGCTTTACACTCAAAACCCCTTTCTTTTTTTCTTGCCACTAACCGGCGTGCCCCTTGCATAGCCCATTAAACCGGCGCGCTATACTATTCCTCACCCTATTCCGGTGCCCCCTGGCCCTCCTCCTCCATTGGCCATTAACCAGCGCGCCCAAACTTTGCACCACTTATTCCGGCGTGCCCTCTTGGGCTTCCATTAACCGGTGTGCCCCCACTTTAACGTCTTTGACCGGCGTGCGCCCCTCTCAACACACTTAAACCGGCGCGCCCATCCCTTGGCTTCTCCCTTAACCGGCGTACCTAAAAGAAAAAGAATGATTAATCAAATGAGAGAAAAGACTTAAAGCTAATGAATAAAACTAATAAAAAAGGTTTCCCCCTTCCATAATCAAATTTTTGTTCTGTGACCTGACCGCGCAGGTCGATCCGCATGCGAGGGCGCACATTGGTGAGTTCGGGCTTCGCACTTAACAATTCACACCCCCAGGCTGGGTGCAAAGAGAAAATTGATGATGCCTTGTGATATCGGATGTGGATCTCGGAACCTCCGACATGGTCATGATCCGAACACATCTCGGGCCAATAGTTCGTTAACTCGACCCGCTGCTCCCGGGATCTAATCCCGCAACCCCACATTAAACTTGTCGTGTCTACGGCAGACATTTGCACGGTTTTATCATCGTCTTCGATGCTTCAAACGTGGACTCGCGTCCAAACAATGAATGGTCCGACCGTGACCGACACGCACGTATACCTTGGAACCTTCGTTTCCCAAGACTGTGCGTGAAGAGAAAAGTAATGACGCCTCATGGCATCAGACATGGTCCTCGGAAACCCCGATATGGCCATAGTCCGCAACCACCTCGGGCCCATAGATCATCAGCTTGACCCATCTTCATTGGGATCCGATCCCGCACCCACATTAAACTTGCCGCACCTACGGCAGACGTCCGTACGGTTTTATCGTTGTCCTTGACGCTATTAATACGGACTTCCGTCCGAATAATGAATGGTCCGTTAGTGACCGACATATATATACCGGGATCTAATCCCACGCTCGCATTAAACTTGCCGTACTCACGGCAGACATTTGCACGAATTTGCTCCTGTCACCGTCTTATTTTCTACACGGACCTTCGTCCGAACACAAAATGGTCCATGAGTGACCGACAAAACCCGAATGGAATGAGGCGGCTCTCATCCTCCCCGAACCCTACGCATAGGGACATCAATAAGACCGTCGTGAGTCATGCTCGGATCTCGGGTTCGCCCCAACCATGGTCATCGCCTGACCCACATCCTAGGCCTATAGCCGGCTATCTCTGTACACATCTTTGTTTTGGAATATAGTCCCGGGACACTTTCCCGCTGCCCTTCGGCACCGGAAATATTAATGATGCCCACGCAAGCCTCGTTTGGACCGCAGGAGGCGCCCCCGGAATGGTCCTGACTCGATCTTGCACCGGGCCAATAAACTCACCGATTTCTGACCGCTCTAACCGGGATTTAACCGAATGCTTCCAGTTCCTGTGAACAATAAATTTGTCGTACCCGGCATACATATGCTCCGGTTTTCCTATGATGATTACTCGTTTCTCAAACCGGACACTCGTCCGAACATCAAATGGTCAACAAATGACCGACATAATCTCGAATGCTTTCTTCTCACCCTCGCATGGGGATTTCAATGCTTCCTAATAGACTTTTCACGTAACTAATTTTCTGGCCATGAGGCCCCTTTTCCCGACGATTAATCAAGGGTGTTCCCCTCTCCGAGGGGATATAAATGACGACGTGACCTTTATGGCTCGGCGGGTTCCAGTCCCGACACGAACCACACAATCGTCTGATTAGTCAGATCGAGCGCACAATAAATCGTCACTTTGTGACTGGCACGCCCACGCACTTAATAAACGCCAATAAACAAATAATAAACAATGATTTTATTAAATAAAAAGTGCGTCCACATGCCTCAAGGTACTGTGTTACCTTGGTTCGTGTGTCCAGGTGTGCTGAGGGTTCTAGGTGATTCCTCAGGTCTCCGTGAGTCGATTCCTGCGGAGTGTCGTTTCCTCTGGCTTAGGATTAGACCAATTGGCGGCTTGTCCCGCTGTCTGTGATGATGTTGCCTTTGAGTCGTTCGACTCAAGGATCGTTACGTAGTAGGTCTAGTTGCCTTGTCCTGAGTTTGTCGGCAGTGGTTGTGCTGCCATTGGTGCCTCGAAGTACGTGGCGTAGGGCATTCTTGCCTGCCTGTACTTCAGCACTCGTGTTTTGAGTCTCTGTGTCATGTGAGCCTCTGCTTGTTGTAGCCCTAAGGCCTTTGAGTTGCCGACCCGCTAGCGGATGGCGGAGGGGTGTTCCCGTGATACGGTTTGTAAGCTAGTTCCGTGGGCTCCCAGCCAACGGTAGCATCCTACCGAGGGAGAAAACTAGCTAGAGAACCTGGCTTAGGCTAGAGCCAGTGTGTGCACACGTTGTCAGGGACTAAGGACTTACGCCGACGGGCGTGACCCTGACTAGTTAGTTGTCCTCTTGTTCTGTCGTTGCTGTTGTTCCTGCTTTGGTTCAACGCGTGTCTGCGACTCTACCGTGGTTTCAGCGGTACTGTAAGCGAGACACTTGTGGTGCATCATAAGACGTCAGTGGACACAGCTGGCTGTTCTTCGTGTGAGGAGGTGCTTCCGTCACGTGACACGTGACTCTCGGCATTTCTTGTGCGTCGTGACCTATCCGAGTTAGCCCTCTCGTGGCCCTACTCGAGGTCTATGTGGCGTTGTGTGCACGACGTTCTAGTCGTGTGTGCCGTCGTGTTTGTCCGTCGTCTGTCTAGATCTTTTCTAGACTTTTGTCTGTGTAATGCCCTGGATCCTTGGTAGGTATTGCGGGATCTTCATTGGATCTTTTGGATTTGTTTCGGTGAGTTTCGGTTCGCTTTTGTGGCTTCCGAGTTGAGTTTTACGATCCGTGTGGGTTTTTCTCTCGTACTAATTACGGAACCCTACGGTGAGTTTAGTTGTATGTTCCTCGACTCGTGGATGCTACAACGACGATGTACTCTCTGAGCCGGTCGTTTCGACTATTTTTATGTATTTTTCATAGATAGGGGCAGAAATCAGATTTTTCAGAAATTAGGAAAATTCCTAATTTCTTTTCCTTTTTCTTTTCATTCCTCTCTCCTCCCTTCTCATTTCGCCGCCGTCGTGTCTCTCTCCCGTTTTCTCTCCTCTCGAGCTTCCTCAGCTCCGGCTGCAGACGGAGGACCTAGGAGCGAGTGTTGGGGATGCTGTGGAGCTGACTGGGTGTGCGATAGGGGGAGGATGGAATGGTTTTGGCGCGATCCCGAACGGTGGATTCAAAGCCGACGTTTGAGCTCGCGGCGTGGATTTCGGCGTGGTTTAGTCCCTTCGGGGCATGGTTTCTTCGGTGGAGGTAGGGAGATGGACCGCCAACTTGTTCTGCACGTTTCCTCTGTTTCCGTGCATGATTTGGTGCTCGATCGGGGGAGATCGGGCAGATTTTGTGAAAACCGTGGTTTTTGGGGTTTTCAGGGTTTACCGAAAAACGGCAACCATTTGTAGCTCGGTTAGTGTCTAACTGACCGTTGGGATGTCTGGATCCCATCCATGCTAGTTTTGTGTTGATCGGTGGTCATTCGAGGCCGGTAGGAGTCCGGGAACCTCGGTGACTCTTTTAGGGTCGATTTGCCCAAATCGCCCCGATCTTGCGTTTTTGTGCTTGCATGTGGGCTTTTTAGCCTCCTTATGTGGTTTTCCATTGTCGAGGGTTGTTTCCCCTGCGCTTCGGCGTGAATGGGGCGTGGAACGGGCCGATTTGGCCATTCCTCTATTTTCTCGCCGTGATTGGTGTGGCGGTCGTTTCAGTGACCGCTAGGGGCCTCTGACGGCCCTACGATAGACCGTCACAGCGCCTGGGTGATTTTAGTGTTTTGGGGTTTTGAGAGTGTGACAGCCCAGGGGTGGCGCGTCACAGTCTCCTGACGCGTCCGGTGTGACGCGTTATGCCTATTTTGTCATTTAATAGTTTGGTTAAGTCGGTTCCCCTGACGCGCCTGCCCTAGTGCGTCAGGTGTGTGTAACGCGCCTCAGCTAGGCCATTACGTTCCGTTTGACCAGCTTTGACCGTTTGAGTCGGTTTGCGTAACGGTGGTGTCCTCGTGCGTCACAGCATGGTAATGCGCCTGCCCTAGGCCGTTACATGCTGTTCTGGCTGAGTGGGTGGCTGTGTCGTTGGCTCTAACGGCCCTGCCCCCATGCGTTAGGCATGTGTAACGTGTCCGAGATGGACCGTTACGTGCCTGTCGGCCAGTGGTTTTCTTGACCTGAGCCAGTTGGCCCTGACGCGTCTGCCTTGCTACATTAGGCTGTGTAACGCACCTGGTCTAGCGCGTTACGTGGTTCAGGTGTGGTTTTGAGTTGAGGTTTGTTGGCCCTGACGGCCCGGGTCGGGCGCGTCAGAGCGGTGTAAGGCGCCTAGTGTAGGCCGTTACGTGCCTTGTGCGTTTTAGAGGTTGATTAGGGCGGTGGGTGTGACGGCTCTCCTCCTGACCGTCACGTGGTTGTGACGCGTCTGCTCTAGACCGTCACGGTTGGAATGTAACGGCCAGCGCCAGACCGTCACGTTCGTGCAACGGTCTAGGGGTGGTGCGTTACAGTCCTTCTGCTCCGATTTCCGTCGTTTTGGTTTCTGCTTGTCTTGGCTTGTCCTTGTGGTCTGCCCGCTATCCCGTGGATGTCTCCTGACGTCCTATGAGGGCTAAGACTACGTTGTAAGGTGGCCAGGAGTCTTCTTGCTTGGGGTAGGATTCTCTATCCTACTCTTGTGTGCGTCTTTGTCTGGTTCCGGTCAACCCGGGGTGACCCAGTGGTTGACAGGTGACCTTGTGTGGGTGTCTTGGCGGTTCTGTCCAGTCCGAGACACTGGTTCTGGATGCCTCAAGGTGTTGCCTTACCTCGGTCCGTGTGTCCAGGTGTGCTAAGGGTCTCTGGTGTTCCCTCAGGTCTCCGTGAGTCATTTTCTGCGGAGCGTTGTTTCTCGTGGCTTAGGATTAGATCGATTGGCCGCTTGTCCCGCTGTCTGTGACGATGTTACCCTTGAGTCGTTCGACTCAGGATCGTTACGTGGTAGGTCTAGTTGCCTAGTCCTGAGTCTGTTGATAGTTGACATACTGCCAGTGGTGCTTCGTAGTACGTGTGACAGCGTGTCTGCCTGTCAGTACTCTAGCACTTGTGTTTTGGAGTTTTGTGTTTTGTACGCCTCCGATTGTTTTTGACCCAGGCCTTTGAGTGCCGACCCGCCTGGTGATGGCGGAGGGGTGTTCCCAAGGCACGGTTTATAAGCTAGTTCCGTGGGCTCCCAGCCAACGGTAGCATCCTACCGAGGGAGAAAACTAGCTGGAGTACTTGGCTTAGGCTAGAGACAGTGTGTGCACACGTGGTCAGGGGCTGAGGACATGCGTCAATGGGCGTGACCCTGACTGGTTACTTGATGCTGTTTGGTTCTGTGCGAGCGTCTGCGACTCTACCATGGCTTCGGTGGTATTGTAGGCGAGGCACCTGTGGCGCAACATAAGATGTCTGTGGACGCAGCTGGCCGTTGCTCTGGTGGGGAGGTGCGTCCGTCTGTGACGCGTGGCTCTCCACTGCTCTTCGAGTTTCTTGCGCGTCGTGACCTTTCTGGGTTGGCCTTTCCGTGGCTGCACCCGAGGTCAGTGTCCTATCACATGCATGATGTTCTGGTCGTGCGTGGGGCAGTGTGCACGATGTTCTGGTCATGCGTGGGGCAGTGTGCATGATGTTCTGATCGTGCGTGTTGTCGAGTCTGTCGGTCATCTGTGTGGGTCTTTTATAGACCTTTTATCTGTTCTTGCAGGTCTTCATCTTAGACCTGGTGTTGGGTTGGCAGATCGGTAACTTCTGACTTTGTTAGATCAGAGTCTCCCTACTGTCGCTGCTTGGAGTAGTTTGGGGTGCCGAGGTTAGTTCGGCCGCAGCTTGTCTGGCGCGGGTTCTTCCCCTTCCTTGCTTGTTCCCTACTCCTACTTCCCATCTGTTTACTACTGCTTGTAGCGTAGTTTTACAGCTTTGTAGTGTAGTTTTCCTGCTTTACTACACCTGCTATTTTGTTGTTGTTGTTACGTGTTACTGCGTATTTTTCAGTGGGGATCCGCGTGACCCCTACTGAGCCAGTGACACGAGGCTCACCCCTACTTTTCAGGTGGGGTGATGTCGTTCGTTCTGCTTTCGCGTGGTTCCTGGTGCGCGTGCTCGTAGCGTGCTGTTGTGGCCAGCTGGTACCTGCGTCGGGTCTCCCCCGACTTGTTGGTACGTCTTTCCTTTCTATCGACTGTATTGTGCTAGACTTGTTGTCTTTAGCTTTGGACTGACTCTGGTGGTGTATAATTTTTAAATTAAACTGTTAATTAAAAAGTAATTTTATTTCTGCTACTTTAGCAAACCGATCTAATGAAATTTAATTGCTTCTGTTATATCTCTGTGGCTTCAATGTACTCTACACAGACCTTTTTCCCTTCGGAGCTTTCCCGCTCTTGGGAGGCCTCGCGGGTTCCAAGCGGTATCACGTGTATTCGGTAGTCCTACCGGGTACACCGGGTATCCGGAATCCGGGTCGCTACAGTCTGTCCTTGCAGGTTTTTGTCTTAGACCTGGCGTCGTGTCGGTAGATCGGTAACTCCTGACTTTGTCAGTTCAGAGTCGCCCTTCCATCGCTGCCTGGAGTAGTTTGGGGTGTCGAGGTTAGCTCGGCAGCCACTTGTCTGGCGTGGATTCTCCCCCTTTCCTGCTTGTTCCCTACTCCTACTCCCTATCTGTTCATTACTGCTTCTAGAGTAGTTTTACAGCTTTGTAGTGTAGCTTTTCCTGCTTTGCTACACCTGCTGTTTCTACTGTTGCTTCCTGTTTCCGTGTTCTGCGTGTTTTTCAGTGGGGATTCGCGTGACCCCTACTGAGCCTCTGTTTAGAGACTCACCCCTACTTTTCAGGTGGGCGTCGTCTCTGTTCGTGGTTCCTGGCATGGCGTGTTCGTAGCTGCCAGCGGTACCAGCGTCGGGTTTCCCTTGACCTCAGTGTACGTTCTTTTCCTGTGGCTTGTACTTGTCTTTAATTTCCTGGACTGGACTCTGGTATAATTGTTAAATTGAAACTGTTAATTAAAAAGTTATTTTATTTTTGCTACTTCAGCAAACCGATCTAATGAAATTTAATTGCTTACTATTCTATCTCTGTGGCTTCAATGTACTCTACACATGCCTTTTTCCCTTCGGAGCTTTACCGCTCTTGGGAGGCCTCGCGGGTTCCATGTGGTATCTCGTGTATTCGGTAGTCCTACCGGGTATACCTGGTATCCGGGATCCGGGTCGCCACAGTATTTGTAGAAATCATTTGCATCAAGGGTAGATTAACATGCATATTGTATATATCAACTTTTAATACCTTGTGTGTTCATATACACTCCTGCATGCTTGAATGTATTTATACATATAGCCCTCCATGAAAAGTATTTCTAAGGCTAGATATTCCTTGGTTAAATAAATGTGGACCCAATGATGCCGGACCTATGGCAACTTCTGAGGGGGAGTTAGAGAACTTTCCTCAAATCTCCATCTCTTCTCCTTCTCTCCACTTCATAATGATGGTTCAAATCAGAAGGTCAGATGATGGTCCCCCCATATATTAAAAAAGAAAAGAAAAGGGAAAAATAAAAGAAAAGAAAAAGAAACAAAAAATATACAAAATGGGGATATTTTGGCCCTAGCGGTCGACCGCCGCACCCGCACCGGTCGACCGATGGCGGCGAACCGGCCCGGCTGAACCCTCAACCGGACCATCTTATAAGGGGTCTTAACACCCCATTCTCTCATTCTATCACCTCCACTCTTCCTCCAACACTTTGCCCTAACCCTAGAACCACATATCTCCACCTCCCAAGCCCCTAAACCTCATCATTCCTCCACCCGCACAAGATCTGTCGTGTTCGTCACATTTTCAGGACGAACTCCATTCAGCCGTTTGTGCATTCGTGAAGCTACCTTCTTGGTTCCAAGTTGTGGAGAAGGCTATTCCAAGCCCTAGGAGTGCCCTTTTGGTCCATCTTCCTCCCCTGGGTTGAGATTGATTCTTCAAAGGTTTCCCAGTGAGTTTTCTAGTTCAGGATGCCACCTCGACGGAGTTCTCGGCGTCCTGCCCAAGGGGAACCAAGCGGTCAGAGACAAGAGGCCCAGGCTCCTCCACTATAGTGGGCACTTGCACCTCGTTGTCCACCTTGGCTGCCTCCACGGCCCATTATCGACCCTCGGTTGGTCGACTTCAATGAGGTGAACAAGATTTTGCCCGACTTATGTGCTGTCTTTGAGATTCAACGCGGTTGGATTGATTTTGTCACTAGATATACCCGATATTATCCCAATCTAGTGCAGCAGTTCCATGGAAATTTGGTTGAAAGAAATGAGAAAATATATACAGTTGTTCAAGGTGTTGAGTTTCATATCACTCCGGATTTGTTGGAGCGGGCCTTAGGAGTTTCTACTAGAGGAGCTGACATGGTTTTTGGTTATGGTGCTGTTGAGGATACTTTTCTTTCTATGACCAGTTATGATTACGTGCATGGTGTCAGCAACTTAATCGTATTGAATGCAAATCACTTTCCACCATTGTAGCATATATTGCACCACATGTTTACCTCCCTCATTTATCCAAAGAGTGGCAGCAGAAATGAAGTGACAGAGGTTCACATGTTCCTATTTTACAATGTTATGAATGGGGTACAAGTCAACATGGGTCGCCTCATGACGACTCTCATTAGATCTTGCTGAACCAATTTGTGGCGATCCCTACCCTATGCTTCATAGTTGACCGGCATATTCATCTCTGGTAGGATCAACTTGGCAGATGAACGGTTCATTTATATTCGACAAGATGATATATATAATGAGCATAAGATTTTCACAGATATGGGATATTATTGGGGTCCGGATGGTGAGCTCCATCGTGATGTGCCCGTTTATGGGGAAGATGCAGTCAGTGATGGAGAACAAGAACAGGAGCAGCAGGAGGATCTAGGGGAACTACCCCCTCCAGTTCAGGCTGAGGACCAGCCTCCTCCACCTTCACCTCACCACATGGATCCGTAGATGCCTCCTCCATCACAGTACCATTATGGAGAGTCTTCTACTCAGGGGGTCGGACAGCATCCTTGGGTAGACTATGAGACTTTTGACATGCGGTTCACTGGGCTGGAAACTTGGGTGGATGCCTTTGGGGAACAACTTTCTACCTTTGGGGAAAATATTGCAACCATGGGTGTTGACACCCATTTTTAGCCCGCAAGTTACATCATTTCTCTTTTTCATCATTTTTGATGTCCTAAATTAACAGTTATTTTGGAGCGTTTCTTGGATGGATTTCGAGCCCATTTCATTGTTCCATTCCTTTTGAGCATTGGAGATCATCATTTCTTAGAGCCCTGGAGCCTATTTTTTATCTTCTGGCCTTCCAAGTCGACTTACGGCCCATTTAAGTCGACTTCCCTCAGGAATGCGGCCCCTTTCGCTGCGCAGTCTTAAAAAGTGGTCCTTTTTCATCTCCTTTCTTTCTTATATTCATTAAGTGTCCTTCACTAAAGTTGTTCCTTTTTTAAAGCCCTACATTTTCTTCTTCTACACCATTATCCAGTTCTCCACCGTTTTCAAGCCTCAGTATTTTTTCTATATTCTCACCCCATTTTCACTCTCTTCTGATTGTGTTTTCATCTTGGTCTCTTCATGAAAGGTGTTCAGATTTTAGTTATCTACAATTTCTTCTTCAACCACTTTCTCTAATTCTGCACTGTTTTCAAGATATTTACTGATTTCTAAAGTCACGCGAGCCTGACAACAAAACGGTCAACGGTTGACTATGTGAACAGTAACTTTTTTTTATTTTTTATTTTATTAATTTTTAAATGTCAATAAACGGTCTTATTGAGATCGCTTATGTCAAAAAACGGTCTGTGGATGACCGTTTATTCATTTTTTGTGCCAAAAGTCTCTCGATCACCCCCTGGTTCGTTGGGCGGTTTACCCCTAGACCGCCCCATTCATTGAACGGTCAATCGTGCGACCGTTCATATAACAAAGAGTCCAAAAGTTCCTGAACTCCGTTTTCTTCACCGTTGGACTCTAAGGTTGATTTCTGTTCGCCGGGGTCACCTTTCAAAGGCTCTATCTTCTCGAATATTCCATCAAATCACTTCCCGTTTATTTCTGCCTCTTGCCACCACTATTATCTCGAGTTTAAGCCATATAACTCAAAATTTAGTGGAATATATTCGCGAGAATCTTGGCTGCAATATCAGATTTTATGCATTTTTGTGTCATGCAAACTCTTCCAGATTAGGCTCCGAGGCCACTTTCCAAGGACTCTATCTTCCAGATCCTTCCACCAAAAAGAGTCCCATTTGTTCCTAGCTCTTATCCTATCTATTATCTCAAGATTGATCCATAGATCTCGAGATTTGGTGGACTCTATCCTCTAAAATTGCAGCAGAAAGTTCTAGGTTCCAGCATTTCTCTATATAAACCTGCCCAGTTCGCCTACGCGACAGGGGGCTCTTCTTCGACCTGGGGCGAAGCCATGCCGGATCGTTCACTCAACCCTTCGACCCCAGGATATTGAGGGAAGTATAGGCTTTATTTGATACCTTGTTTGCTTCATTTCATCATCGTTTGCCCTCCTAACTTCGCCTATACCTTTTGTAAATCATCACGAGTTCTTGAACCTGTGCGACGGAGCGCCCTTCGTCGGCTCGGGGCGGAGTCATCCGGCATCCTCTTCGTCCTCCATTGGTCTCATCCTGAAGAGGGGAGTATCTTCTTCATTTTTCATCTCTCTGGGCTCTCTTTCTTCATACCTAGGCTTAGTTCTCTCCCTTTACTTTTCACAAATTGTCACAGTTTTACACTTAGTTGTTTTTTGCACTGTTGCTGCACGTTTATGCATTTTCTCCATTTTGCACAACATTTTTCTCCCCCATTTCTCCATCAAATTCCATGATTTCAAATCCTATGCATGCACAACACTCCCACCTTACTTTTGCACCCACTCATAGGGGTTAAAAACCCTCCCCGGTGCGTTCTCCCCCTTTCTTTCATGCTACTTCATCATTTTGGGACATATGCTACACTCATGTTTCTAATGAGTTTTCTCTTATGTTTGTGGCTTTGTTTTGCAGGAGACTATTGATAGAACGTGAGGCCCTTGCCTTCCGGCCGGCTAGGAGGTGAGGAGGTGCACCCACATCGGTTCCCCGCGTCCCATTTCAAGCGCGATCACACGTTGTAGCGGCTTCCCGTTAGGCCGCGTCTTTTTCCATATTTTCCAAGGTACACGGTGCCATCTTCATCGTTTCTTCATCCTTTTGGTGCTGTAAGTCCTTGGTGGTGATCACAGTTAGTTCTCTATTCCTTGTCTCCCCTTTTCGTTTCATGCAATTTCATGTTTATATGTATGCTTATATTGTTTAGTTCGGGGCGGGGTAGATTACATTTACATCCCACAGTTTTTGGCGATCACGGTGGGACACCTAGTGCCCATCACATTGTATTTTTAGTTTCTGGCATGTTGGGTGGGTGTTCATGCATGTTTGGATAGTCTTCTCCACGTTTTTCTATCATTCTGTCTATTTTCGGGTCTGTCAGGGTTACACGGTCTTTTGTAGGGCCGCCTAACGCTTTAAACGGCCTCTCCAGGACCGCCCAAACCCTCTGGGGTTATAAACGGTCCTTCGTGGACCGTCCATCAGTTGGGCGGTCATCCAGTAGACCGCTTAAATGTTTAAAAACGGTCATCCAGGGACCTATTAGTTGTTCTGGCCGGGCATGATTTCTATTCACAGGGGCCTTGTTCATTCGGGCGTAACTTTGTCTCCCAACGTCGGATTGAGCTGATTTTTGTTGCGTTGTGCTGTCCTTTGTATTATCTTTCCATAAATATAGAGTTTGCATCATTTGGACATCATTTGCATATTTAAAAATTACCTCCATTTTTACATTTTTGCATCTAGTTTGTAGGCAGATTCGGGACAGATTCACAGGGGCCTTGTTCATTCAGGCATAACTTTGTCTCCCGACGTCGGATTGGGCTGATTTGTATTGCGTTGTGCTGTCATTTGTATTGTCTTTCCATACATATAGAGTTTTCATCATTTGGACATCGTTTACATATTTAAAATTGCCTCCATTTTTATATTTTTGCATCTAATTTGTAGGCAGATTCGAGATAGATTCACATGGCCGTTTTGTTTGCTATTTTATATTGCCTTCCAGGGTCTGTTCTGCCTATTTTTTGGGTCCATTGTGTAGTCTTTTATATTATATTTACATTCATATATTATTTGCATGCATTGGACTTCATTTGCCTACTTAAATATTGCCTTCATTTGTGCATTTTATACATAAAACTCACTTGTAGGTCCGGGGGCAAACACAAAGGTACATTGTCCTTTGATGATTTTTCTTATCATTTAGTGCCTAGTTGTCCCTATTTTAGGCCTTGCATCATTGTTATTTATATTATTTTACATTTTTCATGCATTTTTGTGATGTTAGCATGCTTTCATGATTGTCTTGATTTGCTAGACTTAGGCTAGAAATTGCATGCACCCCGGTGCACATAGGATCATGCATATTGGCATATTATAGTTGCATTCCCCCTCGGTAAGTGATCCTCTCGCTCCCATATTCCTTGGGCTCGACTAGGTGATCTTATCCGGGACCTCCGTAAGTCCCCGCGAGCCGTGGATTCCCACATGGACGCCGGGCCGGTTGTACCTTTCCACCTCATAGGCCTGCATTTGCATACATTGTGAAAGAATTTACCCTAGTCAAACCAAAGTTTGGACCTTATTCCCTATAGGACACCTATCTTGAGGGAATTACTCTCAATTCAAATCATTAAAAGGCCCACCCAAAACTTTGACAATAAAATACTTCCCATCATATTATCTTGTTTGATTTGGGTGAAATCCTTCATATTGTTTGTATTGTTTGGGCTTGTCCCAACCCACTTGTGTTATTTTGTGTTGCATTCCCCCATCATCCATATAGGTTTTTGTTGTTAGGCCCATTTAGGCTGGTCCATTCTGTGTGTCCATTTGTCTAGTCTCATTGTCCTAAGTTTCTTTTTCTTTTCTTTTTCCTTTGCATTATTGAGTCAGTCCCCTCTCCTTGACCCTTGAGCCCTTACTTCCCTCGTTGTATTTCCCTGATTTTTCTGTATAAAGTCTCCATTTGCCCTCATGGAGCGCCATTTTTCTCCTATATATTACCCTTCTTCTTCCCTGTCTTCCTATTCCCGCGTGGACTCCTCTTCCCACGCGGGCCCATATCCTCATGGCCCTTCTGACCCACAAGCAAATCTTGTGGCCCACTTATCATCTGTCGCTTGCCAAATGGACCCGGTCCAGGCCCAAAAACTCGCTGCTAATCACCTTAATGGGCCTCATTCTCATAATGGGTCCCATTCTCCTAGTGGGCCTTATTCCTTCCATGGGCCTCGCTCTTTTAATGGGCCTCATCCTTCTAACGGGCCTCCATCTTCTACTCTTAATGGACCCCCTTTCTTTAGCGAGCCTTCTTATTCTCCTAATGGGCCTACCTCTCTTAATGGGCCCGCTCCTTCCACCCATGTTGCTGCTGGCCCAATAGGTCCTTATTCCCATGTTCATGATCTTTCCAGGCCCATGTATCCTTCCACTCTTGGAATGGGCTTCCCTTCTTATCAGTCTGGATCCCTTTATCCGGCCCAATACCATACTCCTGGCCCAAATTCACACTCTCTTGCTCAAGTTAGCTTGCATCCTTCTCAGTCTCTCCCCATCGAGAAGATGATTGCTCAAACTCAGCGTCGGCTTGATGAACTTCAGCGTCGAATTGATCCCCAAACTTCTTTGAGTGTCCCATTCGCATTCCAAGGTCTTCAGCTTCCACCACGTTCACAAATTCCTGCTTATCGCCGCTATGGTGGAGTTGGTGACTGATGCGGGATGAGACACGGACACGACAAGCTCGCGATCGTCCCTTAACGAGGGAAACGTCGGACGTGCGCGGTTGAGAAACCGGCAAGAGCTAGGGTGGTCGGCTCTCTCTTTCATGCCCGGATCGGGTCACGGGATGGTAACGCTCTCTCTCGTAGCAGCGGTGATATGAATAGAAAGCGAGCTAATTACCCTATCATGCTCTCTAGTAGCGGCATAAACAAGCATATATGAAATTAAGCAAAATACCAAGTAAGGGAGCGAATGCGATACCTCCACGCACTCGGCGTGGGGAAGACGGACCCGACCGAAAACTCGTACTCCCGGGAAACTTAACACACAATAATTACAGCAATGGGAACATGCCCACTCCACGCAGGGAGGTAAAGGGCTATACAAATGGGCCCGGAAGGACCGAATTCGGGTTGACGGGTAGCTTCGTGTGTTGATTCGGCTACACGTGTGTTCACGACCGTGGGGCCCACGTGCTGTCCGGAGGGACCGTGTGGGACCCGGTGGTACCGCTGTAGTGGAGACACTTGGAGAAGCGCTCCCCGGGCTGGCGGCACGCTTGTTCGCCGGCCGGAGGCCGGGCGGCTCCGTTCGGCACCGGTCGGAAAAATCGATCGGAAATCTGCCGGTTCTGTATTTCAGCGCGCGCTCCGGCGAGAACGGATGCTGCGATCAGCACCGGTGTGGGAATGAGACGAGATCAGAGCCGTTGGAAAGCTGCTTCGAAGTACTACAATCTAGTGGCCTTCAGAAAAATTCACCAGATTTGTACTTTGTGTTGGCGAATTTTATATGCTACTGTTGTACAGTAACCGAAGACTCAGATCTGCAGAGAACTTTCATGTTGATTACCTTTGACTGTGAAGTAGATGTCCGAATTGGAAGATGTGTTCTTCAGCAAGGTTGTAGGAAATCGAACAAGGAAACCACGAATTTTTTTGGATCTGGATTTGGAGGTGGTGGTGATTTGTTATGATTTTGGAAGTGGAGGGTGGTCGGATCTGGGATCTGACTAAAAACACTATATCAGAGGAAGAACATGAATTTCTAAAAATGGATAGAAGGCTGATAAAAAATTAAGCAAATTTGTGGAGGTAGGGGGTGATGGACAGAACTCCCCGTAAAATTGGGAGGGTTTGGACAAATCAAAAAGATGGTCGGAGGAAGAGAACTCATAGGTTCTGTCACTGTAGATAGAAACCTGGAAGATCTGGGATGACAGGTTGGACGAAAATGTAAAAATACTAAAAGATGGAATTTTGGCGTGAAAATTTAGGTGGATCTTGGAATGCAAGGGCTGAACACACCATAAACAATTTAGATCAATCCATGCTCTTGGCTGAGACAGACAATTCGTGGAAGCTTCTGTGATCGGATGAAGATAGAACTGCAGAGGCGGCTCGATGGCGGCACGAACGGCGGCGGCGGCGGCACAGACGATCACCGAAGGTTGAGAGGAGATGATAGAAGGTAGAATCACTCTAGAACTTGAGGTTGGAGGAGAGGAACTAGAGGGAGAGGGGCTGTGGGCGCAATATGCTCCTTGGATTTCACAAAATTTTCTGATTTTCATTGAATTTCACATGAAAATACAAGCTTATATATGGTTTACATCAAATGCAATGTGGACCCTTAGATCTAGGGAAGAGGATTGAAGGGCTGGGATTGCATGCCACAAACACAAAAAAGAAGAATATAATATGCAAGGGGGGGGCCTATTGACTAGGAGGGGAGGTTGAATGGAAGGTTGAATGGTAGGTGGCCTACCTTGGACAAAATGGGCCACTTGTCTACCCATGTGGCATATGACTAGTCCAACCTTCTAGATGTCTGCCTAGGATGGTTGACCAGCCCCACAAGATGACATGGACCAATGGGAAAGGGCTGAGGGCCCCCTTACTGGTCCTACTGACAAATTACATAGAAACCCACACAATCTACGGGAGTGACGCATTGGCCGATAAAGCCGTACAATTGCGCGTATACTTTCCCATGGATATAAAAATAAACTAAATGATATAAATGCAATATGAAAAGGTACTGGCTCGGTGTCGATTCCCATCAACTCTCCCCGGGTGGGGGGAACTCGACCCCGTCGAGTAGGGGTAGGGATGCTCGAATACTCCGTCGGATCTGTCACCGTGCCAAGTAATGCGGGTACGCTCCACTCCAAATGATCGTCACCTGCTCATTCCATATATACTCGATATGCGAACTGCTATGGGCTAAAGGTGGTCACTCCGAAGGGGCACTCTTAAAAGGGAAGAAAACAGCTCGAAGACTCACTAGGAATCACCGCTGAGTCCCTATAGGTGACTGATCCGGGTATAGATGTGGAACCGATCCCATACTCATCAAGTGAGTCCACTCGCCTCTTACTCATAAGAGAACGACAACGAGCTTACACAAGACGCATGCAGATAAACAAACGACACACAAACCATGCAAACAAACCACACAAAATAAACCACACAAGGAAAATACACCGACTCATATATGACCCTAGACTAAGATGGTGACACAAGCCCACTAGGTGGCGGCATCCTGGGCGGCGGGTGAGCCATCCAACTCTCCCCCCAAGGCATAGTACTCATCGGCTAGTGCGTCATCGGCCTCATAATTGACACACTCAAGCTCGGGAGGTGCGGGCTCTCCAACACCTAAGGCTAGGGTGGCGTGAGCGGGACACTCGCTGGCAAAGTGGCCAAATCCATGACAGTGGAAACACTACACTCTCGACCGACTACTCTCTCCTATAAAAGGGGCCTTACCCTTATCATCCCGTCGGGTAGGGGGTGTAGGCAGCAAAGGGGGAGATGTAGGTGCCTTGGACAATAGTGGAGGGGGTGCCGGTGCCAGAGGACGGGCTATAGGAGCCGGGGGACGGGCAACGGGTGCCGGTGGTTGGGGTGGGAATAGATCCCGGGGTGGAGGAGGATGAGGCCGTGGAGCGAAGTGCTCCTGACGGGTGGGCTCTTGAGGTCGAGCCATGGGAGGCCGCTGATGTGGGCCTATGGAGTGACGGGGCTCGGTACTACGGAGAGGGGTGGGGCCCAACTGATGGCTAGACTCGAACTCTCCCTCAAATTGCTCCATCTCGAGAGCAACCTGGTATGCCTCTTCCAACGTCTTGGCATTGCAGCGGAAAAGCTCATACTGGTAGTGTGGCCGCAAACCATGTCGAAAGCGGGACACGGGCATGGTACTCTCCTCCGTGACACCACATCGTAGGAAGTACTCATCAAACTCCGTGATGTATTCGGAGACGGACCGGTCTCCCTGGCTAAGACTTTGCCATCTATCGATGAGTCGCTGGTGGTATGTGGGAGGAAGGTACTTTTGCCAAAGTTTATTCTTCATCTCGGCCCATGTGTCAATCGGGGGTTCTAGCCGCTGAAGTAGTAGGCTCTCCACATTCTTCCAATAGGTTTGTGCCTGCCCCATGAATTTCATGGTGGCGAATCAGACCCTTCGACGCTCCGACATATCATACCACTCAAAGTAACTGTCCATGCCGAACTCCCAATCTAGGTTGACTTTTGGATCCAAAGACCCGTAAAAAGCGGGAGGGTCCGCTCGCACGGTCTTAAGGACCCGATCATCATCCTCATCTCGTTGTGGCTGAAAACCACTACGGCGTTGACCATATCCCTCATAGGCATTGTCGGAACCATAGTCCTCGAGACCAAGGTCACGGTGCGGTAGTTGGGGAACCCGAGGAAGGGCGGGTGGAGGAGCCTGTGGTGGCTGGTTTTGGGCTGCGGGAGCGGCCTGGACTTGGGCCATGGGAGCGGGTTGGACTTGGGCCACCGCGGGAGGAGGTGCGGGTGGGCCTTGGGCTGCCCCTGGAGGGTCCCCGTGTGACATCCTATCTAACCGCCCAACGAGGTCTTGGACCGACCTGTCGGAGGTCTCCAAGCGCCCCTCCATGGCTCTAAGGCGACCATCCATATTATCGGAGAAAGTCCGAAAGTTAGCATCGGATTGGTCCAACCTAGTCATAATGGCCATCATCGCCTCTTGTAGGGAGTGGAAGTCTCCTAAGGTATCCCGTGGGTTGGCCATAGGTGGTGGTGGGGGTGAGTACTGAGTACCCCGACGAGTGGGCATGCAAACACACCGACTAGAAGACGCCGACTAAAGCAAAACACACTAATGCAAAATGATGCGCCTAGACTTAACCAAAACGTGGTACGCGGCGGAGGTAATCGACCCGAAGGTCACTCGCGCATGTGTGCGGCCTTCCCGATAGGCGTAGCCTAACGTTCGGACAACGCCTTTTTATATAACGACTAATGGTATGCAAATGTGACCCAAAAGTCACTTTTTTTGTTTTAAAATAATGATGACCCTAAACATGACTTAGACAATGACTAATGACTATACGTAAATGACACTCCTTTTTTTTTGGTTTTACACACCCTAGACTCAAACTCGCTCTAATACCAAATTGATGCGGGACGAGACACGGACACGACAAGCTCGCGATCGTCCCTTAACGAGGGAAGCGTCGGACATGCGCGGTTGAGAAACCGGCAAGAGCTAGGGTGGTCGGCTCTCTCTTTCGTGTCCGGATCGGGTCACGGGACGGTAACGCTCTCTCTCGCAGTAGCGGTGATATGAATAGAAAGCGAGCTAATTACCCTATCATGCTCTCTAGCAGCGGCATAAATAAGCATATATGAAATTAAGCAAAATGCCAAGTAAGGGAGCGAATGCCATACCTCCACGCGCTCGGCGTGGGGAAGACGTACCCGGTCGAAAACTCGTACTCCCGGGAAACTTAACACACAATAATTACAGCAATGGGAACATGCCCACTCCACGCAGGGAGGTAAAGGGCTATACAAATGGGCCCGGGAGGACCGAATTCGGGTTGACGGGCAGCTTCGTGTGTTGATTCGGCTACACGCGTGTTCACGACCGTGGGGCCCACGTGCTGTCCGGAGGGGCCGTGTGGGACCCGGTGGTACCGCTGTAGTGGAGACACTTGGAGAAGCGCTCCCCGGGCTGGCGGCACGCTGGTTCGCCGGTCGGAGGCCGGGCGGCTCCGTTCGGCACCGGTCGGAAAAACCGATCAGAAATCTGCCGGTTCTGTATTTCAGCGCGCGCTCCGGCGAGAACGGATGCTGCGATCAGCACTGGTGTCGGAATGTGACGAGATCAGAGCCGTTGGAAAGCTGCTTCGAAGTACTACAATCTAGTGGCCTTCAGAAAAATTCACCAGATTTGTACTTTGTGTTGGCGAATTTTATATGCTGCTATTGTACAGTAACCGAAGACTCAGATCTGCAGAGAACTTTCCTGTTGATTGCCTTTGACCGTGATGTAGATGTCCGAATTGGAAGATGTGTTCTTCAGCAAGGTTGTAGGAAATCAAACAAGGAAACTAGGACTATTTTTGGATCTAGATTTGGAGGTGGTGGTGATTTGTTCTGATTTTGGAAGTGGAGGGTGGTCGGATCTGGGATCTGACAAAAAACACTGTATTAGAGGAAGAACACGAATTTCTAAAAATAGATAGAAGGCTGATAAAAAATTAAGAAAATTTGTGGAGGTAGGGGGTGATGGACAGAACTCCCCGTAAAATTGGGAGGGTTTGGACAAATCAAAAAGATGGTCGGAGGGGGAGAACTCAGAGGTTCTATCACTATAGATAGAAACCTGGCAGATCTGGGATGACAGGTTGGACGAAAATGTAAAAATACTAAAAGATGGAATTTTGACATGAAAATTTAGGTGGATCTTGGGATGCAAGGGATGAATACACCATAAAAAATTCAGATCAATCCATACTCTTGGCTGAGACAGACAATTCGTGGAAGCTTCTGTGGTCGGATGAAGATAGAACTGCAGAGGCGGCTCGATGGCGGCACGAACGGCGGCGGCGGTGGCACAGACGATCACCGGAGGTTGAGAGGAGATGATAGAAGGTAGAATCACTCTAGAACTTGAGGTTGGAGGAGAGGAACCAGAGGGAGAGGGGCTGGGGGCGCAATATGCTCCTTGGATTTCACAAAATTTTCTGATTTTCATTGAATTTCACATGAAAATACAAGCTTATATATGGTTTACATCAAATGCAATGTGGGGTTGGACGCACACGGGTAAAGAAGCAAGTCCAAAAATATAGGATCCGTCTAGCTACTTGGAATGTAGGAACTTTAACAGGTAAGGGTTTAGAATTAGTTAAGTTAATGAAGGACAGGAGGGTTAACATAGCTTGCCTACAAGAAACTAGGTGGAAAGGACATAAAGCTAAAGACATTGATGGATATAAAATTTGGTATACGGGTAATAATAACTCTAGAAATGGTGTGGCTATAATAATAGATAAAAACTTAAAAGATAGAGTTGTGGAAGTAAATAGATTGGGGGATAGACTAATGTTAATTAAACTTATCTTAGGTGAGGATATTTTGAATATAATTAGTGCATATGCACCTCAAGTAAGATTAGAAGAGAGCATTAAAAAGTAATTTTGGGAGGCTATTGATAGTTTGATCCAAAATATCCCTAGTGCAGAGAGAATCTTTATTGGAGGGGATCTTAATGGTCATGTGGGTATAGATAATAGAGGCTATGAGAGGATTCATGGAGGGTTTAGTTTTGGCAATAGAAATGATATGGGTAACACTATTCTTGATTTTGCTGTGGCCTATGATCTAGCAATTACTAATATCTTCTCTAAGAAGAGGGACAAACACTTAATAACATACAAGAGTGGAACACATATAAGTCAAATTGACTATTTTCTCATTAGGAAGGTCGATAGAGTCTTATGTAAAGATTGTAAAGTTATTCCTGGTGAGAGTCTAGCCCCTCAACATAGGTTGTTAGTAATGGATGTCACTATCCCTAAATTCAAAAGAAAGATAATTATAAATAATTATTCCAAGATTAAATAGTGGAATTTAAAAGGTAAAAGTTTAGAAACATTTAAAAATCATCTATTAAAGGAAAATATTTAGAATTTAGAACAAGAAACTAATGTAATGTGGAATAATGTTACAAATTGTATAACGAGGGTTGCAAAACAACTCTTAGGCGAATCTAAAGGTAAAAAGAATTTAGACAAAGAGACTTGGTGGTGGAGTGAGGAAATCCAAAATACCATTAGAGTAAAAAAGGAATGCTTTAAAGTTTGGCAAACTAACAAAAATGACCAAACCCTAGAAGCCTATAAAATCGCTAAAAAGAGAGCTAAGAAAATAGTTAGCGAAGCTAAATCAAAGGCATTTGAACATTTATATAATAAATTAGGAACCCGAGAGGGTGAAAAGGACATATTTAAACTTGTTAAATTAAGAGAAATGAAAACTAGAGATTTAGATCATGTTCGGTACATTAAAGGTGAAGATCAAAGGGTTTTAACTAAGGATCTTGAGATTAAAGGGAGGTGGGATAGCTATTTTCAGAAGTTACTTAATGGAGATTCCGTCAAGGATTTATCTCTAGAAGGTACCCAAGAGTCCACAATATTTGATAACTATCAATATTTCAGGCGTATTAAGATGTCAGAAGTGGATGATGCTTTAAGGAAAATGAAAGTGGGCAAGGCCTTAGGATTAGATGGCTTACCTATTGAAGTATGGAAAGGCCTAGGAGATATTGGTATTCAGTGGCTAACTAAATTTTTTAATAAAATTTTAAAGGAACAAAGAATGCCAGAAGTTTGGAGAAAAAGTGTTGTAGTTCCTTTCTATAAAAACAAAGGAGATATTCAAAGTTGTAATAATTATCGTGGAATTAAGCTTATGAGTCATACTATGAAACTTTGGGAAAGAGTAATTGAAAAACGCCTCCGATGTATGACTACTGTATCGGAAAATCAGTTTGGTTTTATGCCAAATTGATCTACTACAGAAGCTATTTTCTTACTACGGCAGCTAATGGAGAAGTATAGAGAGATGAGAAAAGATTTGTATATAGTTTTTCTTGATTTAGAGAAGGCGTACGATCGAGTACCGAGAGAATTGATTTGGTGGACATTAAGAAAGAAAGGAATCTCTCAAGGATATGTTGATTTGATTAAAGATATGTACGGCGGTGCTATTACTAGTGTTCGAACTATTGCTGGGGAGACTAGTGAATTTCCCGTTTCTATAGGTTTGCATCAAGGTTCTGCACTAAGTCCGTATCTCTTTACCTTAGTTATGGATGAAGTAACTAAACAATTGCATGAGGATATCCCTTGGTGTATGCTATTTGCGGACGATATTATTTTAATTGATGAGAGAATTGATGCTCTAAATGCTAAGTTAGAGCGTTGGAGACTTGCCTTGGAGTCTAAAGGTTTTAAAATTAGTAGGAGTAAGTCAGAGTTTATGCACTGTAATTTTAGTAATGGGAGAGTGGTTCAGGAAGACATGGTTCTAATTGATGGACATAACATTCCGAAGAGCAGTAGCTTTCAATATTTAGGGTCTATCATACAAGAGAATGGGGAGATTTATGATGACGTTACGCATAGGATTAAGGCAGGCTGGTTAAGATGGAGAAGTGCATCAGGTGTCCTTTGTGATCGTCGTATGCCTGTGAAACTCAAAGGGAGGTTTTATAGAACGGCTGTGAGACCTGCTTTGTTATATGGTACCGAGTGTTGGGCAGTACGAAAGGAACACATCCACAAAATGTGTGTAGCAGAGATGAGGATGTTGAGATGGATGTGTGGCAAGACTAAGAAAGACAAGATTAGGAATGAGCGTATCCGTAAGGACTTAGGGATAGCTCCAATTCATAGCAAAATGAGAGAAAATAGACTCAGGTGGTTTGGACATGTGTTTCGTCGCCCTAACTCAGCGCCGGTTAAAAGATGTGACCAAATCTTAGTGGATGCTAGTAAAAGAGCTCGAGGAAGACCTAAAATGAGATGGTGCGATGTTATTAGGAAGGGCATTAGTTCCTTGAGTTTAAATATGAATATTGCACTTGATAGAAATCTTTGGCGGAACAGGATTCATGTAGCCGACCCCAATTAATTGGGATAAGGCTCTGATGATGATGATGATGATGATCAAATGCAATGTGGACCCTTAGATCTAGGGAAGAGGATTGAAGGGCTGGGATTGCATGCCACAAACACAAAAAAGAAGAATATAATATGCAAGGGGGGGGGGGGGGCGGCCTATTGACTAGGAGGGGAGGTTGAATGGAAGGTTGAATGGTAGGTGGCCTACCTTGGACAAAATGGGCCACTTGTCTACCCATGTGGCATATGACTAGTCCAACCTTCTAGATGTCCGCCTAGGATGGTTGACCAGCCCCACAAGATGACATGGACCAATGGGAAAGGGCCGAGGGCCCCCTTGCTGGTCCTACTGACAAATTACATAGAAACCCACAAAATCTACGGGAGTGACGTATTGGCCGATAAAGCCATACAATTGCGCGTATACTTTCCCGTGGATATAAAAATAAACTAAATGATATAAATGCAATATGAAAAGGTACTGGATCGGTGTCGATTCCCATCAGTGACCCTTATGTGCACTTGAAGGAGTTCATTTATGAGTTGGCCCAATTCTGACCTGACCAACGCTTGATGTCCTATTTATTCGGTCTGTCGTTCGAAGGCCCGGCTCGGGATTGGTTATTTACATTGTTGCAAGATCAAGTGGTGAATTTCTAGGTCGTTCAAGAGAAATTTCTTCAGCAGTATCAAGACCAGGTTGGGCCCAAGTATTCCATGGTTGATCTGGCCCATGAGAACATGAAGCCCGACGAGGAGTTCTTTACCTTCGCTGACCGCTGGCGTCGCCTGGCTGCGCAAGTCCCGGGACATATTCCAGAGGGAGAACAAATCAAAATGATCATTTTTAATGCAACACCCGAGTACCGCTTTATCTTATCCTTGAATGATATCACTTCTTGGCAACAGCTTTATAGCCGAGCTCGCTTCATCCGTCAACAACTCCTAGGTTCCCTTGACCCCGAGTCCCCTCCACCTTCTACGCCCACATACGCCTCCTATCCATCGCCTTCCATGAGTCAGCCATCCACCGCATATTCTTCCGCCAGTCAGCCTTCCGCTCCCACATACCCATATGCCTCCACGTGTCAACCCTCCATGAGTCAACCTACCGCCATCCACAGTCTACCCTCCAACCCCACATATGTGTCTCCGCTTATGTCTTCCCCTCCGGTCAAGGGAACATCACACCCCGAGCAGGTAGATGCCATCCACATACCTCCCACCTCCCTTTCCGCTCCACATATGCCTCCACCGAGTCATTCCACCAGTTGCCATACGCCTTTGCCTTCACAACCCCCGCTTCCTTCTCCACTCCCATTTCCATTACCTTCCCATACCCCTTGGCATCCACCTTGCCCAAAGCAAGCTCCTCATCGTCCTCCATTGCCGGAGTGTTTTTCAGATATTTGCAGGGCTTTGATGGATACTCATGCGTTGCTGCCCCCTCCAGTTGTGCCCTGTCGACCCGCGGTCGGGGATATGCTTCAATTTTGTGATTTCCATCGCCAGCAGGGGCATTTGGTTGAGGACTGCCCCGAATTCCGAGAGTATGTTTATGGCCTGGAAGATAATAAGAGGATCGATTGGGCCGCCATGCATGAAGCTATTCTAAATCTCCGTAGCAAGCAGCAGCAGCAGTCGCCGCCTAAGCAGCCGTCTCTACTATAAGACGAGGGGCACCCCTGCGATCCCTCATCTAGCGATGCACCTGCTCCGTCACCTGTTCTGTTATCTATACTACCTTCTCCATCTCCTACCCCACCTCCACAAACTCTGCCTACCCTGTCCCTTGCTTAGGCTAGTGCCTCCACTTCTACCACTTCTACCGCCACTACTCCTACCCCCAATGCCGCTCGACGTGTCGTGTTAATACGTCGACGTTGGGTCCCACAGCCTTTCATTTCCCATTTACCTCCTTCCTCACCCTCTCCATCTCCACCTCCATTAGCTTCATTGCCCACGTCACCATCCCCACTACCCCTACTGCCATCACCACCGCCTTCATCGCCTCCTCCCCCGAAGACTCCTATTCCATCACTTCCACCATCTCCACCGCCTTTGCCATCCCCTTCGCCATTGTTGCCCGAGCCTGAGAAAGCTATACCTACACATCCACCTTCGGCTTTACCCCCTCCTACGCCTCCACCTTTGCCCTTACCTCCACTTGAGCCTGTCATTGCCGCTATCCCTCCACCACTCGCATTGCCCTTACCCCTACTTACGCCTTCTAAACCTTCGCCTCCACCTTCTAAACCTATTACTTCCATTTCTTCCCCATCCATTTCCACCCCACGGAGCAGGTGTGTGCTACCTTTGGTGCCCCTTGGGTCTGGTCCCCAGGGAGATAATGAGCCGAGCCAGGTTTTGATTGTGCATTTCAAGATTCAAGATGTCATTTGCTGCATGCCAATCCGGGCCCTGGTCCCTGGCTATTTTGGGGATAATGAGCCTGCATTTTTGGAAATGGTTGCAAAAAAGAGTTCTCTTTGCTCGCCGGAGGATTCACTATTGATGTTGTTATTACTCCTCGCTCGATTGCTGTTCAGTTCACTGGCCAAGAAGGGTTCTTTACTCAGATTGTGCTAACCCATACGGCTGCCAAGAACCTGATGGATTCCCTATTCAAGGGGCAATTGGCCGTATCTTCTACATTTTCCAAGGACATTCTGCACATCTTATGCAATCTTCCTCGGTTTATTGGTGAATCGACCACGTCAACGGCACACATTACTCTCCCTCAGTTTTATCCTACTCTTCTGGTAAGGGAGTTATGCTTCATGCCCGATTGCCGAGTAAAGATGTCGAATCTTATGCTGCTAATATCGAGTGATGAAACTCCACGATTTTCTGATGTTCATCCCAAGGAGTCATCTATCCAAGAATGTCTGCCAATGGTTAGCACTGGGTGTCTAGGGGCAACCACCCCGATGAAGCTGCGTATTCATGACCGGGCTAGGTTGTCCACCAGATGGGCCCATTATTTGAGGAGACATTGCAGATTGAGAAGGCCAAAGGTCCGAGTCCGCGTCAGGCGGATCCAAGTTCAAGAAATGTCAGCTAAGAAGAGGCGGCGACGTAAGTTTGAGGGCCGTCGATTGTGCACTCAGGGGTCCACTTCTTCCTCTTTCTATTCCTTTTGTTCATCCTTTCTATTGCTCAGCTCCCACCCCTGGGTGGTGTACCTCCCTTCCTCTAATCCAGTTTCTATGATCTTCTCCTCTCTTTTCGGGTCCGCAAACCCCCATTCTTCTTTCTCCACTCATCCGGAGTCTCCAGATCCTCCGTTCTCTCATGATTTTAGGCCTCGGCTTATGTCATCCTTTCATCCCACTTTCGGGCCTTCTTTTGATCATTCTCTTCTGGTATCCCCGGGCTCTACTTCTGATCCTTCCCCGACCATGTCGGGTGATTACCCTTTTCTTTCCCCGACCCTGTCGGGTGACCATCATTCTTCTTCCCCAACCCTATCGGGTGTCTATCATTTTCTTTCCCCGTCGTTGGCGGGTGATTCTCATTCTCCTTCCCTGACCCTGTCGGGTGATTCTAATTCCTTTTCTCCGACCACGTCGGATGATCACTCCTCTTCCCCCTTATGTTTGCCACAATCTTCTTATGGTTCGTCTATTCTTTCTGTCTCACCCTTTCGGGGTCATTACCCTTTTTCATGATATTTTCGAGGCTTTAGTCCGCCTTAATCTCAGTTAATCTCTGTTCATTCTGTATTCGGTTCCTTGTTATCAGGGCCTCTGTGCCTTAACGAGGGAGTTCTAGCCCTCGTCCCTCTTCCTTTTATTCTTCTTCGTCTAGTTTGGTGTCTGCCGCTCCTCCATCAAGAGGAATCTTCAAGTCCTTTTTATCCTCTCCCTTTTACCCTGACAAGCGAAGAATACAAAGCTCGTGCTGATCAAAGCTCGATGATCAAGATCGCTTTAGGACGCCGCTTTTCCATTCCATAGATTTGCAAAGGTATCTTTAATTTTATGCCAAAACATGTTATCATTGCTATTACTCTGTTATTTCTTCACGTGCTTATAATGTTGGTTCCTTAAAACATGGTTGAGTGGCCTTAGGCTTTAGTTAGTTTGCTTAGTCAAATGAGTCGCTTCTACATCATCCTTAGGCTTGTGATAACTTCGTGTTATGGGTCTAGTTTCTTTCTCTGATTGTTGAGGGTGACCTTTGAGTATGGATTTTTCACACACTACACGGCGAGCCATAGCCGATCTCTAAGGCACACCGTTGCTGCTTTGGCCATACTTTGGGTATGCACGAAGGCCTTTTCTCTTCTCTTCTCGGCTGACTACAGGGGCAAGAGATTGATGGATAAGATGACTAACCTAGGCGCTCCCTAATATGAGAGAGGTCTCAAATAGGGGCAGTCTTGACCCTCAAAAGTAAGCTTTCATGCTATATCTGGCCAATAAGGGCTACCAAAATGAGAAAATGAATCAATGCAAAATTATGAATCAAAGGCATGGCAAGAGTGGCAGTACAGTTCCCCGCGGGACGTCATGAGCCCGGTCGCATGCGTGCATGATAAATATGGGTCTAAAAATTAAAGACACAAAGCCCCGGCGCAACAGGCTATCTCTTTGAGGGGTAGTGCCTTGGAAGGAATTCGAGCCTTGATATCTCCCATCTTGCATAAAGCTTGTCTCCAATTTTTCTTCTGCTTCTCCCTCTTAGGCTGAGTTGTATCCCGGGTATGGCCTTAGTAGGGGCACCGTTCTTTAGAAGTAATTAGTTGTGGTAAGCCACCCTCACATGCACGCCTTGCTTAAAGGAAGCCTTTAATGAAAGGGGTAGGAACGACGATCCCTGACCAGTAGTTTGAGCCCGTCTTTAGGTGCTGCGGATTGCTATGTCAAAATCTAAAAAAAATCAAATATTACCAAAAGTCTAAAAAAAATCAAATACTTCAAAAAATCCAAAAAAACATCAGATATTGTCAAAAATCCAAAAAAATCAAATACTTCAAAAAAAAATCTAATATTTCAAAAATCTAAAAAATCAAATACTTCAAAAAATCTAGAAAAATGAAATACTATTGAAAATCTAAAAAAAATACAAAAAATCTAAAAAATGTGTCTTTTTCATGCATTTGCATTTGTTTTAAGGACAGATACGTAATCCGTTTGCTAAGTGTGCAGGTTACAAGTACTCATGCATTCCTTGCTATATCTTTGTGCTCTGCCTCCTGTCCACATCTTTGATATGTTCTTTTCTTCTTCGATCCACTCTCTCAATCTGTTCTGAAGCTCATGTCCTTCTCAGCTTTTGTTTGTAATGATCATATCTTTATGAGAGGGCTTTACCTCACGATTATGAACCTGACGGTTCTGCTTCATTCTGATCTTGGATTTTGATTGAAGGGCATATTTGTTTGTCTTTTGTCCCGCCGTGTCCTTGTCACGTTTTTATGTCCCACCGTGTTGTCCCACACATGTTGTTTTGTCCCTCACCGAGTGTTGTTAGTTGTCTTACACATGTTGTTAGTCACCCCTTTATGTCCCATGTTCTTGTCCCAACCGTGTGGTCATCCGTCATGCTCTTGTCCCAACCGTGTGTTGTCCCACCGCGTTGTTGTCTTATGACACCGTGTTCATGCATGCATGTTGTCTGTTCATGCCATTGCATATGTGCTCGTTTACCTTTGTTATGTTATGATGCATTGTCTCCCATTTCATTTGATCGTTATGTTATGTCGTGTTATTTGTCGTTCATTTAATCGTTATGTTATCTACGCTATGTTTATACTTGCTTGTTTATCATATTTGTCTTATACATAAAAATCTATAATCAGAAAATGAAAATCCAAAAAAACGCCATTTCACCTGCGCAGGTAAGCCAGGTATGGCTCTCTGTCCCTACTCATTGTTGCATTACTATATGGCATCTGTATTATTATATTATCTCGAGAACCGGCTGGTCATTCACGTGTTCCAGGATCTGACGTTCCCCTCTAACAAAACCGATGATGATCTAGGTGCACATGTTTAATCATCGGATAGGCCGTTAGGTTGGGAAAATTAGGGAATGATGATTCTATCATGCACGCTGTGGTTGCGGATAGTGTCTTGACCCTGATTGTTCCAATCTAGCAATACTATTCTTGAGTACTTTCTATTTTAGCTTTCTTTACATTCGTTTAGATGATTTCTTTATTTTAGCCCAGCATGCATCATGTCACATCACTACAAGAAAAAGCGGGATTTGGGATGGAAATTTGGGACGAAATTTTCGTCCCAAATTTGGGACGAAATATTTTCCGTCTGAAATTTCGTCCCAAATATGGAACTACACACAGAATTTGGGACGGAATTTGGGACGGAAAATATTATGTCCCAAATTTGGGACGGAATTTGGGACTAATTTTTAGAACTGTCTGAAATTTATGACCAAGAAAATGTGACGGACCGACTCCGTCAGAAATCCGTCTCAAAATCCGTCGCAAAACACCTTTGCGACGGATTTCACAATGGCGGCCCTTGTGAAATCCGTCGCAAGGTGTTTTTCGACGGATTTTGAGACGGATTTCCGACGGAGTCGGTCCGTCACATTTTCTTGGTCATAAATTTCAGACAGTTCTAAAAATCCATCACAAATTCCGTCCCAAATTTGGGACGGAATATTTTCCGTCCCAAATTTCGTCCCAAATTCCGTGTGTAGTTCCATATTTGGGACGGAATTTAAGACGGAAAATATTCCGTCCCAAATTCCGTCCCAAATTTTCGTCCCAAATCCCGCTTTTTCTTGTAGTGCATTTTGAGCACGCACGTCTCGTGATCCGTTCAAGGTTGTTCCTCAGTAATGGTTAATTGCACTTCAGTTCTCTTGGATAAGAGACCCTCATTCCACTCCGAATTTGAACGATTTCTCTGATCTGCCAGCTTGGTTTGGTTGGCCAGCGTGATTCATGTCTGGATTTAATCTCAGTCTTATCCTTTTCCAGCTCGTACGCTGTGTTCCTTCCGACCCCCTCATTGTCTGTGGATTGTGTCTCCGATGAGGCTGGTCGTGTTTACTTTTTTTCCTATTAGTTTAGTTCTCCAGACGTGTCTCATTCTTGTCATCCAGTCCTGGTGGTTAGTTCGGCGTTTTCGGGAGAATTCATGTCGCTTGTTGGTTAAAACATGTGTCTTTTGCCTTGATACCCGCTTATCAGTTCTCTCCGCTTCATCTCCGCGTCATCTCTATTTCACGTCGCTGTCACTTTCGCTCCATCTCCTTTCCATTTCACCTCCGTGTCACTTTCGCTCGCTCCCTTGCAAAGCGAACATCAAGGAGGGGCATCTGTTGACACCCATTTTTAGCCCGCAAGTTGCGTCATTTCTCTTTTTCATCATTTTTGATGTCCCAAATTAATCGTTATTTTGGAGCGTTCCTTGGATGGATTTCGAGCTCATTTCGTTGTTCCAGTCCCTTTGAGCATTGGAGATCATGATTTCTTAGAGCCCTGGAGCCCATTTTTCACCTTCCGGCCTTCCAAGTCGACTTACGGCCCATTTAGGTCGACTTCCCTTAAGAATGCGGCCCCTTTTGCTGCGTAGTCTTGAAAAGTGGTCCTTTTTCATCCCCTTTCTTTCCTCTATTCATTAAGTGTCCTTCACCAAAGTTGTTCCTTTTTTAAAGCCCTACATTTTCTTCTTCTACACCATTATCCAGTTGTCCACCGTTTTCAAACCTCAATATTTTTTCTATATTCGCATCCCATTTTCTCTCTCTTCTGAATGTTTTTTCATCTTGGTCTCTTCATGAAAGTTGTTCAGATTTTCGTTATCTACAATTTCTTCTTCTATCACTTTCTCTAATTCTGCACTGTTTTCAAGATATTTGCTGCTTTCTAAAGTCACGCGAGCCTGGCAGTAAAATAGTCAACAGTTGACCATGTGAACAGTACTTTTTTTATTTTTTATTTTTTATTTTATTTTATTAATTTTAAAATGTCAATAAACGGTCTTATTGAGACCGCTTATGTCAAAAAATAGTCTGTGGATGACCGTTTATTCATTTTTTGTGCCAAAAGTCTCCCGATCGCCCCCTGGTTCGTTGGGCGGTTTACCCCTAGACTGCCCCATTCATTGAACGGTCTATCCTGCGACCGTTCATATAACAAAGAGTCTAAAAGTTCCTGAACTCCGTTTTCTTCGCCGCTGGACTCTAAGGTTGATTTCTGTTCGCCGGGGTCACCTTTCTAAGACTCTATCTTCTAGAATATTCCATCAAATCACTTCCCGTTTATTTCTGCCTCTTGCCACCACTATTATCTCAAGTTTAAGACATATAACTCAAAATTTAGTGAAATATATTTGCGGGAATCTTGGCCGCAATATCAGGTTTTATGCATTTTTGTGTCACATAAACTCTTCCAGATTAGGCTCCGGGGCCACTTTCCAAGGACTCTATCTTCCAGATCCTTCCACTAAAAAGAGTCCCATTTTTCCTAGCTCTTATCCTATCTATTATCTCGAGATTGATCCATAGATCTCAAGATTTGGTGGACTCTATCCTCTGAAATCGTAGCAGAAAGTTTTAGGTTCCATCATTTCTCTATATAAACCTGCCCAGTTTGCCTGCGCGACAGGGGGCTCTTCTTCGACCTGGGGTGAAGCCATGCCGGATCGTCCACTCAACCCTTCGACCCCAGGATATTGAGGGAAGTATAGGCTTCGTTTTGATACCTTATTTGCTTCATTTCATCATCGTTTACCCTCCTAACTTCGCCCATACTTTTTGCAAATCATCACAAGTTCTTGAACCTGTGCGACGGAGCGCCCTTCGTCGGCTCGGGGCGGAGTCATCCGGCATCCTCTTTGTCCTCCATTGGTCTCATCCTGAAGAGGGGAGTATCTTCTTCGTTTTTCATCTCTCCGAGCTCTCTTTCTTCATACCTAGGCTTAGTTCTCTCCCTTTACTTTTCACAAATTGTCACAGTTTTACACTTAGTTTTTTTTGCACTGTTGCTGCACGTTTATGCATTTTTCTCCATTTTGCACAACATTTTTCTCCCCCATTTCTCCATCAAATTTCATGATTTCAAATCCTATGCATGCACAACACTCCCACCTTGCTTTTGCACCCACTCATAGGGGTTAAAAACCCTCCCCCGGTGCGTTCTCCCCCTTTCTTTCATGCTACTTCATCATTTTGGGACATATGCTACACTCATGTTTCTAATGAGTTTTCTCTTATGCTTGTGGCTTTGTTTTGTAGGAGACTATTGATAGAACGTGAGGCCCTTGCCTTCTGGCCGGTTAGGAGGTGAGGAGGTGCACCCACATCAGTTCCCCGCGTCCCATTTCAAGCGCGATCACACGTTGTAGCGGCTTCCCGTTAGGCCGCGTCTTTCTCCATATTTTCCAAGGTACACGGCGCCATCTTCATCCTTTCTTCATCCTTTTGGTGCTGTAAGTCCTTGGGGGCGATCACGGTTAGTTCTCTATTCCTTGTTGCCCCTTTTCGTTTCATGCAATTTCATGTTTATATGCATGCTTATATTGTTTAGTTCGGGGCGGCGTAGATTACATTTACATCCCACAATGGGCACCATGATGGAATCTTTACCACAGCATCAAAACTCCTTCTCCACAGCTTTGGATTCCTTAGCCACTCAGATGCACACTCTCTCCACCAACATGACCACCCTCACCCAAAGCCATGGAGATTCACGTAAGGCTTTTCATGCTATGAACCGAGTTCTCTGGAACATGCAGCGCCGTGACTATGATAGGGATCAACGACTGACCCATATATAGCACCGCCTTCAGCATCACGAACACATTTTTGCGGATATTTGACAGCACCTTGGCTATGTGCCTCTCCCTTCACCAGACGCCCCGCCTCCTGCAGATGACCAATGAGGACGTCTCTTAGTTTCCTACCTCCAGTATGTGTCCTTTCATCTTGTGTCTTTTGGGTCCCCCTTCGTCTATCCTATCCTCTTTTGATGATGCCAAAGGGGGGGAAGTAGTAGTGCAGGTTATATCTTTATATATGTCATTATGTTCGTATGTTTGCATGCATGATCATGTGAGGATCTTGTGTGTCAGTTCTGCATTTGTTGTTTTGTCACATGTGTCTAGAGACGTGCATTCATTCTCGCATCAATGCACCTTGTAATGAAATGATGAAATGAATGCAACTAGTGTTTGATCTCAAATGATTGGCTATTGTGTCTCATTTCTTCTCTATCTCGGCAAATAAATGTTGAATGGTTGCATGTTTTGCTTGGCTTGATGCACAATGAAGAATGCCATGGTTTGATGCATTACACATATTGTTTATCAAGGCATGCCATTACTCTTCTAATCCAATGTTTTGTCATCATCAAAAAGGGGGAGATTGCTGAGTCTCTCCGAGTGATTATGATGATTTTGATGATAACAAAACCTTGATCTCTGTTTTTCATCTCATGACTTGTCTAGTAATCATGAGTAAGTTTTGAACGTGTTTAAGGCCACCTTGTGTAATGTGAATAGCTTAAATGTGAGATTTAATATGAAGCTCAAATGGACATCTCCAAATGAGTAATCTAAGCACCTGTTCAAACTTAACCCATCTTAACGTTGCCCAGAAGGATTTCAAGCCAGCTCATTTAATATGGTCTCTTTTGTAAAGTACAAGTCCTCAATGTTTAGATACGATTCAAGCACTAAACGATGCTGTTTTACAAGTTTTTCCAGATTTCGGTCGACCTGGCCAGCTTGGGCGGTCGACCTAATCTCCCAGAGATGAAAACTCTGGAAAATTATAGGTTTCAGTCGACCACCCACCCTAGACCGGTCGACCGGTTTTCCCAGCACTGAAAAGTTCAAACTCTGTAAATTTTCGATCGACCGCCCCATCCTGCCGGTCGACCGCCAGCTTCAAGGCAGCTTTTGTTGACTTGTGTTCTTCAACGTGGGAAGGCCCTTTCATTGGATTTGTTTAATCCCAAAGTCACCAGACTTGCCATGATTTGTGGATCTGGTTCCTGGCTTGTCCCTTGACCATCCAAGATCTATAAGTACATCATATTGGGGTCAAAAACCCCAATCACAAGAGGGAGATCAAATAGGCTATCAAGGGGAGAAAGAGTGCTGGCACTGTAGCTCCATGAACAGTGTTTCGAGGAAGAACTTCTTCATCCATCTCAAAGTTTTCAAGATCATCTGCAAGTCATTCAAGTGAAGATCAAGCTGTGGAGGAAGCTTCATCCAAGATCATCTTCATCCATTAAGGGGGAGCTTAAATATGAGTTTTTCATTTTGTGTTTCTCCCTTGTTTTTCATCAAGCTTCAAGTGTATGATCTTGTACTTTTAAACACTTGTGTGTGTGTGGATCTATGCAGATCCGTTTGTGTGTGTGTGTGTGTGTGTGTGTGTGTGTGTGTGTGTGTGTGTGTGTGTGTGTGTGTGTGTGTGTGTGTGTGTGTGTGTGTGTGTGTGTGTGTACTTCTTCTAGTTTTCACATATCTTTGTGATTCAATGCTTGTGAACCTTCGTGGGAGTTCCAACTTCTCACGTGTGTGTGTGTGTGTGTGTGTGTGTGTGTGTGTGTGTGTGTGTGTGTGTGTGTGTGTGTGTGTGTGTGTGTGTGTGTGTGTGTGTGTGTGTGTGTGTGTGTGTGTGTTTTAATCTTGTAATCCTTTACAAGATAGTGTGGAATCCTCACAGATCGTGAGGCGTGGACGTAGGTTGCCGTTGCTGGATCCGAACCACCTAAAAATCTCTGTCCATTGTGTGGTTTGATCCTTTTCTTCTATCCCCATTCTGTGCAGCACACACGTAGATTTATTTGGTTGTGTTGTTTGTGTTAGATCTAGTATAATTTATGATTCTCATATTAGATCTCGGGTATATTAAAAGGTGGGTTCGGATCGGCAAGGCAAACCTTGTCAGGAAGATAGCATCTTGCGTGAGTTGAATCTTTAGATTTTTACCTCCGCCATCGTACCTAAGATCGGTTGAGTGTGATAGATTTTATTAGATTTCAAAGTTTTCATATAGATCTTAAAATCATTACAGCTATTATTCACACTTGTTTAAATTGGGCAAAAGTTTGCAATCACCCAATTCACCCCCCTCTTGGGTGTCATTGATCGCGGGACTTCATCCTCGGCGGATGAGGTCCTCGATGGCGTCCTTCATGTTGATTCATTCGACTGTGTTGTGGTCGTGGTCACGGTGGTAGCGACAATATTTCTTCTTAGTCCTCGCACTCGGATCCGACTTCATCTTGGGAGGCCATTTGAGGAACGGTTCCTCTCGGATCTCCATTAGGATTTGGTCGGGGGGTGTCGTCAGGGGCGTGTAGTTGTGGTAATTGCCCCTCTCTTTTTCTGGGCGATCGTGGTGGCCTCGATCCCGTTGCTCCTGCTTGTTCCACCCTTCGTGTGGCGACTCGGCAGATCTCTTCTGGTCGGACCGTTCGATTCCGACCGCGTGGCCCAGGGCTGCTGCGTTTTCCTCGCACATCGCATGCTTCTATGCCAAGGTGAGGAGGTCGACGAGGGTCGCCAGGGCCTTGACTCCGAGCCCACGTCGAAGGATGTGGTCCCGCGTCCCCTGAGTGAGTGCGATGGTGGCGATGCTGATATCGAGACGTGGGATCCGAAGTGCCTCCACCCAGAAACGGGCAACGAAGTCCCAAAGCGTCTCTTCTCGCCCCTGCCTAAGGGCGAGCAAGGTCACCGTGGACTTGGCCACCTTTCGGCAGCCAATGAAGTTTTTCTTGAACAACTTTTTTAGCTGTTGAAAGGAGGAAATAGTCCCGGCCAGTAGGGACTCGAACCACGCCCAAGCGTTCTCCCGAAGGGTCGTGACGAATGCCAGGCATTTCACCGCATCCGAGGCCCGGTGGAAGACCAAGTAGGACTCGAAGCTATGGATGTGGTCGGCCAGGTCAATGGTGCCATCGTAGGACGTTAATGACTGTAGCTGTAGCTTGGGCAGAATGGGGGCTTCTATGATCTCCCTGGAGAAGGGAGCATGAAAGTCTTGGTCTTCGTAAAGGAGGCTGCGATTCTTAGCGTCTAGGAGGATATCGTCTAGGTATCAGACTTTATTCTGCATCTCATCGATGCGTTGGAGTCGGCGATCCATCTTCGGGTTGGAGTGCAATAGGCTACGCACCCTTGGTGCGGGCGAGCTGTGCGATCGTCGGGTCCTTACGACGGAGGCATGGGAGGCTTCCCGCACTTGGCAAGAATTCTCCCTAGTCCGGACCCTCTTGTTCTACCGCCGTTCGGGCGGGACGTGCTGAGGGTCTACAGGCTGGTTCAGGAGTTCCTCACATAATTCGATCAGGGCTTGGATCTGTTGGCAGATCTCATCGAGGTCGCCCGATGTGACTTCATGCCGTGGGTGGGCAGAGGATGCCTCCTGCGATCCACGGCGGGAGTTGGGTCCCTGGTGAGAACCGCGCCCCCGGTTGCTGGCGTTGCGGAGACTCCCACGGGGTGCCATGACTTTTTGCTTGGCAGTTCCCACTGACGGTGCCAAGAAGTGTAGAGGTAGAAATCTGGTTTCTACGCCATGTACCACCTTCTCTATTTGTTTGTTGTGGAACTTCATCTGGCACCCGTGGAAGCCTGCAAGCACCAGAAGCAAAGGGCCTCAGAAGGAGTCTAGGGTGTTACCCTAGGGGACAACCCTCCGATGCTTAAATCAGCAACGGTTATAAGAAAGGAACATAGAAGAGCTGAGGGGCGAGAGAGATAAAGGTCGTTGTAGAGGGTCTGAGAGATGTGTAGAGCCTTGGCACGAGTGCTCACCGCTCCGAGTGGGCACCTGGAGAGTGCTCACTGGGTGGTAAGGTCACGCAGGAGGGATGCTCTCTCTTTCCGTAGTAGGGCATGACCTCTCTATCACTACAGTAGAACCAGTTGCTCTATTCTCAGTATGAAGCTTGTGGCAGAATTTCCACCGTCCCTCTCTTCTCCGTCGTGGTCCCTTTTATAGGGGGTTGTCCTGGTGTGGGTGGCCTATACCTTAACATGGAAGGGCGTAAGTAGTGGAGTAACGTCTCCCGTGATCCAGGCGGGAGTTTCCCATTGAGGGGCGATTATCCCGGAGTCGGTTAGTCCCTAGGCGAGTCTTACGGCACTCGTTGGGTGTGCTCGCCTGTTATGGGGTAGGGGCTGACGTCGTGGGGGGTAACGATCAGTCGTCGAAGGGTCCTCTGGTGGTCATTGCGCTTGGGCCGTAGCCCTTTACGCGCTGTAGAATCCGATGCTGAGCCATAGTGGGTCGCGCCTCAATGGGCTGCAGCTGTTGTGCACCTCTTGGGCGCGCTGTAGATCCAGAGTCGGATTGGGCTCATCGCTAATCGGCCGGTCATGGGCCGAGCCAGATTTACCCTCCTGAATTTGTTATACTAAAGATAATATCTTCAAATATTTATTAATTACGCGTATGTTTAGAAGCATTAATCTTGTTTTATTACATTTCATTCGTACTATTTTTTTTACATTTCCCGTGTAGTTACACAAACGGTTAGACAAATTCTTATTTTTTCCTTTTACATTTCAACTATAATTACATAAATATTTACAAGTATTAAATTTATTATTTACATTTCATTGTAGTTATATTAATGTTTAGACATATTAATAATTTTTAACTTTAGATATCCGGTCTACTTGCCGTAAAACATAATAACGAGCTAATCATTCCTCTAACTTCTTAGAATCAACACTTTTACTCTTTTCATCGGTATCTAATTTTGCTGAGATTCTCATTTGTGTGGAGATATATTTTGATGTGTCTAGTCTAAATATTTTTAAAAGTTATATTGAATATTTTATTTGACTTATAAATATATCTTATTTTATTTTATTAAATTGAAGTCCTAAGAAGAAATTGAGCTCTTCCATGAGACTCATTTCAAACTCCTCCTACATCATCTTAGAAAAATCCTCATATATTGAAACATTTGTTATACTAAAGATAATATGTTCAAATATTTATTAATTATACATAAGTTTAGATGTAATAATCTTATTTTATTACATTTCATGCGCACTATTTTTTACATTTCTCGTGTAGTTACACAAACGTTTAGACAAATTAATATTTTTTCCTTTTACATTTCAACTATAATTATATAAACGTTTACAAGTATTAAATTTATTTTTTTTACATTTCATTCTAATTATACAAATGTTTAGACATATTAAGAATTTTTAACTTTAGATATCCGGTCCACTTGCCGTTAAACATAATAACGAGCTAATCATTCCTCTAACTTCTTAAAATCATCACTTTTACTCTTTTCATCGGTATCCAATTTTGCTAACATTCTCATTGGTGTGGAGATATATTTTGATGTGTCTAGTCCATATATTTTTAAAAGTTATATTGAATATTTTGTCTGACTTATAAATATATCTATTTCTTCTTTTATTTTCTTAATTTGAAGTCCTAAGAAAAAATTGAGCTCTTCCATGAGACAAACTTCAAACTCCTTCTACACCATCTTAGAAAAATCCTCACATATTGAAACATTTGTTACACTAAAAATCATATCTTCAAATATTTATTAATTACGCATATATTTAGATGCATGTTGTCGGGGTTTTTTTTTCTTTTTTAATGCCGATGACCAGGGTGAAGGTAGGAATACAGTTGGGAAAGGAAAATACGGGAGTTTGATATTTCTCGGGTATTCTCCCTTACGCTTGTATGCCTTTCACGGCGGTATCGGGCACTCTCCTTTTTACGGAAAGTCGAAAAGGGTCGAATGGCACGTGAATGTAGGGGCATAAGTTAGCCGGACAGGGTGCGGGCGTGCCGGTCGATTTCTTGACAATCACTCATGGAACCAAGGCTTGGCCGGGGAAGCGTCACCAGGACATGGCACGTGGGCTCGAGAGGTCGGGTGACACATGGATCGAGGGGGTTCCACGGGTGCGAGTGCGCAGGCGATTGTGGGAATCATGTATTGGACGTCTTTTCCCACCGAATGCAAGCGATCGATTTTTATTTACATCGGATTGAATCCGAACACCTTCGTTCTATGCTGAAGAGAAGCCTGTTTGTATCTGAAGTCCTGGGCGGAGAGCAGGGGGTACTCGGCAGCTGTGGGTTCGCACTAGGCGACATAAAAAGGGGCTGAGGGCCCGAACGCGGATGTGAGCGCATTCGTTCAAATGGCAGTATGATTTCTGAGGGCTATATAGCTTTATAAGAGTGCCACAGGGGCTGAGGTACAACAGGCGTAAGCCGCGGGACAATTCTGACATGATGGTCGGTCCCCGGGTCAATGCGTGACAAAGCGGGTATCCTCATGTTTTATAGAGGGTCCCTCTCGTGGCGTGGGCCATGTTTGCTTGAGGGGCTATGACCGGATAGCTGGAGGAAGCATCGGGCTGGTGTCTGGGCGAGGGTCAATCACGGCTCGAATCGAGCGGTCGGACGTGGCCTCGTGACTGCGGGGGAACGTGACGTCATAGTGCGTGCGTAGTTGCGGTCGGCGGGCACGCGAGGGGAAATCCCGGCATAAGGGGGCGTTCACCCTTGTCATAATGTCGCACACTTGGCGGGGGTAGACTTGTGTGTCATGGCGGAACACCGTGTGAGGGAAGTATAAATGACATACCCTCGACGTCCTTAGCTAACGACCAAGTCACCCACACACAATTCTCCTTGCTCGTTGCCTGGAGCCGCTTGAAGCTTGGAGCCTTTGATTGCTGGAAGCCTTGATTATTGTATATCCCACCCCTTGAGCTTCTAAGGGGCTTTTATAGGGAATTTGGAAGGTCATGAAGGGTTTAGGCGGGCTAGGGTGAAGGGTTCAATCTAGCCCAGGTAAACCCTTGGGGGAAAGGGTTTAGGCGGACCAACCCAAGGGGCTGGTCTGGTCCGCCTAAACCCCTCGCGGAGGGGTTTTTATCTTAATTAAAAAACCATTTTTTTGACCGGAATGGGTTTAGGCGGACCAGCCTCAGGGGGTGAGGCTGGTCCGCCTAAACCCCTCCCCCAGGGGGTTTAGGCGGGCTAGCCCGGGGGTCCAGACTAGTCCTCCTAAACCCCACCCCAAGGGGGGTTTAGGCGGGCTGACTGGCATCATTAATTAATTAAAAAAACTTTTTTTATTTTACGGAGGGGGTTAATGCGGACCAGCCTCAAGGGGTGAGGCTGGTCCGCCTAAACCCCTCCCCAGGGGGTTTAGGCGGACCAGCCTGGGGGTCCAGCATGGTCCGCCTAAACCCAACCCCGGGGGGTTTTGGCGGACTGGGTAATGGGAGAGAGAGGAGGGCGGTCCCCACCCTATAAAATCCCATTTTTTGTGTGTTTTTCTTCCTAAATTAAACTAAGAAGAAAAGGACATGTGCTGGGAGGATACGTGGAGCCTTGTGAGCGTGTTGACTACCGGGGACCGCCCCCCCGTGCTGTTGCTTCGTGCTTCCGCTTGTTGCTCCCACGAACTGGTATGGACGAATGATGCGAGCCCTTCCCCCCCAGATTGGGGAGTCGGACAAGCGGAGATTGAGAATCAGATGAATTGGGACTGAGCGGGGCCGTGGGGCCACCGGGCTGGAGAGAGGGCGTGGCCCCCAGAGGAGTTCGCCCTGCCTTGGGGGCGCGGCCGCGCCCTGGGGCGAATGGGCCCCAGGCAGGCCACAACCCTGAGGGATGGAACCCGGGGGTCTTCTTTTGTCGTCTGGGAGTGTCCTTTGAGGGACACTGGGCTTCGGGATACTAGGATCGCCCGTGGGGGCCGTTGTTCTTCGAGTCGTAGTAGCCGCTTGCAAGGTGTTCGGGTAAATGCCCGACACACCCCGGGTTGTCGAACGGCTTGGGTAACTGGCTGAGGGGCCTCAGTATGGGCCTTGGGCTGAGGATGAGAGCTCGTGGGAGCTAAGGAGAGGCACTTTGGGCTCATGGGATGTGCCTCGGGCTACGTGCTACGTTGCACGGCGGGTTGGCAGGGTAGCCTCGGGTTGGCCCGATAGCTAAAGTTAAGTGGCTCATCGCCACGTGTCTGAGGGTCGGGGGTGGCCCCGACTTGCTGGGGGGTCGTTGTAGAACCCAATTAGTGTGATGGAACCACGGGGTGGCCCGTGGTTTGGTATAGAAGGGCTGGAATATACGCGCCCACAAGGTGTTTGGAAAAATGCCGAAGACGCGTGTGTGAGCCGTATATGCATGCGGCGGGCCTCCAAAGCCTGTGGTTGGCCTAGTTAGGTCTCCCTTTGACCTTGAAGGGTTGGAAGTAAGTGTCTCGGGGTGGGCCCTCGGCCCTTTCACTGGATGCCACGTGGCATGGCTCGAATTCGGAGCGCCCCCGGGTTGGCTCGGGCGGCCATGTGGAGTACGGACAAAGCATGTAGTTGAGTGGCCGGGATTGATCCCGGTTAGTCGCCCGTGTAGCCGCATGTCACGGAAAATTGGTTAGGGGCCCTGGTGGGGTCCCGGGAGTTGTAGGGATAGCCGGGTAGCTCATGCCTTAAAGGTGTTCGGGAAAATTCCTGAACCCTTATTTCTTGTTATTTTGCTGGGAAGTCGTCCGGGTACAACAAATGCCCCCCACGGGGCGTGCGTCGGAGGTGGAGACGAGGGCGTACGGCCCGTGAGCCCCCTATTCCGGGCTGTTGTAGTTGTATTTTTGACACTTCATGTGCCTTTGCTTTGTTATGTTGTACATATTGACTTTCTGGTGTTCTAACCATTTTGGTGTGCCTTGTCTTGCAGCTATGGCACGATTTGGCAGAGATGAGTGGGCCCCGAGGTGTGTGGCTCGGGAGGAGGACCACTGGGTGCGACGGACTGAGCGACCGATGCACCCTCTGGGTCCATCGGTGGTTACTGTGGCTAGTGTAGAGCAGCTGGATCTGGGTCGTACAATAGTAGCTGAGGGCCCCGTCGGTGAGAGGGCAAATGGAGTTGGGATCGTAGAGGTGGCCCAGATTTTGGGGGCAGGCGGTCTGTATACCTACGACTGGAGCGGAGGCTACCCTGTGGAGTTCCCCTTGGACCGCCATCTATTCGAGTTTATCAGGAGCTATGTCCCTCCTGGTATGGAGAAGGATGAAACGTAGATTCCGGGAGCCCGTCGCCGGCTTGAGCGGGCCATTCTGATGGGCAGGGACAGCCTGCATGGCATTGCATTTTACAACTATCCGAGCTTTTCTGAGGACTACTGGAGACAGTGTCAGTTTACCAGTGCTGAGTGCCTGGGATTCTTTGGCAGAGCAGAGCAGTCCGGAGTCAGAGTTGGGCCGATAGGCCCTGGTTCTTGGGACCTGCATGGGCACCATCGTACTGAGACAGAGGGGACGGCCAGGCTAGTGTTGGTACCTGCCAGTCTGCAGTATGCTGGGGAGGGATATGACGACCACATCATTCTGGACGGAGTTATGCGACAGACTATCGTCAGCTGGTACGGTCGCTGGGCAGTGATCCCTTCACACCGGTACCGTCAGGGGGCCACCGAGTGGCTGATGGGGATTGTGCACCATTACCGGGTGCTACTGGACATAGCAGGGATCAAGTATGCGGTGACTGCTGCTTTATACGCGTACCCCTGTTACACTGGGCTGCTACAAGGACTGTTGGAGCGTTTTAACCGTCGATGGAACACGGTGGCGACAGTAGAGGGAGAGACCTCACTTGACTTATGGTCTCTGTTTCGGATTTCTAGGTTGTCGATCAGCGGCGAAGGGTATGAGGAAGTGGTATTGGATGATCTCCACCGCAGTCATACCGACGGACAGGGGTGATATTGGGTACCTCATAGTTACTGGTACCTTTTGAAGACTTGGAGGGACCTGGCCCTAGTAGGGAGAGACAGAGCTACACAGACTCCCAGGGTGCCGTTGAATGTGTGGGTCCGCCACTTCTACAACGGGCCCTTCTGTTTTTATCAGGAGTTTGCCAGGGACCAGACTCCGTGGGAGGAGTACACCGAGGTGGAGCTGTGCTTCCGAACATACTCTAGATATATATACGCACCGCAGGAGGGGTGGAATCCCCATGGCTTGCCGGACGTCACACATCTTGCCGCATACTTAGCGTACTGGTTAGCGACATTTGTGGTCCCGCACGGGGAGGACGGCCTACTGAGGGCTGAGCGACTGTGGCCAGCGTGCCTGTTGGCAGAGGGGAGACAGTTGACCTTGGCTCCAGCCGCATTGGCCAATGTGTATCAGGGGCTGGGAGTCCTAGCGGCGCACCCGGCACCCAGAGAGAGAAGCTTGTTGTTGCCGACCCACTATCTGAGTGCGTGGGCTGGATTGTTATTTCCAAGGTTGGTGACTCGGGGGACTATAGTGAACCCGATGGCACCTTTACTTTTCAGGTTTACTGGGCAACCTGACGGAGATACCGAGGCACAGCTGGAGGGGGCTAAGAGAGCCCTTTGCTACGTGCCCGGCCGGGGCGAGGAGGGATTACCTTTTGATAGCGCCACGAGGGACTCCAGCCTATTTCTGGGGGTGTTGGAAGGAGGGGCAACCAATGCCCACCCACATCAGAGGGAGCCGGAGGCTGGACTGTGGACAGAGTGGGTGATGAGCACCCGACCGACTGTGCTGACGCTACACCGGTCCGCGATGAGTTCTTTGGAGCCGTACTACCCGTTTCGGTTTGCCCGGAACTTCGGCTACGACCAGGGGATCCCGTCGAACCGGGAGTTTCCGTTGACAGGCCGGCAGTACAGAGGGAAGGACACCCACTTACTGGCGACAGCATGGTGGGACTTCGACTACCACTGGGAGCCGGAGCAGTACCCGATACTGGGGCAGGGGCGTCGAGGATGATTCGACGTACATTATGCTAAGTGGTGGTTCGAGCATAGTCATTTGTACCGGCAGAAGGCCTCCGCGGTCAGGAAGGTGGAGGAGAGTCATTTGTTGAATGAGGATTTAACTCCAATTCCGCTGGAGGATGGGTATTTGAGGACCCGCGTCACTCAGATCCATCGGGAGGTCGAGAGTCTTGCGGAGCAGTGGCCCCGGGGTAGCAGGGGCTTGTTGTCTTGAAGCCAGGGCAACGACGGGGCGCTGAAGCCCTTGAGACAGGCAATGACAACAGTGGCGATGACTGGAGCGAAGGTGCCTCGACCGAGGGCACCGATGTAATGCCCTACATCCTTAGTAGGTCTTATTGGATCTTTATTGGATCTTTCGGATCTGTTTCGGTGAGTTTCGGGTCGCTTTTGTGGCTCCTGAGTTGAGTTTTATGATTCGTGTGGGTTTTTCTCTCGTACTAGTTATGGAACCCTACGGTGACTTTAGTTGTTAGTTCATCGACTCGAGGATGCTGCAGTGACGATGTACTCTTCGAGCCGGTCGTTTTGACTATTTTTGCGTATTTTTCTGAGATAGGCCAAAAATCAGATTTTCAGAAGTTAGGAAAATTCCTAATTTCTTTTCCTTTTTCTTTTCCTTTCCTCTCTCCTCCTTCTCATTTCACCGCCGCCCTCTCTCTCTCCCGTTTCACCTTCTCGGCTCCGGCTGCAGACGGAGGACCTAGGGGCGAGTGCTGGGGACGCTGTGGAGCTGGCTGGGTGCGCGACGGGGCGAGGATGGAGCGATTTTGGCGCGATCCCAAACGGTGGATTCAAAGCCGGCGTTTGAGCTCGTGGCACGGTTTTCGACACGGTTTAGTCCCTTCGGGGCATGATTTCTTCGGTGGAGGTAGGGTGACGGATCACCACTTCTCCCTGCCAGTTTTTCCTGCCATTACACATCGTTCGGTGTGGAAACGGTCGAGTTTGAGCTTATTTAGACTAAACCGTGATTTTTGGGTTTTGTAGGGTTCGTCGGAAAACGGCAACTATTTTTAGATCAGTTACTATCAATGGACTCCCTGGGACGTCAGCGTTCCATAGTCACTGATTTCGTTTCGTTTGGTGGTCCCGTTTGACCGCTAGGGCTCCGGGAAGTCCGGAAACCCTTTTTGGGTGATTTCGTTAGAATCGCCCGTTTCTAGCAATCCGTGCGTCGTTTTGACTTCGGACTGAGTCTATGTGATTGCCAGAGTATCCAGGGTTGTATCCCCTTCATCTCGGGATGAACGGGCATGGAAAGGCCTCCGTTGGGCTGAACCCATGGTTTGCTCGCCGTGATGCTTGAACGGTCACACCGAGATCGTTCATGTATAAGGGCGGCCATCCTTGGACCGTTTATTCTATGTCGGTTGAGGTTGTGTGGTCGCACGATAGACCACACATCCCCTTTGGGCGGTTGGTCTTGGACCGTCAATCTTATGTCGGTTTGGGTTGTGTGGTCATCTGCTAGACCACATATCCCCTTGTGTGGTCGTCTGCTAGACCACATATCCCCTGGGAGTTATGCGGTCAGGTTCGGACCGTCCATCCCGTTGTGCGGTCCAGTTCGGACCGTTTATCTTGTTGTGTGGTCCCTTTGTGACCGTCCATCCCTTGGAGTTCTGCGGTCAGTTCCGGACCGTTCAAACCATTTGTGTGGTCAGTTTCGGACCATCCATCCTGTTGAGTGGTCCATTCTGAACCGCTCATCCCCGATGTTTTATCGGTTGGCCATGATGGCTTCTCCCGGTGTCGTGTTAGAGTCATTGCTCTGGTCTGGTCGACCCGGTGTGATCCAATGGTCGACATGCGACCTTGCCTATGTCTCGATGGATTTGTCCAGCTCGAGATGTGGTTCTGGACACCTAGAGGTACGATTTGACCTCGATTTGTGTGTCCAGGTGCCTTGAGGGTGTCGGAGTAACCCCAAGTCTCCGTATGTCCTATCTGTTTCATGTCGGTCGTCTACGTGAGTTAGGGCGGTGTTTCTAGTGGTCCTATTCTGGACTGCTAGTGTTGGTTTGTCTGTCTGGTGGTTCCCTGGATCGGTCGGTTCGGGTGAATTGTGTGCGGTCTATTCCTTGACTGCTATAGTTTCTCCGAGCGACTCAATCTAGGACCACTAGTGTCTTTGCCTCTGGTTGCGTGGCGATTCCTCCTTGACTGCTTACTTTACCTAGCGACCGAGTGATGGATAGCCTACGCCAGAGAGTGGTCTACCCGTGGATTGGTTTCCGGTATATTGGCTTGACATTGGGGTTCACCATTGTCACGTGGACATCACCCGATGTCCTATGTGTTGTGACTCCTCTGTGTTGATGATGTTGACAATAGCTTTATTTCATTGGCAACAGCTTATTTTGATTGATTGGCAACTGTTTATGTTTTGATGAAACTATCTCTGTCAGATTGTTTATGTGTTCTATGCAGTAAGAGTCTATACATCGTCATGCACACACACAGGTCTACACATTGCACACACACAAGTCTACACACTCAAAGTCCATACATTGCATTGTTGTGTTTGTGCATCGTTTAGAACATAAGTCTATACATTGCTGCATTGCTCGCACAGGCTAAGCCTATACATCATCCATCTCAGTTGAGCTTCCAAGCCTGTACATCCACCGTCTCACTTGAGCTGTGAAGTCTATACACTGTCCGTCTTACTTAGTGTCTCATGCAGCGTCAGCTCAGTAAGTCTGTACATTGCATTGGCTAAGTCTGTACATTGTCCATCTCTCTTAGCGTCTTATGCATTGGGCAAAGTCTATACATTGCATGCACAAGTTCAAAGTCCATACATTGCTGCATTGCTTGTACTTGTGAAGTCTATACATTGGCAGTTGTCATGCAGCGTCAACACAAGTCTATACATCCATTGCATCAGTTCAATACCTGCTATGTGCATGCATTGCATCGGTGCATTGCTTCCTCTGTGCATATACTGCATCAGTGCATCCATCAGGCATACAGTCTATACACTAATGCATGTGAGGTCCTGTCTGCACGATAATGTCTATACATGCATGCAGGCAGTCAAGTCTATACATTGCATTGTGGTGTTTGTGCTCAAAGTCTATACAGTGCATGCACTTTCATTCAAAGTCCATACATGGGACTGTAGCATGCACGAAGCTAAGTCCATACATCGGTGAAGTCTGTACACTCACCAGCTTAACTTTCCAAGTCTGTACAGCATCATGCATCATTCTTCAAGTCTGTACACTGCACTGTAGCTTGCACGAGGTGAAGTCTGTACATCCACCAGTTCAACTCGCAAGTCTATACATTGGTAGCTTTACCGACGTTGCCCTTGCAAGTATATACATTACAGTTGAGCTGAAGTCTGTACAGCCGTTGCCTTGCCAAAGTCTATACATTGTGAACTTTCAAGTCTGTACAGACCTCGCTTTGCTCAAGTCTGTACATCGTCAAGTTATCTTGGCAAAGTCTATACATTTGTTTGCCTTGCATTGCATCAAGTCTGTACAGCCTCTCCTTTGGCAAGTCCACACATCGTAAAGTCTGTACAGCCCTTGAATTTGCAAGTCCACACATCGTGAAGTCTATACATTCGTTTGCCTTGCATTGCATCAAGTCTGTACAGACCTCGCTTTGCTCAAGTCTGTACATCGTCAAGTTATCTTGGCAAAGTCTATACATTCGTTTGCCTTGCATTGCATCAAGTCTGTACAGCCTCTCCTTTGGCAAGTCCACACATCGTAAAGTCTGTACAGCCCTTGAATTTGCAAGTCCACACATCGTAAAGTCTATACATTCGTTTACCTTGCATTGCATCAAGTCTGTACAGCCTCTCCTTTGGCAAGTCGACACATCGTAAAGTCTGTACAGCCCTTGATTTGGCAAGTCCATACATCGTTCAGTTGTATGTCTAAGTCTATACATTACACGAGCTGAAGCCTATCTAAGTATACACATTGCTTCTTCATGCATTGCACGAAGTCTGCACATTGTGTGCTGCATGCTCATCAAGTCCATACACTGGCAAGTCTTTGCATTGCGTAAGTCTAAACATTGGTTGCTGAATGTTCTTCAAAGTCTGCACATTGCATTACACTTCAGCAAGTCTGTACAGCGGTTGCCTTCATATAGGAAGTCTATACATCGCATAGCACTGCATATATGAAGTCTATACATTGCAGAGTCTGTACATTGTATTTGCATTCACAAAGTCTATACAGTGAAGTCTATACAATGCATTACACTCTACAAAGTCTGTACAGGGTTTTAGACTTAAACTGATAACTCTATTTGTCTGTCTGACAGGGACTGCTTGCTGAGATTGATGACATGGCTCGTGATCCAAGGATGGATGAGGTGCCCAGGTGGTGACACGTGGAAGCAGCTCAGTCAGGATGCTGCCAGGTGGTCGAAGTTCCTCGAATCTGGAAAAAGGATTGGGCGGGAAATGTGGAAGCCATGCGCCCTTATCCAATCTGCTACTGGTATATATATGTGCTTTCTTCTTCAGAAGGAGGCTGATCGATCGAGTGGAAAAGTCTATACAGTGAGACTGAAAGTCTGAAGCAGCAGAGAGCCACCGAGATCCACAGAGAAGAAAAGCAGAGAAGAGAAGAAAGAGAGAAAGGAGAGATGAGTTGAGAGAGTTCGATTGAGAGAGATGAGTTGAGAGAGGTTCATTTAGAGGTTGTAACTCAGACTCTTGGTTCAGATACCAGAGCTGAGATGTTTGCTCATTGAGAGCTATTTCCCTTCCGGGTTTTCTCATTTTCGTTTGCTTCTGTCTTTTGTTTCCGAATCTGTTTCTTCAAGCTGTGAGCCAGCAATTGCAGTGGAGATTTCCACTGGACAGGTGAAGCTGTAATCCTTAGCAGGCGAGACCAGGTCTCGGATGGCTAAGCTGTATCGCCCAGCGGTTGCAGAGGATTTGTTCCTCTGGTCGGCAAGCTATAAAGCCCAGCGAAGCTGTGTATCAGCGGTTGTAGGCCAAGCTGTACTGCCCAGCGGACGCAAGCTGTGTTGTGCAGCAGTAAGCCATACTCAGTTGAGTGTGGGGTGGACGTAGGTCTCCTAACCGAACCACCTAAAATCTTGGGTGTCTTGTGTTTGTGCGATTGTCTATGAACTGTGTGCGATTGGATTTCCTGTTTACCTTCACAGTTTGATTCGCTTCTGTTCAAATCTAATACTCGAGTTAGTGATTTAGTAGATCTGCCTATATTCCGCATTAGAGCCTTACATTGGTTTTAAATTAGGAAATAGATCTATTCACCCCCCTCTAGATCCACTCTCCGCGGTAATAGACTGCGTCCATCTAACATAACAGTTGATATCAGAGCCTAACTCTTCTACATGGACTCATCACCCGAAGAGAAAGGTACAGATGGATGCTCTAGAGATGATAGCTGAAGGACACTCAACCACAAAGCCCCCATTCTTCGATGGATCTAACTATGCATACTGGAAGAACCGTATGCAAGTATTTTTGAGGGCGAAGGATTAAGAGATCTGGATGGTAGTAAGCAAGGGACCTTATGAGCTGTCTCCTAATGAGGAAGTCTGGACCGAGGAGGAGATCAGGAGGTCTACACTAAATTGGAGTGCCATAAACGCCATTCAGTGCTCTCTGCACTCTACAGAATTCTCCCGCGTATCAGCCTGCAGTTCAGCTAAGGAGATGTGGGATGCACTTGAAGTGATCCATGAAGGGACCTCTCAAGTTAGAGAGACGAAGGCTAATTTCCTAGTGTCTGAATATGAGGCATTCAAGATGAAGCCAAACGAGACCATCAAGGAGATGTACGCTCGATTAACTACTATCACAAATGGTCTTAGAGGTCTTGGGAAACCTCAGACATAATACGATGTAGTGAGGAAGATATTGCGTTCCCTGACTCATGCTTGGCATACTAAGGCTACAGTGATGGAGGAGTCAAGGGATTTGTGAACCACAAGGGCTGATGAGCTAATTGGCTCGCTGATGGCATATGAGATTAATATGCCAAAGATAGAAGAAGCTGAGAGGAAGAAGAAGCCAATCGCTCTAAAAGCTGGTGCTAGCAAATCCAGCAAATCCAGCTCTAGCAGTTCATCATCCGAGGAGAGCCTGAATGAAGAAGTTATAACTCGTACTGAGATGGCAATGATGACCAGAGAGTTCAGGCGGTTCCTCAGGAAAGGAGCAGGATGATTCAGCCAAAAGAAATATAGTGGCGGCCGAAGGGATAAAAGGTATAAACATAACCCTGCTAAGAAAATTGAAACTAATACTTGTTATCAATGCAGGAAAACAGGCCATCTAAAAGCTGACTGTCCAGAGAATTAGAAATACAAGGACAAGTCAAAGAGAAGGAACACGAAAGGGAAAGCAATGGTGAGTACCTGGAGTGATGAAGATGAAGGTTCCGTCAGTAGCAGCTCAGACAGTGAAGCCGAATCTGAAAAGCCCATTTGCCTTATGGCAACAAGCTCTGAAGACAGAGAGGAGGACTCTGATGAGGTAATCACTATATTCAAAAATTTCACTATTGCTGATTGGGTAGATGCCTACCATGAGATAGCTGATAGAGCTGATGATATTAGAAAGGAAAACAGGCATCTAAGAAGAAAGACTAACTCCATGCAAAATGATACAACTCTAACTGATAAAATTGCATGTCTAGAATCTGAGAATAAAAAATTGAAACTCACTGTTCTGAATTAGAAGAAATCAAGAATGAGTCAAAAGCCTCTAAAGAAGAAAATGAGAGGTTAGAAAAAGAAACTGATGAACTGAAATTGAAAATTCAAAAATGTGAGAGTGAGATAAAAATAGTGAATGAAAAATATCAAGCTGTCCTAAGTGTGAATACAGAACTTAAGAAATCCATTGAAGATATTCAAAAGGATAATGAGGACAAGCTTAAGATTATTGAGAAAATGACACAAGGTTCAGATAACCTAAATGCTTTGTTAGGGTCAAAGGTCAACTTCAGAAAAGAGGGCCTTGGATTTAATTCTAGTGCAACAAAAACCTTTAGAATGAAAACTATTTCATTTGTTGCACAAAAAGAGAAAGGACCTCTAATTAGCATGAATTCAAACATTTTAATGAATAAAACTGCTAATCTGAAAAAGCCCAGTGCTGAGGAGAAGGGCAAACAAAAATTGAATGAGACTAGTAGAGCTAGCACATCCAAGTAAAATCCCAAAGCTCAGTCTCAGGTTAGGGGTCAACCTACATAGTCTTATAAACTCCATGTTAAGGTCACCAAGTCTCCACCATCACCACCACCTATGAAGAAGACCCAATACACACCTATGAACAGGTCAGCAGGGTCCAAGGTGCAGGGGAGGCAGAATGCTTTTAGAGCTCAACCCAAACATTTCTACCAACCTAGAGCCCAGTCCCACTTCTCTGCACAGTCAACCTATCCAAATAGGTCAGGATGGACTAGGACTCAAGGAAGGTTTACAGGTTATGGACATCAGGCTACACAGTCCTATAAACCTTACACCAGAAATTGGGTTAGTGGGTATGGTAATTGGACACCTAGGAACCAACAATTCCACAGCCAGCCCAATGATTACTATGGCCAAAATTTCGTGAATACACCCTGGCCAAGGCACTAGCACAGAAGTAATCAATCTGCAAATAATCATGCCAGTGTCAACAAGAAAAAGTAAAACAAAAAGAAATCTGGAAAATCCACTTAACAGAACTGTTTCAAACAAATGTGGATTCCTAAAAGTCTGCTTTCTTGTTTTAATTACTTTTCATCTTCTCTGGAGCCCAATCAGTCTTGGGTTCCAAACTTCTCTACCTGATTGTGTGTGCATGTATGCCTGGCAGCCAAGAATAATTTGTGGTACTTGGATAGTGGCTGCTCCAGGCATATGACAGGGGATAAGGCCAAGTTCTGCATGCTGACAGAGAAACAAGGAGGCCTTGTCACCTTTGGTAGCAACACAAAGGGTAAGATTTTTGGAACAGGTAAAGTAGGTAAGTGTACTACTTATTGCATTGAGGATGTCATGCTGGTTGAAGGATTAGCTTATAACTTACTTAGCATCAGCCATCTATGTGATAAAGGATACAAAGTACTTTTTGACTCTCAATGTTGCAAAGTTTTTGAACCTGATTCCGAAACTGTTAAATTTTCTGGTAAGAGGATAAATAACACTTACATGATAGATTTAGATGATATTCAACATTCTAACCTATGCCTTACTGCTAGTAGAGAAGACTTAGCATTTTTATGACATCGTAGGTTAGGTCATGCTAGTTACACTGTTTTGCATAAACTGAATAAGCATAGCATGGTTAGAGGACTTCCTGAAGTTGCCTTTAAGAAAGAAAATAAAATCTGTGATGCATGCACTCAGTCCAAGTTAACTAGAAAGTCATTTAAATCTAGGACAGAAAATCTATCTTCTAAACCTTATGAGCTGATACACATGGACCTTTTTGGACCAACCATGTCTGTCAGCTTATCAGGAAGGAGGTATGGATTTGTCATGGTAGATGACTTTTCTAGGTACACTTGGGTATACTTCTTATCACATAAAAGTTATGCATTCACAGAATTTCAAGAGTTCTGTCTTAAGAAAAACCAGAAAATTGAAAATATTCTATCTGATCATGGAGGTGAGTTTGAAAACTCACAGTTTGATGAATTCTGCAGGTCAAATGGAATTAACCATAGGTTCTCCTCACCAAGGACACCTGAGCAGAATGGAGTTGTGAAGAGAAGGAACAGAACCCTAGTGGAGATGGGTCGTACACTCTTGGTTGAAGGTGGTCTACCAAGGAAGTTCTGGGCTGAAGCAGTAAATACAGCCTGTTATGTAATTAACAGAGCTATGGTAAGACCTTCTACCCAGAAAACACCCTATGAGATCATAAAGGGTAAGAAACCTTCAATTGCTCATTTCAAGGTTTTTGGGTGCAAATGTTTTATACATATAAATGATAAAAGAGACATTGATAAATTTGAACCTAAAGGTGAACCAGGAATTTTTCTTGGTTATTCTGAAAACACCCGAGCATATAGAGTGTATAATCTGAATTCCAATATTGTTGAAGAATCTCCACATATAATTTTTGATGAATCCTTATTAAAGACTAATATTGGTCAATGCAGGAATGAAGACAGTGGTGATATTCTGAAAGAAGGAAATTCTGCAGACCAATCCGAAAATGAGGAAGGAAATGAAGAGCCTAATGAAGAAGAGCCTACAGTTCAGGGGGAGGTAAATCAAAATCATGACAATCCAATTGTTAACATTAGATATCTTAAAGATCATCCTGTAGATAATGTGATTGGAAATCTGCATGATTCCCCTAGGACCAGAGGCCACTTAAGGATTCAAAATGAATTGAATGCATATGCGTTTGTTTCAAATGTAGAACCCAAGTCCATTGACTGTGCTCTCAAAGATGTGCATTGGATTAATGCCATGCATGAGGAGCTCAATCAATTTGACAGGAATAAGGTGTGGCATTTGGTTCCACCTCCTGATCATGAAACAGTCATAGGGACTAAATGGGTGGTCAGAAATAAAACTGATGAATAAGGGAATGTGATTAAAAATAAGGCCAGACTTGTAGCTCAGGGGTATAATCAGGAATTTGGAATAGACTTTGAAGAGTCTTTTGCCCCTGTAGCCAAGTTAGAAGCAATCAGAATCTTATTGGCTTATGCATGTTCCCTAGGAATAAATCTTCAACAGATGGATATAAAATCTACTTTTCTAAATGGGGAAATCAGTGAGGATGTCTATGTGAGGCAGCCTCCTGGATTTGAATGCTTAGACTTCCCTAATCATGTATATAAACTCATAAAAGCTCTCTATGGTTTAAAGCAAGCTCCTAGAGCTTGGTATGACAGGTTGAGCAAATTCCTCACTGATAAGAACTTCACAAGAGGTATAGTTGATCAAACATTGTTCACCAAGGTGAGTCATTCAGATATTCTTATCATTCAAATTTATGTGGATGACATTGTCTTTGGGTCAACTAACCCCAAATTGTGTGAGGAATTCTCTCAAATTATGACTAATGAGTTTGAAATGAGCTCAATGGGTGAGCTCAAACTATTTCTTGGACTGTAGGTTACACAATCAAAGGATGGTACCTTTATCTCTCAGTCCAAGTACATAAGGGATCTATTGAAGAAGTACAAAATGGACAACCTCAAGAAAATAGCTGCTCCAATGGGTACATCAACCAGTTTGGATGAAAATCCTCAAGGTAAACCAGTGGACCAAAGGCTATATAGAGGTATGATCAGATCCCTTCTATATCTTACAGCATCTAGGCCTGACATTCAGTTTTCAGTGTATTAATGCTCTAGATTTCAGGCTAGTCCCAAAGAATCACATCTTAAATCAGTGAAAAGGATTTTAAGGTATTTACTAGGCACCCAAGAGCTAGGTCTTTGGTATCCTGTCAAGTGTGAGTTAGAACTTCTAGCTTACACTGATGCAGATTATGCTGGGTGTCGAGTAGAGAGAAAAAGTACTAGTGGATATTGTCAATTCCTAGGTGGCTGTCTAGTATCTTGGGCATCTAAGAAGTAACACACTGTAGCTTTGTCTACAGCTGAAGCTGAATATGTTACAGCTGGTAATTGTGCTGCCCAAGTACTATGGATCAAGCACCAACTAGATGATTATCAGATAAAATTAGGATGTATTCCACTGTTATGTGATAATACTAGTGCTATATGCCTTGCTAAAAATCATGTTCATCATTCTAGGACTAAGCATATAGAGATCAAACACCATTTTCTTAGAGATGTTTTAAATAAAAAGGAAATTGAAATGAACTTCATTGAAATTGAAAAATACATTACTGATATTTTTACTAAGACTCTTGGGAATGAAATGTTTAAATTTCTTAGAAGAGAACTTGGCTTGTGTAAATTTCAGCATAATGAATAAACTCTCTGATGGCTTGAATAAACCTTGTGAATGTTGAATGTTGCAACAGACTCATGATCATGCATGACATTCATATTTTTTTTGGCATCACACTCATGATCATCATTACATATCATTTAGTCATGACTGTGTCTAAGCTCTCTCTCATCTAAAACCACATACATATAGACAGGGGGAGTATTGTTAGAAATTCAGAGTGGTCATCAACTTTATTGAAATCTAAATTCTTTGACCCTGAATGAGTTGAGTCTGACAATATGGCAATATGTTAGTCAGTTCTGATTCCTAAGCAATAGAAAACAAACTTCTTCATTTATAAGAACTTTAGTTGCTTGAAGACTGACTTAATGGTTTAAATTTTATAAACTTTAAAGTTTAAAGATTGCAATCAGTAAATAAGAAAGCTGAAAATTGATAAAGCTCTCAACCCTTATCTTATTTCATGTCAGACAAAGCCAATTATATCTGAAATCTAAAAACTCATCTAAAATCCTGTTAGAGAAGGCTAAGTATGTGTATTGTCCTTAAACAAGTCATTCTGAAACAAATAAAGGACAGCTAAGAAAGATATTAAAAAATATTAAAAATTAATTGAAAAATAACATTGGCAGAGCAATGACTGGTAAAATACTGAGAAACTAAGTGATCCATCAAAGAAATGGACAATACTTAAGTCATGAAGTGTATTAGTTATCTCTGTATAAATGATCAACACAATGGGGTGGTTTCACTGAGTACCTGGGGGTAACTGGCGTCCGATAAACATGTACCCTCACACAAAAAGGTGTAAAGCAGTTCTATTGAGTTTTATCATAGGCAGAATGGTCCATAATGTTGAGTATCTACGGGTATTGGCGTCTGATAAACGTATACCCTTACGCAAAAAGACAAATGGTACCTGAATGCCCTTAATGAAATACAATGAAAAATGCTGTTCCTTCAAAAGAATTTTCAAGGATGTCAATTTGTTTAATTTCAATACATGACCTGGTATCTCTTAACAACTTTTAATGAGTCTACGAGAGTAAGATATTCTGAAACTGAATCTCCCATGCAAATGTGATTTTGGTTTATTGTTTTATCATGCACAGAAAACTTATCCATTGATTGTAGTGCATGAACTCAAATTTTATAACCTTTAAACCAGAATTCTATCTCAAAGCATTTTATAAATTCATATGACTGAAAACTCTGTGATTTAGAATGCTTATTCCTGAACTACTTGTTCAGAATGCCAGTCAGATGATCTCTCTTGTTCCTTCCCTTGTAATCACTTTCCCTCCTCTTTGTTGATGACAAAGGGGGAGAATATTTTGTCTGTTTGATGAATTCATTCCAGGGGGAGTGTATCCACTATTTGGCAAAGGGGGAGTGTATGCATCATGATTATGGCATAGGGGGAGATCTTGTTGGCATGCATCCATAGCATCTGCATGACAAATCTGACTAATAATTCATGTCTTTCATCAAAAATACATATGTATGATAGGATGTTGCTATTCCATATAAGAGGGTGTTGCCATCATCAAAAAGGGGGAGATTGTTGTGACTCCTCTATGTTGATGATGTTGACAATAGCTTTATTTCATTGGCAACATCTTATTTTGATTGATTGGCAACTGTTTATGTTTTGATGAAACTATCTCTGTCAGATTGTTTATGTGTTCTATGCAGTAAGAGTCTATACATCGTCATGCACACACACAGGTCTACACATTGCACACACACAAGTCTACACACTCAAAGTCCATACATTGCATTGTTGTGTTTGTGCATCATTTAGAACATAAGTCTATACATTGCTGCATTGCTCGCACAGGCTAAGTCTATACATCGTCCGTCTCAGTTGAGCTTTAAAGCCTGTACATCCACCGTCTCACTTGACTATACATCCACCGTCTCAGTTGAGCTTTAAAGCCTGTACATCCACTGTCTCAGTTGAGCTTTAAAGCCTATACATAAACTATCTCTGTCAGATTGTTTATGTGTTCTATGCAGTAAGAGTCTATACATCGTCATGCACACACACAGGTCTACACATTGCACACACACAAGTCTACACACTCAAAGTCCATACATTGCATTGTTGTGTTTGTGCATCGTTTAGAACATAAGTCTATACATTGCTGCATTGCTCGCACAGGCTAAGTCTATACATCATCCGTCTCAGTTGAGCTTGAAAGCCTGTACATCCACCGTCTCACTTGAGCTGTGAAGTCTATACACTATCCGTCTTACTTAGTGTCTCATGCAGCGTCAGCTCAGTAAGTCTGTACATTGCATTGGCTAAGTCTGTACATTGTCCGTCTCTCTTAGCGTCTTATGCATTGGGCAAAGTCTATACATTGCATGTACAAGTTCAAAGTCCATACATTGCTGCATTGCTTGCACTTGTGAAGTCTATACATTGGCAGTTGTCATGCAGCGTCAACACAAGTCTATACATCCATTGCTTCAGTTCAATACCTGCTATGTGCATGCATTGCATCGGTGCATTGCTTCCTCTGTGCATATACTGCATCAGTGCATCCATCAGGTATACAGTCTATACACTAATGCATGTGAGGTCCTATCTGCACGATAATGTCTATACATGCATGCAGGCAGTCAAGTCTATACATTGCATTGTGGTGTTTGTGCTCAAAGTCTATACAGTGCATGCACTTTCATTCAAAGTCCATACATTGGACTGTAGCATGCACGAAGCTAAGTCCATACATCGGTGAAGTCTGTACACTCACCAGCTCAACTTTCCAAGTCTGCACAACGTCATGCATCATTCTTCAAGTCTGTACACTGCACTGTAGCTTGCACGAGGTGAAGTCTATACATCCACCAGTTCAACTCGCAAGTCTATACATTGGTAGCTTTATCGACGTTGCCCTTGCAAGTATATACATTGCAGTTGAGCTGAAGTCTGTACAGCCGTTGCCTTGCCAAAGTCTATACATTGTGAACTTTCAAGTCTGTACAGACCTCGCTTTGCTCAAGTCTGTACATCGTCAAGTTATCTTGGCAAAGTCTATACATTCATTTGCCTTACATTACATCAAGTCTGTACAGCCTCTCCTTTGGCAAGTCCATACATCGTAAAGTCTGTACAGCCCTTGAATTTGCAAGTCCACACATCGTGAAGTCTATACATTCGTTTGCCTTGCATTGCATCAAGTCTGTACAGCCTCTACTTTGGCAAGTCCACACATCGTAAAGTCTGTACAGCCCTTGAATTGGCAGGTCCATACATCGTTCAGTTGTATGTCTAAGTCTATACATTGCACGAGCTGAAGCCTGTCTAAGTATACACATTGCTTCTTCATGCATTGCACGAAGTCTGCACATTGTGTGCTGCATGCTCATCAAGTCCATACACTGGCAAGTCTTTACATTGCGTAAGTCTAAACATTGGCTGCTGAATGTTCTTCAAAGTCTGCACATTGCATTACACTTTAGTAAGTCTGTACAGCGGTTGCCTTCATATAGGAAGTCTGTACATCGCATAGCACTGCATATATGAAGTCTATACATTGCAGAGTCTGTACATTGCATTCGCATTCACAAAGTCTATACAGTGAAGTCTATACAATACATTACACTCTACAAAGTCTGTATAGGGTTTTAGACTTAAACTGATAACTCTGTTCATCTGTCTGACAGGGACTGCTTGCTGAGATTGATGACATGGCTCGTGATCCAAGGATGAACGAGGTGCCCAGATGGTGACACGTGGAAGCAGCTCAGTCAGGATGCTGCCAGGTGGTCGAAGTTCCTCGAATCTGGCAAAAGCATTGGGCGGGAAATGTGGAAGCCACGCGCCCTTATCCAATCTACTGCTGGTATATATATGTGCTTTCTTCTTCAGAAGGAGGCTGATTGATCGAGTGGAAAAGTCTATACAGTGAGACTGAAAGTCTGAAGCAGCAGAGAGCCACCGAGATCCACAGAGAAGAAAAGAAGAGAAGAAAGAGAGAAAGGAGAGATGAGTTGAGAGAGTTTGATTGAGAGGGATGAGTTGAGAGAAGTTCATTGAGAGGTTGTAACTCAGACTCTTGGTTCAGATACCAGAGCTGAAATGTTTGCTCATTGAGAGCTATTTCCCTTCCGGGTTTTCTCATTTTCGTTTGCTTCTGTCTTTTGTTTCCGAATCTGTTTCTTCAAGCTGTGAGCCAGCAATTGCAGTGGAGGTTTCCACTGGACAGGTGAAGCTGTAATCCTCAGCAGGCGAGACCAGGTCTCGGACGGCTAAGCTGTATCGCCCAGCGGTTGCAGAGGATTTGTTCCTCTGGTCGGCAAGCTATAAAGCCCAGCGAAGCTGTGTATCAGCGGTTGTAGGCCAAGCTATACTGCCCAGCGGACGCAAGCTGTGTTGTGCAGCAGTAAGCCATACTCAGTTGAGTGTGGGGTGGACGTAGGTCTCCTAACCGAACCACCTAAAATCTTGGGTGTCTTGTGTTTGTGCGATTGTCTATGAACTGTGTGCGATTGGATTTCCTGTTTACCTTCACAGTTTGATTCGCTTCTGTTCAAATCTAATACTCGAGTTAGTGATTTAGTAGATCTACCTATATTCCGCATTAGAGCCTTACATTGGTTTTAAATTAGGCAATAGATCTATTCACCCTCCTCTAGATCCACTCTCCGTGGTAATAGATTGCGTCCATCTAACATAACACTATGAGGGCTGTAACCGTGTTCCAAGGTGGCCAAGAGGGTTTGTGCTTGCGTGTCTTTGTTGGGTTCCGGTCAACCCGGGGTGACCCAGTGGTTGACAGGTGACCTTGTGTGTGTGTCTCGGTAGTTCTACCCAGTCCGAGACTTTGGTTCTGGACATCTCAAGGTACCATTTTACCTTGGTTTACGTGTCCAAGCGTGTTGAGGGTTCTTGGTGTTCCCTCGGGTCTCCGTGAGTCATTTTCTGCGGAGCGTCGTTTCCCGTGGCTTAGGATTAGACCGATTGGTGGCTTGTTCCGCTGTCAGTGACGATCTTGCATTTGAGTCGTCTGACTCAAGGATCGTTACGTTGTAGGTCCAGTTGCCTAGTCCTGAGTCTGTTGGCAGTAGTCGTACTACCAGTGGTGCCTAGTAGTACGTGCAATAGTGTGGTCTAGCTTGTCTGTACTCTAGCACTTGTGTTTCTGAGTCTGGTGTCTTGTGAGCCTCCACTAGTTGTAGCCTGTCGACGCACGCGATCCAGTGTCTTGACCCACCTCGGAGTGGTGGAAAGGGCAGTTCCCGTAATACGGTTTGTAAGCTAGTTCCGTGGGCTCCCGGCCAGCAGTAGCGTCCTACCGAGGGAGAAAACTAGCTAGAGGGTCTGGCTTAGGCAAGAGCCAGTGTGTGCACACGTTGTCAGGGGCTGAGGACTTTTGTCGACGTTACTTGTTATTGTTGTTCCTGTTTGGTTCAGTGCGTGTCTGCGACTCTGCCGAGACTTTGGCGGTACCGTAGGTGAGACACTCGTGGCGCAGTGTAAGACGTTAGTGGACGTAGCTGACTGTTCTTCTAGTGAGGAGGTGCTTCCTGTTGTGTTCGGTGCAATATTCAGAGGGGGGGGTGAATGAATATAACCCTTTAAAAAGCTTTCGCCCAGTTAAAATATGATGCTCACTAGAATTACTAGTTCGCAAACTAGATAAGCTTAAAAGCTAATAATCAGTTGCAGAACCAAGCAAGCATACAGTGAAATCACTAGGATGCTAACTAAGCGGAATTTGACAAGGAGTCCCTCAACTAGAATTTCGCTCTCTTGACAAATTAAAACATTCTAAGAAGACTAATTAACTCTTCTTCTCAACCCGAAGCCAAACGCATGGAGCGCCCCTATGCATTCATCTAGCGGAAGCAAATCAAGCAATCAAACCACAATGCAAGAGGGGTTTTTAGGTGGTTCGGTCCTCCAGACCTACATCCACCCCACACTCAAACCGAGTGTGGCTTCCACTAGCTCACGCTAGAAACAGCAGACTCAGTCTGCAACAGGTGCTGCCACACAGCTTGACCAGGGGAACAACCTCCCCTCTTCCTCCCAACCGGAGGGACACCCCAAGTGACTCCCAGCCACTTGGAAACTAGAGACCGAAGTCTCTCTTCCTTCAGACTAGGAGGGAACACCTAGTCTTGCAACCACAAGACCAGAACCGGAGGATCAATCCTCCCTTCCTCCAAACCGGAGGGAACCAACCGGTGACTACCAGTGACCAGCAAACCAGAGGTCGACGACCTCTCTTCCTCCAGACCAGGAGGGACCCCTGGACTTGCAATCCACAAGCCCAGAACCGGAGATCAGATCTCCCTTCCTCCAAACCGGAGGGAACCCACAAGTAGCACCCAGCTACTTGCAACCGGAGATATCAATCTCCCTTCTCCTGAACAAACAGGAGGAACCCCGACCTCTCTACAGAGTATCGGAAAATACAGTAACCAAATGAAACAGGAAAAATAAGAAAAGAAAAATACACAGCGATCAGAAAGCTATAAAGACAAATAACACAAATGTGGCTCGCATGGAGCTGACTGGCCTGGATTTGATCCACGGTCCAGTAGACAGATCTTCAGGTAACTTCTTCCTTATTCTCCACGAGCTCTCTCGCTCACTTTCTATCTCTCTTTTCTTTCTCTTCTACTCTCCTAGGAGCTTCTTCTGCTACTTCTCTTCTTCTTCTTCTCAACTCTCTTCTCTCTCTTTTTCTTCTTCTGCTCTTACTCTCACTCTCTTCTCTGCTCTCTTCTTTTCTTTCTTCTCTTCCTTTTTTCTGGATCGGGGCTCTCTGTATGAGCTTTTCTTCTTGCCAACTCGATCACCTTCATCTGAGGACGAAGGGTTCTATTTATAGTAGCAACAGCAGGTGGATAGGGCACAAAACGCGTGTGCCTCTCACGCTCAATCCAGAATCTTCCTGACACGTGTCCTTATCAGATTGGTTCCTCTTGTCTCAGATCACGTGCAGCCCAGGAGTGTGGAATGTTCTTCCTCGGACCTGTAATGAGATTAAAACCATCAACACTGAGGGCCACAGAAACTAAAGCTGCATGAGATATGTAATAGTAATACGATGGCACTGTACTTGGAATGACACGAGATAGACAAGGTGACTACAGCATGAAGTAAGGAAAAAATGACACGAGATACACTGTGACAGAACAGACACAACGAAGAGAACGACACGAAGTGAGGTTATAAAACAACATGAGGTAAAAAGAAGAACGACAGGAAGTGGTTGCAACAACAAGCAAGACATAAAAGATGACACGAGATGGCACAGAAAGCAACACGAGGTGCTGCAATGTTCTGCACACAGTGGAACAAAAACGACACGAAGACACAAAGACAAAAACAACACGGAGACACGAAGACAAAAACAACACGGAGACACGAACATAAAAACAACACGACATAACACACAGTAAAGAGAACGACACGAGCTGACCACAGCACGAAGACGAAAAAATAGAAACCAACACGAAGTGTGGTTTCAACACAAGAAAGACACGAGGTCTAAGAAGAACAACACGAAGACGGAAATAATAAAGAACCGACTCGAACTAAGGACGACACGTGCTGACAACAGAAACCGACACGAAGTGAAAACAACACGAAGTGAAAACAACACTAAGACGAAAACAGAAGTTGACACCAAGTGAAAGCAACACGAAGATGAAGTTGACACGAAGTGAAAACAACACGAAGTGAAAACAACACTAAGACGAAAACAGAAGTTAACACCAAGTGAAAGCAACACGAAGACGAAGTTGACACGAAGTGAAAACAACACGAAGTGAAAACAAGACTAAGACGATGAGAACAGCACGAGGTGAAGCGACACGGGGTTCACTGGGAAACGACTCGAAGTTCATCAGAACAAATCGAGCTGCTACAGTAAACAACACGAAGACAATCAAACAAAAATAACACGAAGACAATGGATGCTACAGTGCAATGTCTAGACTTGAAGTTCAGTTGAGTGTACAGACTTCACCAATGAATCACTCACTGTACAGACTTACTATAGTAGTCTGATGTACAGACTTTGATGAACAGTCCAATGTATGGACTTGTACTGCAAACAACAATGTATAGACTTCATGTAAAAGCCCAATGTATGGACATTGAAATCGAAGACCAATGTGCAGACTTGACAGTGAAGACTAGTGTGCAGACTTCAAGTTTAACTGTGGATGTATAGACTTCACGCGTTGACGCAACATGCTATGCAATGTACACACTTCACTGAACAGGATGTGCAGACTTTGTGAGCGCCAAGTGATGTACAGACTTGGATGACCAACGCCAATGTATAGACTTCCAACATGAGTGATGCACTGTACAGACTTTGTCTTTAGACGCTAAATGAGACTGACGGTGTATACACTTAGCCAATGCAATGCACTGTATGGACTTCTAAGAGACGCTCAATGTACAGACTTACTGCCAATCAATGTATAGACTCTGTAAATGCATATGAATGCTTTATACAGCAGATAACAGTCTGAACTTCAAATGCGATGACTTACACAACAAAATGACTCACAGTGATTAACAACAAACACCAATCATCAAAACCAAATCAATCATCAAAACCACATCAATGAATGCTTTATGCATCAGTTTAACATGTAGCATGACTGAACATCAAATATGTTCATCTAAACTGAGCAGCAAGATGACTGAACATTTGATTAACTCACATCAACAACCAATCATCAAAACCATCATTAAAACCACAGGGGCACAACAATCTCCCCCTTTTTGATGATGACAACACTTTCAATATATTGCATTCATATACTCAGGGGAAAGTATTGCATTTCTTGCTGCATCTGCATCTACCATGGTTTATCTTGATTATACCAAAAGGGGAGATTGTTTGCCAAAAAGGCAGTATCATGTTCTTGCAAGGGGGAGAAATTGACTGAACTTTTACACCTGCTTTAATTTCTCAAATTATTTTCTTTTTGATGAAGTCAAAGGGGGAGAATATATTGAGTCATTCTGATGATGTGAGGCAATCTGAAGACTCAAATTATTCTCCCCCTTTGACTTCATCAAAAAGAAAATAATTTGAGAAATTAAAGCAGGTGTAAAAGTTCAGTCAATTTCTCCCCCTTGCAAGAACATGATACTGCCTTTTTGGCAAACAATCTCCCCTTTTGGTATAATCAAGATAAACCATGGTAGATGCAGATGCAGCAAGAAATGCAATACTTTCCCCTGAGTATATGAATGCAAAGTCACAAATGATATGAACATGATTCAGTGTGACAAGGAATGCTCCCCCTGAATAGATGCCAATTGATATGAAATTGATGCAAGACATGGAATCTCCCCCTCAATAAGTGGAATCTTATGAGATGAATGAGAAGGAGACCACAGGGGCAAACAAGGAGAAGTTCAGTTCAGTGAACCAATAATATGAGCAGAAGAAATTTAGCCAGACAGATTTTTCAAGGATGCTCCAAACACAAGAAATTTAGTCAGATTTTCAAAGAGATATCAATCTCATAAATCTAAAGCATAAGTTTTCAAAGTCTTCTATCATAAGGGCTTATGAATGACATTTATTTGAACAGCATGGTTTAAACATGATGTATGCAGAGTTTATCAATAAAATTCTGTATTGATATCTAAAGCCATGTTTTAATAAAAATGAACCAAGCCCTCATATTTATCTTGATTATCCTCCCTTTGTCTTACACAATCAAATCTATTGACTTCTTTCAGAATTACATGCACTAGTATTGAAATCAAGCAATTATGAAGTCATATTATTTTGTCTAGGGTTGTAGCAATTTGATTTTAGCATCAATATTCAGATATTTCAATCTTTTGAATATTTTTCTTGCTACAATTTTACGAGCACTCTAGTTCAGTTCATACCTTGTAGCTAGAGGATATACCTTGATTAGAGGCCAATATCCCTAAGCACTTAGTGTGACTAACTGTCATGCTATATATGAACATAGATAGCATTTACACATCATGATGCACTCCAAATCATTTCTTGATGAGTGAGTTGTATTTCTCAGTGTGCATGCCATTGCTCTGCCTAAATTTTCAATAAAATTTATTTTGCAGAGTTGACTAAGACACCTCATGACATAGTCCTTTGGACATGGTTTCTCAGTGATCAAAGTCATTGCTCTGACAACAATTACCCTTTAGACAAAACAGACAAATTCCTTTGCTTCAAGTCAATAATAATTTCATGTACTTAACCAATTGAAGCCATGAATTCAATAATGCAGATTTCAGAAGTTTTCAAGATACAGCATGAAACAGATGGTTAAGGTTTATTAAACATGCTTCAGATATTTTTTTAAGAGATTTTAAAGTCAAACTCATTGAATACATTGAACTTAAACCGCATGAGTTATTTTAGTCATTCATAAAAATGTATAATAGAAGATTTCTAGTTCAAAATTTTCAGATTTATGATCGAGATAGCCCATTGAAATCTTCATGAAAGACTGATAGAATTCTGAAGCCAAGCGATACAAATTGTTACCAATTGATAGGAGGGATTTTGAAGCTTGGTGTTTTCAAATTATGATCAAGGCTTGTCAACAAAATCAGTAAGAGAGGATATGCAATGAGTTCTGACCCATGTATGCATTTGACAACCTTTATGCAATTGCAATGACTCCCCCTCACAATATGCATTCAAACTCTCTTTTTGGCAATTTCAATACAGGGAGATGCAATGCACTATATGCATGCAGGGACATGCAAAGACTCAACATTGAATTGTTATGCAAGGATATGCAAGTGACTCCCCCTGAAAACATGCAATGCTTGCACTGAAAACTGAACATATGATTCCAAATGATACATGCACATTCAGACTGTCCTATCAAGCAACATGTCCCATGGTACTAGGCGGAGGACCTGGTCTCAAAGACCATCTCACACATGGTAGGAACTTCCGGGCAGATTTCCCTGCCTTTTAGTAATTTACAATTTGATATACCAGGGTTAACAAGGACAATGCAGCATAAAGCAGTCCTACATGCATTAAACAGCATCAATGACAGTCATGCAAATGATGTATGCAGACATAAGACACATGCATTGACTGAATGTACTAAATGACCCATTCACAATCAGCAAGTTATGCATTTAACACCAGGCATGCAATGCATTAACACAAAACACGTGCATGACACAAAGTCTATATAGTGCATCAACTGAATACACTAAAGAAGCATTCAAATTCAATACAGTGTACTGCATCGACTCAAACATGATTGTGCAGAACATCAAACATCCTATGTTCATAGTGCAAAGACTAGCAAGAGAGAAGAGCATCAGATATATGCAAGGTAAAACTCAGTAGCTGAGTCTGGAATGCAGACTGATCAGCTTGACATGAAGAGAATATCAGACAATCAATCGATCAGTTCAACAATTTCAGATATCAAACAGACAAATCAGCATTTTCAGATGATGAAATTTAAAAATAAGTTCAGAACTAACCTGAGATGTAGAATCTTGGGGCTTCCTTTTTGAGTGCCTTGGCTAAATTACCCCTTTTATATCTCTTACCAAGGCACACCTGCAACATGTCAATCAATATGATCTTGCAAGAACCCAAGCTGCCTTGGGTCCTGTATGAGCCCTAACAGGTGTTTTGACTGATCTCTTAACAGAATTATCAACATAGCCCATCAACTTATAGCTGGACAGGGAATAACCAAATTGACCAGACTTACCATGATAACTAACAGAATTTGAGTTCCTTTTATGCACCTTATTGTAAGCATTAAATTCATGTGCATGAACATCAAAATTTCTGTTGTGTGCATGGGCATTTTGTTTTCTGAACTCTGCCACCCAGCACTCAGTGGCTTTGTGGCCAGGTTTTCCACAATTAAAACAAGAGAATTTCACAAATTGTTTTGCATTGAATTTGACAGCATGGGGGTTAATATGATTCTTCTGAACATGCCAACAGTCCTTGACTGTGTGGCCATGTTTTCCACATTCAAAACATGAAGAATTCATTCTGTCAAGATTCTTATAGAATGCATGTCTTTTTACAGGGATTATAGCAGTTTCGGAGTTAATTATTCTTCCCTTAGCATGCCAACAATTTGCAGCAATATGGCCCAATTTGTTACAATGAAAGCAATGAAGTTTCTTTTTCAGATATGCATGATTCCTATCATGAAGCTCTTTAGCATTCAAATCATCTTGCTTCTTTAATCTACAATCATGCATAAAGTGGCCAATTCTATGACAGTAAAAGCATTGAATTCTCTTATTTTGATCATGAGAAGGTTTCTTCAATTTAGAATTCCTAGCATGAATTCTATCTGATTTCAGTTCATCCTCTCTCATGACAAAGCAAACATCCATCTCATGGCCAGATTTACCATAGTAGAAACATTTCACATTCTTCCTTTTAATCTGAGACAGATTGGCCTGAAAAATTTCAGCATACAAATTTTTATTCTGTTTTGTTTTCTTTTTTTTTTCTATCTGATTCGCAGGCAGACATGAAGGAGAAGCTGAAGTGCTAGCCAACTCAGAGCTACGCACAAAGGTTGTATACATTCTTTTTCTCTCTTCCTGTTTACTGCCTTCATCAGAGACCTTCTTCTTAGAAGCAACCTTTGAATTTTTTTTGTTTTCAAATGACTCAGATAGAGAATTGTTCAATTCAGTGATTTCATTTTTGAGAGAGGAAATGAGTATTTCAGAATCTGTGATCTTTTCATTAAGTAAGACATTAATGGCTTTGTAGCTATCAATCTCTTCTATTAATGTACTCACTCTCTCACATTCATTTTCAACTGACTTCTTCCCTTTTTCAAACATTAAGAGTCTCTCAGACATGGCAGAATTTAACAACCTCAATTCTTCATTTTTATTTTCCAATAAAGAGATTTGTTCCTTACTCATATTCAGATCAGCTAAGCACATATCATGGGATATTTTTAGTCTTTGACAGTTTTCACAGAGAACATTAGAGTTAATATGTTCACATCTCTTTTTCAACCTTCTATTTTCAGATTTTAATTTCTTGGATACTTTGAACAAATCTTCATACATCACTATCAATTCATCAAAGGAGTATCCATCTGATTCAGAGCTTACCTGAGATGAGATCTCATCTTCATCATCCCGGTTGGCCATCAAGCAGCTATCACCTTGTTGATTATGCGCAGAGATAACCTTGTCATATATCTCTTTTCCAGAGTTGCACCTGAGAGCAAAAGAATATACATCAGTATTAATAGTAGCTCTCAAGATATTAAGAATTATGACATTGTCACGGTTCTTAAAGGTGTCCTCACTAGACCACTTGGTCTGATCTTTGGGTAATCGATGTGGGCCTTTGGATAGCAAACTCCATAATTTGGGATTTATGGAATCTACATACACAGCTAGGCCTCCTAGCCAACTTTCAAAGTTAGAACCATCATAAATTGGAGGACGATCCATTTGGACAGATGGCAGACAGATTCAACTCACTAAAGAAAATGACAGGGAATGCAGCAAAACCAGATGGGCAAGGTAAAGCACTAAACCGGTGAAACAAAACAACGAGCACAATACACCCACTCTGAAATGCACTAAACAGTTAGCAGGATCCTCTGCAGATTGTTAGATCTGTTAAGTCAGAGACCGCTCTGATACCAATTGTTGTGTTCGGTGCAGTATTCAAAGGGGGGGGTGAATGAATATAACCCTTTAAAAAACTTTCACCCAGTTAAAATATGATGCTCACTAGAATTACTAGTTCGCAAACTAGATATGCTTAAAAGCTAATAATCAGTTGCAGAACCAAGCAAGCATACAGTGAAATCACTAGGATGCTAACTTGACGGAATTTGACAAGGAGTCGCTCAACTAGAATTTCGCTCTCTTGACAAATTAAAACATTCTAAGAAGACTAATTAACTCTTCTTCTCAACCCGAAGCCAAACGCATGGAGCGCCCCTATGCATTCATCTAGCGGAAGCAAATCAAGCAATCAAACCACAATGCAAGAGGGGTTTTTAGGTGGTTCGGTCCTCCAGACCTACATCCACCCCACACTCAAACCGAGTGTGGCTTCCACTAGCTCACGCTAGAAACAGCAGACTCAGTCTGCAACAGGTGCTGCCACACAGCTTGACCAGGGGAACAACCTCCCCTCTTCCTCCCAACCGGAGGGACACCCCAAGTGACTCCCAGCCACTTGGAAACTAGAGACCGAAGTCTCTCTTCCTTCAGACCAGGAGGGAACACCTAGTCTTGCAACCACAAGACCAGAACCGGAGGATCAATCCTCCCTTCCTCCAAACCGGAGGGAACCAACCGGTGACTACCAGTGACCAGCAAACCAGAGGTCGACGACCTCTCTTCCTCCAGACCAGGAGGGACCCCTGGACTTGCAATCCACAAGCCCAGAACCGGAGATCAGATCTCCCTTCCTCCAAACCGGAGGGAACCCACAAGTAGCACCCAGCTACTTGCAACCGGAGATATCAATCTCCCTTCTCCTGAACAAACAGGAGGAACCCCGACCTCTCTACAGAGTATCGGAAAATACAGTAACCAAATGAAACAGGAAAAATAAGAAAAGAAAAATACACAGCGATCAGAAAGCTGTAAAGACAAATAACACAAATGTGGCTCGCATGGAGCTGACTGGCCTGGATTTGATCCACGGTCCAGTAGACAGATCTTCAGGTAACTTCTTCCTTATTCTCCACGAGCTCTCTCGCTCACTTTCTATCTCTCTTTTCTTTCTCTTCTACTCTCCTAGGAGCTTCTTCTGCTACTTCTCTTCTTCTTCTTCTCAACTCTCTTCTCTCTCTTTTTCTTCTTCTGCTCTTACTCTCACTCTCTTCTCTGCTCTCTTCTTTTCTTTCTTCTCTTCCTTTTTTCTGGATCGGGGCTCTCTGTATGAGCTTTTCTTCTTGCCAACTCGATCACCTTCATCTGAGGACGAAGGGTTCTATTTATAGCGGCAACAGCAGGTGGATAGGGCACAAAAAGTGTGTGCCTCTCACCCTCGATCCAGAATCTTCCTGACACGTGTCCTTAGCAGATTGGTTCCTCTTGTCTCGGATCACGTGCAGCCCAGGAGTGTGGAATGTTCTTCCTCGGACCTGTAATGAGATTAAAACCATTAACACTGAGGGCCACAGGAACTAAAGCTGCATGAGATATGTAATAGTAATACGATGGCACTGTACTTGGAATGACACGAGATAGACAAGGTGACTACGGCATGAAGTAAGGAAAAAATGACATGAGATACACTGTGACAGAACAGACACAACGAAGAGAACGACACGAAGTGAGGTTATAAAACAACATGAGGTAAAAAGAAGAACGACACGAAGTGGTTGCAACAACAAGCAAGACATAAAAGATGACACGAGATGGCACAGAAAGCAACACGAGGTGCTGCAATGTTCTGCACATAGTGGAATAAAAACGACACGAAGACACAAAGACAAAAACAACACGGAGACACGAAGACAAAAACAACACGGAGACACGAACATAAAAACAACACGACATAACACACAGCAAAGAGAACGACACGAGCTGACCACAACACGAAGATGAAAAAATAGAAACCAACACGAAGTGTGGTTTCAACACAAGAAAGACACGAGGTCTAAGAAGAACAACACGAAGACGGAAATAATAAAGAACCGACTCGAACTAAGGACGACACGTGCTGACAACAGAAACCGACACGAAGTGAAAACAACACGAAGTGAAAACAACACTAAGACGAAAACAGAAGTTGACACCAAGTGAAAGCAACACGAAGACGAAGTTGACACGAAGTGAAAACAACACGAAGTGAAAACAACACTAAGATGAAAATAGAAGTTGACACCAAGTGAAAGCAACACGAAGATGAAGTTGACACGAAGTGAAAATAACACGAAGTGAAAACAAGACTAAGACGATGAGAACAGCACGAGGTGAAGCGACACGGGGTTCACTGGGAAACGACTCGAAGTTCATCAGAACAAATCGAGCTGCTACAGTAAACAACACGAAGACAATCAAACAAAAATAACACGAAGACAATGGATGCTACAGTGCAATGTCTAGACTTGAAGTTCAGTTGAGTGTACAGACTTCACCAATGAATCACTCACTGTACAGACTTACTATAGCAGTCTGATGTACAGACTTTGATGAACAGTCCAATGTATGGACTTGTACTGTAAACAACAATGTATAGACTTCATGTAAAAGCCCAATGTATGGACATTGAAATCGAAGACCAATGTGCAGACTTGACAGTGAAGACTAGTGTGCAGACTTCAAGTTTAACTGTGGATGTATAGACTTCACGCGTTGACGCAACATGCTATGCAATGTACACACTTCACTGAACAGGATGTGCAGACTTTGTGAGCGCCAAGTGATGTACAGACTTGGATGACCAACGCCAATGTATAGACTTCCAACATGAGTGATGCGCTGTACAGACTTTGTCTTTAGACGCTAAATGAGACTGACGGTGTATACACTTAGCCAATGCAATGCACTGTATGGACTTCTAAGAGACGCTCAATGTACAGACTTACTGCCAATCAATGTATAGACTCTGTAAATGCATATGAATGCTTTATACAGCAGATAACAGTCTGAACTTCAAATGCGATGACTTACACAACAAAATGACTCACAGTGATTAACAACAAACACCAATCATCAAAACCAAATCAATCATCAAAACCACATCAATGAATGCTTTATGCATCAGTTTAACATGTAGCATGACTGAACATCAAATATGTTCATCTAAACTGAGCATCAAGATGACTGAACATTTGATTAACTCACATCAACAACCAATCATCAAAACCATCATCAAAACCACAGGGGCACAACACTTCCGTCACGTGACACGTGACTCTTCGCGTTTCTTGTGCGTCGTGACCTTTCTGAGTTAGCCCTCTCGTGGCCCTACTCGAGGTCGGTGTTGTGTTGCGTGCACGACATTCTTGTCGTGTGTGTCGTCGAGTATGTCTGTCGTCTGTCTAGATCTTTTCTAGAATTTTGTCTGTCCTTGCAGGTCTTCATCTTAGGCCTGGCGTCATGTCGATAGATCGGTAACTCTCGACTTTTTTAGATCAGAGTCGCCCTTCTGTCGCTGCTTGGAGTAGCTTAGGGAGCCGAGTTCCTCTCGATGGCCGTGTTTCGAGTTTTGCGGCCTCTCTTTTCCCTTTCCTTTTAGCTTCCCTTGCTCTTAGCCTGTGCCCTACTCCTGCTGTTCCCGTTCTTTTTATAGCTTTGTAGTGTAGCTTTTCCTGCTTTGCTACTATTGTTGCTTTCTGTTCCGTGTGCTGCGTGTTTTTTAGTGGGGATCCGCGTGACCCCTACTTAGTCTCTGCTTGGAGACTCACCCCTACTTTTCAGGTGGGTGGCGTCGTCTCTGTCCGTGGTTCCTGGTGTGGCGCGTCTGTAGCTGCCAGCAGTACATGCGTCGGGTATCCCCCGACCTCAGTGTACGTTCTTTTCCTGTGGCCTGTACTTGTCTTTAATTTCTTGGACTAGACTCTGGTATAATTGTTAAATTGAAATTGTTAATTAAAAAGTAATTTTATTTTAGCTACTTTAGCAAACCGATCTAATGAAATTTAATTGCTTACTATTATATCTCTGTGGCTTCAATGTACTACATGATAATCTTTTTATCCCTTTGGAGCTTTACCGCTCTTGGGAGGCCTCGCGGGTTCCAAGTGGTATCAGGTGTATCCGGTAGTCCTATCGGGTATATCTGGTATCCGGGATCCGGGTCGTCACAACCGAGGAGCTGGTGGACCCAGTTCCTAGCCGATTGCAGCTTCCAGAGCAGAGGTTCGTTGGACTGGGTGCTCTCTGAGGGGAGCTTTACTTGTACAGCTGTTGATGACTGGCGGCGGCACATTGGCCATACGATCGGGTCGGCTGGACCCGTGGAGTTCGTATCCCATATTGAGTGGGCTCACACTCTGAGGGATATCCGGGAGGTAGTTGCGAAGGTTGCCCGTGTGTTGGCACTGAAGCCAGAGCATCTGGTCCCTCTACCATTGACGCCCTTCGGGACTTCGGGTAAAATTTCTCCCCTCAGTGTGTTGTCTCAGTTTTACTATCTTCCGATGTTTGTAACTGAGATGTCATGTGCTGATGTGCCTATTGACAGGTTCTGCGGAAGAGGGTGATCACCCCTCCACGGGGACATCCTCGGGGGATGGAGATGGGGGGCTGCAACCTAGGCAGAAGCGCCCTCGAGTGGATGCTGAGGAGACTGGAGTCGGCGAGCCCCCGAAGGGACTCGAGGCTGACGAGCAGGTTGAGTCGGAGCCAGCTTTGAGTAAGCATTGTATTCGCCCCTTTGCTCCTTATTGGTTCAATCTCGACTGCTGGCTGATTTTGCTCTGTTGGTCTTATTTCTTGTAGCTCCAATGGAGGCTGGCGTGGAGGCGGCCTTCTCGCCCCCTCAGGAAGTTGACCCCCTGCCTGATGACGGGGTCAAGTGCGAGATCGATGTGGAGGGGTTCTTCATTTGATGGACGAGGCTACACCTAACATTGAAACTTTCCCCGACTTCGAGTCATGGAAGGCTCCAGGGAAGGCCCACTCAGGTGAGAGCCTCTGACACTGGACATACGCTGGCTGTGGCTTTGTCCGGTTGTGGCCACTGGCATAGCCGTTCATACTGTGCTGGGATGGCGGAGGTGTCGGGGGCCCAGGCCCATTCCGAGACACCAGGCGGAACATCCGGCCAGATGGAGGACCCAGTGCCAGTTGTAGCCCGAGGTAGCTTAAGCGTCGAATTGCTGTGATAGGAGTAACCCTATTTTAGTTGTGCTTTTGACATAGTAGGGTTACTGACTGGGTTTACGTTGTTTTGCTTGCCAGGCGAGGACACGGCTGCCACTCTAGAGATGATTCATGAGTTGGCCAGTGCTGGCGGTTCATTGGCTCTCCCATCCTTTGAGGGCGAGTCTGAGCAAGTGCCCCTCTTGCCTTCGTCCATTGCTGGGGATGCACTGGGTGCACTACCACAGTTGCTAGCGAGAGTGCCTCTCCCGCCTTTGTCCACTGTGGTGTCAGCCTGCACTGTGGGACTAGTCGAGTCCTCTAGTGTGGGACCCTCAGATATGCAATCGAATGGCTAGTCATTCATGGTAGGGCCTTCTGAGTTGCCTGCTAATGCTAAGCTTTTACCGGTATTGGTTGCAGGTACTGCTTCCCCTCTGGAGGAGGGTGAACTTCCTCGTGACGTGACTGGGGCAGCCGAGGGCGATCTCGCGCTCGAGGGTTCGGCTGGGGGCGACAAAGAGTTCATTGATATTGAGGGGGTTTCTGAGGGGGATGCCCCTACTGGTGAGCTTCTTATCCAACACCCTCGACTATGGAGTTGTCCTCATAAGAAACTGGATTTTATAATAACCTGACTTGGCTTATTGTTGTACAGGTGCCTCTGATTTACCCACGCCTGGGGGTTCTTCAGAGACCTCATCTGGTTCCTCGAGTAGTGACAGTGCGGCGATGGAGACCGACGAGAGTTCGAGCTCAGGCTCTTCTTCCTCCGACGCCACTTCTGCTAGAGACGTCGAAATGGAGGCAGCTTTGGAAGGTATGTAGAGGTCATTTGCTCCTCGCTATTGGCTTTGGTTTAGAGTTTATGTTGTGCCCCTTGTGCTTTGTTGATAATGTGGTGTTTTAATGATAGCAACATGAATGAGTCATCATATTATTTTGCTAAGAACAACACATTGTGTCATCACATGAATGCATATGACTGATCTGTTCTGTGGAGAATGCATGAGTGTGCTATGTCTGATCTATTCATTGCTATAGTCTTTGTGTTTAGCATACACTACATCGGTGCAATAACAGTTGCTGCATGCGTCTGTTAAGAAGTTTGTACATTGCCCTGCTTCAGGCTGAGCAAGTCTATACACTGCTGCACGATCATCACGTCTATACATTGTCTTGCACAGCATGCAGGCAAAATCTATACATCGTCTTCTTGTTTATGCATTGCATCAAGTCTATACATTGTCTTGCACAGCATGCAGGTAAAGTCTTTACAACGTTTGCACTTTACATACGTTCAAAGTCTATACAGACTTGGTCCATGCGTAAGCATAGCAAGTCTGTACATTGGTAGCAAGTCTGTACAACGTCCTTAGCATGAACACATTCCAAGTCCATACATTGCCCTGTAGCTTGCACGAACTCAAGTCTGTACAGCCAATGCCTACACACAATGTCTATACATTCATTTGTTGATAATCGAGCAAGTCTGTACATCGTCAGCCTGCTCATGCATCGTCTTGGTGGTAAGTCTGTACATTGGCCAAGTCTATACATCGCCACTTGTTCATGCATGTGAGCAAATCTATACATTCTTCCGTCTCACTTAGAGTCTATACATTGCTGCATGTTAATCAAGTCTGCACATTGTTTGGCCGTTGCACACGAAGTTTGTACAGCGGTTGCCTTAATGCCTAGAAAGTCTGTACATCGTGTGTTGCTGAAAGTCTGGACCATCTCACTTAGCGTCTCTACGCATCGATCAAGTCTATACATTGCAGCATGCATTCACTCAAAGTCTGTACAGTGTCTAGCGTCTCTCTTAGCGTCTCTATGCATCGGTCAAGTCTATACATTGCATGCTACAAAGTCTACACATCCCTCCATAGCAAGTATGCACATCGGTTGCACAGCACAAGCAAAGTCTATACATTCTGTTGCATCGCATGCTTGCCTTATGCACGCAGAGTCTATACATTCTCTGCTGATGTGTTTATGCTACAGTTCATCAAGTCTGTACATTCCTTGCTGTTAAGTCCACACATTCATAAAAGGCATGTTTGTGTATTCAATCTCGATGTTCAAACTTTCCTATATGCATTTATGCATCTTTCACGCAAAGTCTGTACATCTTCTCGCACACAGACACAAAGTCTACATACCAGCAAGTCTGTACATCATTGTCGCATGCATACTAAGTCCATACACTGCTTGGTGACTTGCATGCGCATTCATTTTTCAATGTGCATACTTCACCATATGCATACTGCATCATATGCCATCAAGTCTATACATTGTCTCGCACACACCCACTAGCAAGTCTGCACATTGGTTGCACATTGCACACAGAGTCTGTACACTCGATTGGTGGCATGTCTGAGCACTCATCGTCAATGTATATACTTTGTCATATGTATACAGAACTCCACGCCATTAAGTCTGTACATTCACAAACTTACTCGATCCATTATCTTCTGCTATTTCAGACTGCTCATTGACTGATGATCAAGGAGCTTAAGGAGGGCACGTGATCCGAGGATAAGGGGAGTACCAGGATCATGACACGTGTATTGAAGCCTGCTGAAAGGCTGCAACGTGGTCAAGGCGTTTGGGCGGGAATCATGGAGAGCACACGCCCTATCTGTTTGTTGTTGCTATATATATGTGAAGCTTCTTCCTCAGAAGAAGACTGATAGTGATCGAAGCTGTGAGAGCTGAAGCAGAAGAGTAGAAGCAGAGGAGAGCCTGCACGATCCAGAAGAAGAAAAAGAGTGAAGAAGAGAAAGAGAGAAGAAGCAGAAGAGAAAGAAAAAGAAAGAGAGACTGTGAGATCGAGAAAAGAAGATAGCAGTCTGAAGATTAGTCTTTACTGGACCGTGGATCAAATCCAGGCCAGTCAGCTTTGTTGAGAGCCACATTGTGTTTCATCGCATACTGCTTTCTGTTGCTGTTTGTTTCCCATTTTCTTGTTTCATCTTTTACCTTTCTTCAAGCTGTTAGTCAGCAGTTTTGTAGAGGAGGATTCCTCTGGACAGCAAGCTGTGTTGCTCAGCGGGCGAGGTGGATACCTCGGACGGGTTAAGCTGTAGTCCTCAGCAGATGGCTAAGCTGTATGTTGGGTTCGGTGCAGTATTCAGAGGGGGGGGTGAATGAATATAGCCCTTTAAAAAACTTTTGCCCAATTAAAATATGATGCTCACTAGAATTACTAGTTCGCAGACTAGACAAGCTTAAAAGCTAATAATCAGTTGCAGAGTAAAACAAGCACACAGTGAGATCACTAGAATGCTAACTAGGCTGATTTAGACAAAGAATTGCTCAACTAGAATTTCGCTCTCTTGACAAATTAAAACATTCTAAGAAGACTAATTTTCAGGCAGCTACTCTCCTCCTCTCTCGATTTCACTAATTCTTCACAGCATCTTTCTCTTCTACTTCTTCTAATCTCTCACTCTCTGCTCTTCTCTTCTCTCTCTTTTCTTTCTTCTTTTGTGCTGGATCGACAGCTTCTCTCCACTCTGCCTTTTCTTCTCTTTTTCTCCTTTTTCTCTTTTTCTGGATCGAAGGGCTTTCTGCTCTTCAGGCTTCTTCTTCGATCGACCTCCATCTAAAGACGAAGGCTTCATTATATACCAGCAGCAGCAGCAGCCAGGGCGCGTGTGGCTTCCACAGCTCTCGCCCTAAAAATTCAGACCACGTGGCAGCATCCTGGTTCACGAGCCAGCCACCTCGGATCATGTGCCCTTTATTAGCACGCTCAGCAACTAGAGTCAGGTGGCGTTAACCCACTTGCTTAAAGGGGTTGACGCAGCCTTCAAGAACATTCTACCAGCAGAACTCTAGTCCGCTGCGTTGACTCCATCAGCCTGCTGCGTTGACGCATCTGTGATCCAGTGATCAAGTCTTCAACAGATGGGCGTGCTGCGTCGACGTTATCAGCAATGGCGTTAACGCATTGATGCGTTCTAGTGAACAAAATAGCCTAGCCTTTTTAACTGCTGCGTAGACGCTTTCGACCCGTGGCGTTGACGCAGTGAGGCATTCCAGTAGCCATTAGCCTCGTCTCTTTAGCTATTGCGTCGACGCTGCTTAATTGTGGCGTTGACGCAGTGGAATAGCCTGTGAGGCTGAATGCTTCTTCAACTGCTGCGTCGACGCTGCTTGATCAACGCGTTGACGCACCAGAGTAATCCACAAGCTTCTTTCTTGAATTTTTGAACTACTGCGTGCACGCTACTTGATCAAGGCGTTGACGCACCAGAATAATCCAGGAGCTTCTTTCTAGATTGTTTGAACTGCTGTGTCCACGTGTCAGCATTTCAGCCTCTTGGATCACGTGCCAAGTCTTGATGGCCTGAATCATCTGCAGACAGATAGAGGAAAATGAACTTAGTTCAGACAAATGTATATACTTAAGCAGAGTTGCCATTGTATGGACTTGATGCAGTGCAGCGAGTGTACAGACTTGGTAAACCAAGGTCCACTGTATAGACCTGGTAAAGTTTAGGACTCTAACAACGAGTGTATAGAGTTGAAGCCTGACAACCCAATGTGTAGACTTGAAGCTTGGAAGGATGAACACACTTGACCAATTCAAAGACGAATCAAGTGTACAGACTCTGAGTCCAAACCAACGGCTGTACAGACTTAGAATGTGAAGACTGATGTACAGACTTCATTAACCAAAGCATGAATGAGACGCTGAAGTCTGTATAGACTTAGCCTAAGCCAATGCATGAACTGACGTTGTATATACCTAGCCAATGCAATGTACATACTTCCTATATGAGGGAGCAATGTATAGGCTTGCTGTGAAGAACAGCAATGCACGATGTACAGACATGCAAGTCATTCATTCATTCCAGCACACTCATGCATTCTCCACAGAGTAGGTCAGATATATTCAAAACAATGTGATGACTCATTCATGTTGCTATCATTAAAACACCACATCATCAACAAGACACAAGGGGCACAACAATCTCCCCCTTTTTGATGATGGCAACATAATGAGTCACACTGACTCATCAAACTATTCTCCCCCTTTGACATAATCAAAAAGAAGGGAAATTGTTTGATAGTCAAATACAATGGACAGAAAAGCACATAAATGCAGAGAGTGAGTCATGGTTCATTAAAATGAAGATCTCCCTTATGAGAATGAAATAGCTCTCTCCCTATCAACATGCAGGCTTGACTACTCTCCCCTTAGATGCAAAGAAACCATAACTTCCCTTGAAGCACAGGAATGAACTCTGGTTATCCAATGAATCAAGCTAAATTCTGCCATTACAGAATCAGAACTTATGGCAGAATAAGATGGAAGATTCCAACAATATCACAAGATATCTCAATGAATAATCAGACTGAATCTGATCAGGCGATCTGGAAAATCTGATCATGAGGGATTTTAATGCATACATCACTTCAATAAGTCTTAAAAGATGTAGACTCTTCTCTCATAAAGGGTTATGAAGTGGCAACTTAACCAATCTGATTTAATTTTGATGTATACCAAATTTGTCAAATTAAACTCAATACTCATACCTGAATCCAAGTTTTAATAAAAGTGAACCAAATAGTCAGAAACCACTCAAAAACAATCATCTTTTATCTTACACATATGATCTCAATTGCACTTTTGAAAAATACACAGGTTAGTACTGAAGTTAAACACTTTTTCAAGAACATGAGTTGACAGATTTTTCAAGATAATTTTATGAAGCACATTATATTTTTCCTGAGCAATTTAAGTTGATAAACACCTTTTTACATGAGGCACAACAAGTCTTAGTTGAAGTGACCCAGTTACTCAGTGTGATAACTGTTATTGCCTCTCACTTTGAGAGCAGAGTTAGCAATATAAGTGTCTTTTTACATGAGAAGACACCTTTATCAGAGGCTAGACTCCCCATCTACTCAACACAAATAAGCTATTGCTCTGTCAGGTTTTGTTTCACTAAATTTTTATCAGAGATAACTATGGCACCTCATGACTTGAGTTACTTTATTTCATTGATAAAGAACTCAGTTTCTCAGTGACCGAGTCATTGCTCTGAATTCACAAATTTTTTATTTAGTCAACATTTTTCAAATTAATATTTAACAACAATTGGTATCAGAGCGGTCTCTGACTTAACAGATCTAACAATCTGCAGAGGATCCTGCTAACTATTTAGTGCATTTCAGAGTGGGTCATTTGGAATCGTCTTGATTTACTGTCTTAGTGCATTTCTGTCTGGTGCATTTCATAAGTGTGCCTCTTGTGTTCTGTATTTAGCTTCACTGAGTTAGTACCATGTCTTGCTTATCTAGTTTTATTGTCTAGTGTTTTGTGCTTTGAATTTGGTTGTTATCTGATTCGATGGCTAATCCTCCGATATTCAGAGGTGATAACTTTGACTCTTGGTTTGAAAACCTCCATCGCTATGTAAAGTCTACTGATCCAAAACTGTGGAAGGTAATGACTCACGGCCCATACAAACTGTCAAAGGATAAATCTAAATGGACCAAGAAGGACAAGCTGAAAGACTCTGTCAATAATAGAGCTGTAGTTTTATTAAAAGAATCAATTGACAGATCTCTAATTGAATGCATTTCATCTTGCAGGTCTGCCAAAGACATTTTGGATAAACTGAAGCTAATCAGGAATCACAGCAAGTGCTTAATGGCTGATCATAGAAATGCTGATGATGAAACTTCATCCGAGGTAAGTTCTGAATCAGAAGGATACTCTTTCGATGAATTGATAGAGATGTATGAAAACTTGTTAGAAGTTTCCAAGAAATTGAAATCTGAAAATAAAAAATTGAAAAAGAAATGTGATAGAATAAATCTGAAAGATTCATGTGAAAACTGTCCAAATATGAAAAAGTCTTATGATGCTTGCATGCTAGATGTTCAGAATCTTAAGAAACAAAATGATTCTCTAAAATTTGAAAAACAAACATGGTTGGATAAAATGTCAGAAATAGAGAATCAGTTGAATGATAAGAAAAAAGAGTATCTAAAAGGCATGCAGGAACTCACTGAAGTTAATTCTGAATTGAACAAAATGAAATTGGAGAATGAAGATCTTCAAAAGAAGAATAAAACTCTTATGGTCAGAATGAATGAAATCAATGAGGTTTCACAGTCCTCTTCTGCTAAATCAAATTGTAAAACATGCTCAGCTTTAAGAGAACATAATGAAGATCTCTTTAGTGAGAATGAATGGCTAAATAAACAAATTGCCTCACTTAAAGATGATCACAAAAATCTGCTCGTTGAGAAAATTAAAGCAGAAGAAAGAGAAGATGAACTGATTGAAAAATTGGAGCACATGTCTGGAAGAGAGAGATGTGCTAATAATGAAATTCAGGATAAAAATCTTGAGGAAGAAAATACTGAATTAAAAGCTGAAGTTGAAAAACTAAAGTGGTTGAACACTGACTTGTCTAAAAGACTTCTCACTATAGAAAAAGGAAAAGCTGTCTATGATGAAAATTCAGAAATTTTGAACAGTCTAGAACAAGAAATTGAGAAGTATAAAACTGCAAACCAAGTTCTAAGCGAATGTGTTAATTGCAGTGAACAGGAAATAGCCAGTTATGAACTTCACATTGCTAGCTTGGAAGATAAAATTCATAATCTGGAAAAAATTCAGCTATTGAGTCTACCAAGATTAAAGGAAAAATGAAAACTGTTGGGAAGAGGAAGGATGATAACTCTGAAGGGGAAACAAATTGCTGTTCTGATGTTAAGAAAATCACTAAAAATCAGCTATATACAACTTTTGTTCAAAGCACTGATGTAGCTGGTACTTCAAGGCAATCCCTAAAATAAAATGAAAATCAAAAGTCACCTTCAAAATCTATCTTTCAGTTTAAAACTCAGAAAATTGAAAAACAAACAAAACCTGTTGAGGATAATCAGAAATTGACAAGAAAGAGTCAAACAAAAAGGGCAAAGAATAATTCTGGTTATACTCTGAAATTTGTTAGCTCTGCTGAATCTGATGGGTCAATGCAAAATGCTCATGCTTCTTGTACTCATTCACATCCATCTGTGAATTCATCTGATAGAAACCATGCCCCTAGGAAATCTGATGCTTCATGCTATTATTGTGGTAGGTATGGTCATTTAATGAATGAGTGCTATGCTTTGAAATCTGATGACAGAATGTATGCCAGATACACCCCAAATCATCATGAGTACAAAAGAAACAAACTCAAATTCAATCAGCATATCATTTGTTTCACTTGCAACAAGCCTGGGCATAAGGCTAATGAGTGCTGGTCAGAAAATCATTGGGGTAAAAATGAATCAAGAAGCAAGCATCTTAAATGCCTTGAATGTGGTAAGCTTGGGCATGCAGTCAAAGATTGCTGGCATGCTCAGGGAAATAGATTAAACTCTAAATCTGTCAAATTCCCTGCTTTCTATAATTCTGCTAGAAATAACTTGAGAGATAAAAAGAAAAACTTTGCATGTTTTGAATGTGGTAAGCTAGGCCACAAAGCTGCCAACTGTCGGCTGACTGAGCATGGAAAGAAAAATTTTTAAGTCAATAAAAGAAATATTCATGCTCATACACATAATTTTCATACTCATATGCATGCACTTGGACATCATGTTTCTGCTAACATGAAAAATAAAAACAAAAATTCTGTGGCTTCATGTTATTATTGTGGAAAAACTGAACATTCAATGTTTGAGTGTAAACTGATGGAATATGATGATCATGTTGCTAAAAGATTGTTTAGAACACCTGTTAGGGCTCATACAGGACCCAAGGTAGCTTGGGTTCCTGCAGGATCAAAATAATCTAGTTGTTGTAGGTGTGCCTTGGAAATGAATAAAGGGGGTTAATCAACCAAGGCACTCAAGAATGAAAACCCCATGACTACATCTCAGGTTAGTTCTGAAAACTCTGCTAAAATTCTATCTTCTAAAATTGTGTGCTCTAAATGCCTGCATATCATGATTAATTCTTTTGTGCATCATCTAACTGAATCTAATTGAAAATCTGAAATGCACATGGAAATAATTGTAGTTTACCTCTGAATGCATTACATATCTATGTCATGATGCATGATATGTCAAACTCCCTGTATGTCGTATTGCACTGATTTGCATGACCATCATGGTATATTAGATGGAACAGTGCTGAAGGGCAGATGGAGTATGTCTGGATGCTACTGCCATGTGTGAGGTGGTCCTTGGACCAAGTCCTCCGCCCAGTACCATGGGTCAAGTCATATAGAGCAGTGTATTGCATATCATGTCGATCTCTTCCTCTCTCTTTTTCTCCTTCTTCTCTATTTCTTCTTCTTCTTCTCTGTATCTTCCTGTGGATCGAAACCTCACTGCTGTATAGACTTTCTCTTCTTTTCTTTCGATCCCACTTCTTCTGTGGAAGAAGAGTTGTTTATATAGCAACAACAGCAGCAGGCGTGTGCTCTCCACGTTTCCCGCCCAGCAATTTGGACCACGTGGCAGCATGCAATGGAGCGTCAGTACACGTGTTCTCATCTGGATACCTTGTCCTTCTCGGATCACGAGCCAGGTACCTAGGATCACGTGCCCCTCATTAGCTTCTTCAGTCCGATGTATAGAGTTCTCCGTTCACGTGCTCAAAGTCAGCAATCTGACTTGCTGCGTCGACGCTGTCACTCAATGGCGTTAACGCAGTGAGTAATCCACAAGCTTCTTTCTTGAATTTTTGAACTACTGCGTCCACGCTACTTGATCAAGGCGTTGACGCACCAAAATAATCCAGGAGCTTCTTTCTAGATTGTTTGAACTGCTGTGTCCACGTGTCAGCATTTCAGCCTCTTGGATCACGTGCCAAGTCTTGATGGCCTGAATCATCTGCAGATAGACAGAGGAAAATGAACTTAGTTCAGACAAATGTATATACTTAAGCAGAGTTGCCATTGTATGGACTTGATGCAGTGCAGCGAGTGTACAGACTTGGTAAACCAAGGTCCAGTGTATAGACCTGGTAAAGTTCAGGACTCTAACAATGAGTGTATAGAGTTGAAACCTGACAACCCAATGTGTAGACTTGAAGCTTGGAAGGATGAACACACTTGACCAATTCAAAGATGAATCAAGTGTACAGACTCTGAGTCTAAACCAACGGCTGTACAGACTTAGAATGTGAAGATTGATGTACAGACTTCATTAACCAAAGCATGAATGAGACGCTGAAGTCTGTATAGACTTAGCCTAAGCCAATGCATGAACTGACGTTGTATATACCTAGCCAATGCAATGTACATACTTCCTATATGAGGGAGCAGTGTATAGGCTTGCTGTGAAGAACAGCAATGCACGATGTACAGACATGCAAGTCATTCATTCATTCCAGCACACTCATGCATTCTCCACAGAGTAGGTCAGATATATTCAAAACAATGTGATGACTCATTCATGTTGCTATCATTAAAACACCACATCATCAACAAGACACAAGGGGCACAACACTGTATTGCCCAGCGATAGCAAGCTGTGATGCTCAGCGGATGGCAAGCTGTGAGGCCCAGCTGATGTATGGCAAGCTGTGATGCCCAGCCGTTCAAGCTGTGAGTCAGCGGAATCCACACTCTGGTTTGAGTGTGCGGTGGACGTAGGTCTGGAGGACCGAACCACCTAAAAATCCTCTGTGCATTGGTTTGATTTCTTCTATCTGATTGGCGCTAGATGAATGCATAGGGACGATATGGTTTGATTGCACACTGTGTGTTTGATTGTAGTTTTGAGAGTCCTTTGACATTGTTCCTAAGTCACTAGTCAGTTCATCTATAAGCATATCAGTTGACTTAGTGAATCTGAATTCCGCAATTGCTTATTGGGCTTCTGTTAGTATCAGGAAGATTTTTTTAATTGGGCGAAATTTTTGAAGGGGAGATTCATTCACCCCCCTCTGAATCCATCGCACCGAACCCAACAGTTTATAACAGGGTGTTGACGTTATTGTGTTATGACCAGGACTAGGATCTGAGGGGGAGCATGTGCCGGCTCCTACTGAGGGTTACCAGGGAGAGCCTTCCGTCTCCCCGATGACCACTGAGGACGGCCGGATTACGGAAGGGCCTTTTCCCTCCCCGACTCCGGCCGGCGAGATTGCTGATGTGGGGGAGTAATTGCCCTCACGGACCCCTGTAGAAGAGACTACAAGCGTGGCGGTGCACCAGGTGACGATTGAGACTTTTCTCAGGTTTTTTATCTTATCTTGTCAGATGAGCTTTGGATGTTGGGTATTTCCTTCTCATGTTGGGTGGGATTGTGCAGGCTTTGCTGGTGTGTTGGCTGAGATGGGCCACTCTTCCCTGGACCTTGGGGTTGAGTGGCCTACATCTGCTTCCCCACTCGAGCCGCTACTGGACGCGAGCGTGGGTGCAGCCTTGCTTCAACGAGCTCGAGGCTACCTGGGAGGTGACCCCCTGCCTTCTCCGGAGGAGCTTAGGCAGCGGTTGAGGGACTGCACCCAGGGCTACCACAGCCTCGGCTTCCCGTGCGAGCTCTGGATGTCTGGCATGGCCGGCATCTGGGCAGACTACCTGTGGCTTATGGCGGCTCAGGAGCAGAGGGCGCAGCAGCTGGCGGTGATCCGAGAGGCTCAGGAGTAGCGGGCCCAGCTCGTGTTGGCTGTAGCCGAGTAGAGAGGCCATGCCGAGGCGGCCGATTTGGCGTCCCAGGACCGCGCCGCGCATCTGGGGTAGGCCGATAGCCGGGCTGAGGTCTTGAAGAAGGCCTGTGAGGAGCAGCGGTCAGTCGTTGAGCGCGCCTGAGTTGAGTGGCAGACAGCCAAGATGATGGCCGAGGCTAGTGCTCAACTTTTGTTGACCTTGGAGGTGGAGGTTGGGGCTGCTGACTCTCACCTTGCGGCACTGGAGGGGATCGAGCCCGGGGTTTGATTGTATTTCTTTTTCCCCTTTTTGTTTTGTGTCATCCGGACTGTATAGATTTTGTCACCCCAAGGGCATGTCTTGGGCTCCTTTTATAGAGTATTTATGACAAACTTATCGGATTCTCTGGTTGTTTACTGGGTTGTTCTTTCCCTTCTCCGGTGGAACTATGCTGTGTGTAGGGACTGGCGACCACTTGCTGTTAGTCGTGCTTGTTTTCCCCCTGACATGCCGGTGTGAGTGACATGGGATTGGGTGTGCCCGGTTTTGGGTGCCGGAGTAAAGGGGGTTGAGTACGGAGGATAGTGTAACTGGATGGCGGGTACTGGGTTCCGGGGACAAAGTGTTAGAAACCGGAGGCTGAGTACTGGGTAGTAGGGGGGAATGACTGGGTGTTGGGACGAATCCTCTTGAAGGATAAAGGCCTGTGTAACATGGAGCCGACATGAACCCGTGGGGTATGATGGTCTACAGTTTAGGGCTACTGGGGTGATTTTGGGGTGTATCGGTCACAGGCCGAGTAGTAGAGTGTCTGCTAACATCATGTTGTCAGCCGAAAATGTAGTGTATACTAGCTGGGAAGACTGGGACAGAGCCGGCTGGGTTGCCTGGGGGACATCGCGGCCAAGACTGGGACTGGGAGGGGGACTGGAGGCTGAAACTGGAATTACGACTGGAGATGGTGACCGGGGCTGGAGCCAGCCTGCTGGCCTGTAAAGGCGTTGTAGCCGAGACTAGGGCCGGAGGCTGAGCGGCTGGCCTACAAAGGCGTTATAGCCTAGACTGTGGGGCTGGAGACTGGGCGGCTGGCCTGTACAGGCGTTGTAGCCGGGACTGGGACTGGAAGTTGGCGGCTGGCCTGTGAAGGCATTGTAGCCGGGACTAGGAGCTGGGAGCTGGCGGTTGACCTATGAAGGCGTTGTAGCCTGGACTGGGACTGGAAGCTGGCGGCTGGCCTGTGAAGGCGTTGTAGCCGGGACTGGGACTGGAAGCTGGCGGCCTGCCTGTGAAGGCGTTGTAGCCGGGACTGGGAGCTGGGAGCTGGCGGCTGGCCTGTGAAGGCGTTGTAGCCGAGACTGGGAGCTGAGAGCTGGCGGCTGGCCTGTGAAGGCGTTGTAGCCGGGATTGAGACTGGAAGCTGGCGGCCTACCTGTGAAGGCGTTGTAGCCGGGATTGGGAGCTGGGAGCTGGCGGCTGGCCTGTGAAGGCGTTGTAGCCGGGACTGGGAGCTGAGAGCTGGCGGCTGACCTGTGAAGGCATTGTAGCAGGGACTGGGAGCTGAGAGCTGGTGGCTGGCCTGTGAAGGCGTTGTAGCAGGGACTGGGAGCTGAGAGCTGGCGGTTGGCCTGTGAAGGCATTGTAGCCGGGATTAGAAGCTGGGACTTGGGGTGACTGACCCTTGGGGGTGCAGTGGTCACCATTGTTATGGAGTGGTGCTGAGCTTGCTATCGGCGAGGTGTCGCGATTGATAGCTTTCACCCGCGAGGAGTAGAGATGGAGAGAGTTTTTTTTGTTTTTCTCTTTACCAACTCTACCGCCCTTGCGGGTTTTCGCTAGAGCTGGCCCCCTCTTGCTTTTTCCGGTACACCCTTACGGGTTTTCACACCGAGGGGTTACTCGATTTTACCTGAGGTGCCCTTTCAGGTTTTCGCCTCAGCTGGGTTGGTGGCACCTTTTGCCCCCAGTCGCCTCTTCGTAATGAGGACGGCTGGGTCCGCCGGGGTATCTCTATTTTTAACCCCATTTTTGTTATTATATATGTATACATATTTAAGATTACTGTCCATAGCATGTTGCTGTCAAGGGACGTAACTTGGAAGTGGAGATAGTGGATGACTGGGCATTGTTCCTTCTCTAGTCGGAGTTCTCGCGAGTTGTCAAGTTATGGTAACAGGACCATTTTGCTATGGTAGGATGTGACCGGAGTTATGGTTGGGAAGAGTCAGGGATTACTGGGAGTACTGGAATTATAATGAGACTGGGGGGCTCTAGATTTATAGAAGGTGTGGAATGTAGTGGTGTGGACTGGTAAGGGTCTGGAGATAGGCTGGGACTGGGATTTGCCGGGATGGCAACTAGGATGGAATACTGCCATAGAAAGTTGTCGACCCACCGCATCAAAGCGAGGGCCGAAGGTGGCATGAGTTGAGTAGGGTGATGTAAGATTAACTGGGGGTCATGGGGTTAGTGCTCTAGCGATGTGAGTTGATAGAAGGTTGATGTTCGGTGGGGATAATGATTTATCGAGGAATGGGTGGAACGCCACTCTGACTGGTGGGGAGAGGAAGACTTTCTCGTTATCGACTCTACCGCCCTTTCGGGTTTTCGCCAGAGCCGACCCCCTTTAGCTTTTCCCGACGTGCCCTTGCGGGTTTTCACGTCGAGGGGTTTCCCCATTTTGTCTGAGGTGCCCTTTCGGGTTTTCACCTCAGCCGGGTCACTGGCCTTTTTGCCCCCAACTGCCTTCTTGCAAAAGAGGACAGCTGAGTCTGTCGGGGTATCTCTATTTTTAACCGCATTTTTTTTTGACTTACCTGAGAGCTTGATGGCTGGACTGGTGCCGGTGCAGAGGTTCCCCTACTCTCATGGTGACGGGAACGAGGGTAGGGGATTAGTCCCCAAGGATGCCCGGTGGTGGTTCTGGGGAGCTGGGCTGGGCCTACTGCTTGACTGGGGATTGAAGACTGGAGGAATTGGCTGGTCCGACCCTTCCCGGGGGAGGGGCGACCTCACTGGTAGTAGCTAGAACACGCACCTTAGTCTGGCGGGTGCACGAACTCGTGTTCATGTGCATAGTGCAGCTTCATATGCTTGCCATTGAGAGGCTGGAAGGGTCGGTGACCTTTGTGGTCGACGACCGTGTAGGCCCCGCCCTCGTAGACGTTACGGACGATATATGGGCCTCGCCAATTCGGCTATAATTTTTCACTGGGCGCCCCGCCATGGCTCCCTTTTCCTTGGTCATGACGAGGTCACCTTGCTTAAAGGCTCACTGCTTGACGAGCTTATCATAGGCTCGGACCATGCGGGCCTGGTATACTTGCAGGTGTTTGTAGGCTTCGAGCCGTTTGCCTTCTAAATCGGCCAGCTCTTCTATCCTTCTCTGGTATTCATTTTCATCTGGGCCGGCGAGGCCGGTGTGGATCGCCACGCGATACGAGGCTAGCTGGACTTCAATGGGGATAACGGCTTCTGCCCCACAAGCGAGGGAGAAAGGCTGTCACGTCCCGAGCACGGAAGGAACCCGGAGATGCGTGACAAGTTTATATCAATCATGTCAATCAGAGCGTAAGTGTATTCGATACTCATGGACAGAGCGCGCACAAGAAATGATAACTAAGTCCTTTATTAATCATAAACCTTCAAGTTCTTCTATTACGACTCATGATAAAAGAACTAAGAACTCAATAAAATAAAAGTACAATGGATGACTCAAGAAAATAGAAAAGACAAGACTAGACAATGCTTGACGGTTGGAATGGCTCTAAACTCTTCACTCTTGTCCATCCCCATCTGAATGAGTCTCATTATCGGAATTACCTGAAAAATAGGGGAAACACTAGGTGAGCGAACGCTCAGTAAGAATTATATCTCAAGTGCTAGCTTGCTTTAAGTAAATTACATGTTACATGAATGCAAGTATAGCTATGCATGCTCGCGTGAAACGACAATAGTGAGAGAGTGTATAGCAAAGGACACTAGCATGGACTAGCAAGAATTTCCAAGATTTCATGTAATCATATCAAGATAGGCAAGCATGTACGTTTATCAAGTCATGTCAAGAATTGGCTATCATGTTATCAAGTAAGCAAGTAAATACCCTTTCCGGGCCATGCATGTCACGTCATGTGACAAGTACAAGTACAAGAGTTTTTAGAATGCCATTTAACTAGAACGACGAGTACTTCGGTGTAATGACACACCGTGATCAATATTAGCTCCCATGGGCACAAGTACTTTCAGGTGCTCCTCCCAGGACCAGATCGGGCCCTTATATATGCCAACATTGAGTCATGTATTTCGACATCCACTTTAGTTATAGCCAATATAAAATTTCAACGGAATGAACCTTTGTAGGAATATAAGGTAGATCTTGTGGAATAGAATCACAAGGATAGAAATTACATGTAAGGACATACTACAGTCGAGTCGGTACAATTGCGATACTCATAGAAATTGGGTGGATTTGGCTCCCTAGTGGGTGCCATGACATTAAGAATAAGCATCCATATGTACATGGGTGCTTGTTCTTTGAACATGATAAAGCAGAAGAATTTGTATCTCTATTAGGACACATAATCCAAGATAGATAGCAATGGTATGGTTTCCCCATTCCATTAGTTCAAGAATTATTCTCACGACGGCTAGATAGCGTACCATGAGGGCCGGGTTACCATGTTTCTCTAGAGTGACATGGCAATCAAGAAGTGTCATAGGTTTTTGTGATACAACCTGCTCAATCGGCCTTGAGGGAATCCAAGGCTACGAGGAGTCTTATGGAGGTCCCAGTGACTAACTTACTAGTCCGAAGAAACATAATGTCTAACGGAAGGCTCCTATGTCACAAAGAGTTAAGGGATAATTGATTAAACATCGTGAAATGTGGGACTATACTCACGGAATGGAATATAGTGCCTATATACATAACCCATTGTAAGGGGTTACAGAAAATCATGAAAAATTAGAAATCAGGTAATTAGCGCCTGAGGTCAAGTTTTCATTTCATGAAATAGCACCCTAGGCAGGGTCGCTAATTCATTATATAATGACTTTCATTCAGTCGTTGATGCGGGACAGACACGTGACCTGGTACTCTAGCTTGCGATCGTCCCTATGTGAGGGAAACACTGGACCGTGCGCGGTTGAGAAACCGGTAGTGAGTCTCGGGTATCGGCCTTTCTGCGTGTACTCGGATCGAGTCACGGGACGGATCACTCACTCTCTCTCGCAGCGGTGATAACAATATATCGGGCTAAGAATCCTAACACTCGCAGCGTCATATACAAATAGATATGAGTAAAGCAAATGCGAAAGAGAGAGGGAGCGAATTTACCTCCACGCTCCGGGCGTGGGGAAGACGATCCCGGCCAAGTTAGTAACTCCCGGTACAGTAAATATTTAAATTACAGCAATGAATTTTGATGCCCACTCTATACAGGGCGGTAACGGGCTACAAGTGGGCCCGAGAGGACCGATCTTGGGTTGACGGGCAGCACTTGGATCCGCTCGTCGGCGCGGTTCAGACGGCGCAAACTGCTGGTTGTGGGGCCCACGTACTGGTTGGCGGGTCCGAGTGGGCCCGGAGTGGTAACGCTGTGAGGGTAGATCCTGGAGAGGCGCTCCCTGGGATGGCGGAACGCTGGTTGACCTTGTGGAAGGCGAGTCGGCTCCGGTCTTCACTTGTTGACCTTGCTACCCACAGATCTGAACCTGCTGTTTTGCAGCGCGCGACCCGGCGAGATCAGCTGCTGCGATCACTCCCGATGTCGTATCGATGCAAAAGTGGTACCATTGGAAAGCTGACTTGAAGTAGTTCGATCTATGGCCAAAGAAAGAATTTTGAATTTCTCAAAGCTGGCCTTAGTCGAATTTACCATCTGCTAGCTCACAGAACCAGATCTGGCAGGACAGAACTGTGTTTTCCTGAGAGTTGGGGTTGACCATGACTCAAACCTTAGATCTGGAACTTGGACTCTTCACGAAAGTTGTAGAGGAAGAAACAAGGAAGACGGGGATAATTTTGGTAGATTTTCTAGAGGTTGTTGGACATGGGAAAATGATTTTATACTGGACATGGGGCGGATCTGAACTGCATAGAACAGAACAGATTTGGGAAAAGACAGTGATTTTTAAAAATAGTAAAAGGACTCCAGAAATTCTGAAAAAATTCGTGGATGATGGGTGTGGTGGATAAAACTTCCAATAAAATTGGTGACTTAAACAAATAAAGGAAAAGGGGTAGAACGGAGGAAACACAGGGTTGCTGTGACATAAAACTGAGTACAGACAGAACTGGAAGGCAGAAGAACACGAAAATGGAAAAATAGAAAATGAAGGCTAGAAAATAAGATAATTTTTTTGGGAGAGGGTATTGGCGTGGTGAACCTACCCTCAAATTTTGGACTCTAGAAGATCAGTAGATTTGGATCTAAAAATCGAACATGGGACCTCTGTCCTGATTTGGACAGAAATCCGACGATGGTGGCGGCGGCGTGATGGCGGCAGAAATAGAAATCAGAGGGGCTAAGGAGAAGATAGAAGGGCTTCACACCCTAGAGAAGGCAGAAATCCATCTGCAAGGGGGGAGGAGAGAGGAGAGAGGGGCGCACCCTTCAATGGCTCTTGCCAGAAATTGATGTGGGACGGACACACGACCTGGGACTCTAGTTCGCGATCGTCCCTATGCGAGGGAAATGCTGGGACCGTGCGCAGTTGAGAAACCGACAGTGAGTCTCGGGTATCGACTTTCCACGTGTACTCGGATCGAGTCACGGGACGGGTCACTCACTCTCTCTCGCAGCGGCGATATAAGAATATAACGAGCTAGGAACCTATCACTCGCAGCGGCATATACGACTAAATATGAAATAAGCAAAATGCGATAAAGAGTGAGGCGAGTTTACCTCCATGCTCCGGGCGTGGGGAAGACTTCCCGGCCAAGTATGGTAACTCCCGGTACAACGGTTTATATTTAATTACAGCAGTAAAATTTATGGCCCACTCCACGTAAGGAGGTAAAGGGCTACAAGTGGGCCCGGGAGGACCGATCTTAGGTTGACGGGTAGCAAGTCGGAGGGGCTCTCGGGGCGGAACCGGGCTGCTGGTCCGACTTGGTACTGCGCCGACTCGGTTCTGAGCTGCAGGACAGCAAGGAATGGCCTCCAAAGGGACGTCACCCTCCTGAGATCTTCTGAAGGCGGCACTTGGATGGGACGATGGCGGGGTGTCCCTGGTCGACTCCCTGAAGTGGCGGTTCCTGAAATTGAGCTTTGATATTTTATTGGGAATTATTTCCCAACACTTTCTTTCTGGCTTGACTCGGATCTGCTCTGCGTGCCTCCATGATATGAATTTCTGCGGCCAGATCCGATGTCAGATCGACGTACAAGAGCTACCGATAGATAGAGGACTCAGAGATCTACAACATATATTTTTGACAGATCCATCAAGTGAATGGATTGAAAATGAAAATTACTGTAACCCTTTTTTTTCTGACCCGTACTGACAGACACATAGGACAGACTGAGATTTCCGTAAAAATGAATTTTGACCGAAGGGAAAATGAAATATCTAGACTCCATAAAAATTATGGTGGAAGGGGGTGTACGTGAGAAACATTTGGTAATTTTTATGGATTTTCTGGAGAGAGATAAGGGGGTGGGAAAAATACCACAACAGGACACTATTCCGCAGATCTGTAAAATGACAAATTACTTAAGGGAAGAAGAAAATATGAGAAAAATACCAAACGACGGCCAAATGACACGAAATTTGAACTGGAGGTTAAGGGAGACAGTAAAAACGAACCCTCCAAGTTTGGGCTCGATCTGACAATAAGAGAAATAAATAAAATTTTGGGATTGAGGTTCTATCCTGATTTGGATAGAACTCCGAAGAGTGGCGGTGGCGGCTCGATGGTGGCGGCGGCGGCGACGCTGAGCTTCACACTCAGGAAGGGGGAGGGGGAGAAGGCTTCAAACCTCAGAAATTCGCAGCTTTCACATCAGCTAGGGGTTGGGAGAGAGGGAGGGGTGCCCTTGGGCTCTTGGAGGCAAATTCTGATTTTCTTCTCATTAATTCTCATAAATTGTGAAATACATGGTATTTATATGAAAAGGTAAATGACCTAAACTAACCTCAGATCTAGGGTTAGGGAGGGGCATACTAGGGACAGAGAATATTTAATTCGCCATGTGATTTGGAACATAATAAAATACCATTAAGGGGGGTGCCCCCTTGACTTCCAAGGGTGGAATCTTGACATTTTCTACCCATTGTCCCCCTTTGAATGTCAAACCATCTAGAAGTCACCTAGGACCTTTGACCAGCCCCACATGGACCCCAAGATGCCACTTGGACCAATGAGGAATGGGTGGAGGGTCCTGCATGGCCTACATGGTCTTTTACACAAAAACCTAAAGAATCCTAAGGAATGACAAATTGGCTTATAAAGTCTTACAATTGCAAACATACTTTCCTAAGGATATAAATGCAAACTAAAAGGACTCAAATGCAAAATAAAAGTTAGTGGTCTTGCTTTGATGTCCCCATCAATTCTCCCCGGGTGGGAAGAACTCGACCCCGTCGAGTAAGGGGTGCGACTGCTCGTGACGCCAGCGGATCCGTCCTCGTACCATGAAGCGCGGAGTACGCTCCACTCCAAGTAATCGACACCTACTCATCCTATATAGATTCGATATGCACACGCTGCTGGGGAGGAAGCTAGAGGTGGACACTCCGGGGTGGGGTCACTCTCAAATGAAGGGAGGTGACTCAAAGACTCACTAGGAATCACCGCTGGGTCCCTTATGTGACTAGATCCGATATGTGAGGTAGAACCGATCCCAAAGTCCGACAAGTCTCATACTCGAAAGGGACTAACAACGCGAGCGTACAAAAGACCGACTCGACTCGATGTATGCACATGCACTTGATAACGCGAAAGTTCGTCGTTTAAAACACGCGCGCTAACAATCTTAAAATCGAACTCGCACAAAATGATCAAAAGAGAACGTAGTACTATGGCAAGCACGGGTCGAATCCACAGGGAAGAAGAGATTTTTAGAGTTAAAAACCTTAGAGTCCTTTGAAAAACACTTGTGATTTGGATTTGCTTAAAGAAAATAGTGAAATGATGAACAAACCGAACACTTAATTGAAAACACCATGACTATGCGCTTATGCTATAGAAAATAATTGCATGAAGTGGAAAGAAGATATAGAAGAAAGAGATAGAGAGGGAAGAAGAGAAAGAACTAGATCAAGAGAACAACTCCTTTCATTAACTTAAAAGAAAGAGTACATGAAATGTGAAACAAGTTTATACTAATGACACAATGAGATTACAATGAAGTGAAATATCACAAAAGTAATAACACAAGAAAAGCCTGGAGTTTGGAGATGGTATCAGCAATGGTGATGATAGCGCCGTCCTCTCTTGGCCTTGGATCACGAACAACCTTGTGGAAGATGTCGTCTACGTCGGGAGGAAGTCACCTTCGTCGTTGAAGCAGTCTTTGGAGGGTGAATAACTTTGAACCCAAGAGGAATTAGGGGATGCCCAAGAAGAAGAAGTTGAAGAGGGGGAAGAGAGGAAAAACTTTAATGGAGAACTCAGAGAGAAAAGAAGAGAAGAAGAGCTTCAAAATGGAGACATAACAGAAACTAGCACCTCGGATGAACAGTGAAATCACAGGACAGCAAGTTGAAAAATGAGAAATATCTTAAAAACCAGAAAGAATTAGAAGATGAGCAAGAAGACGAAGTTGTAGAACACGTAAAAACAAAGAACTTTTATGAAGATAGCAAGAGCAGAAAATGACTAGAAGAGGGAGAAATAAGGGAAAGAATAGAGAATAGTACTGGGTCGTAGATGAACATGACAGCACAGTGAAAAATACGAAATATCTTGAAAACCAGAAGGAATTAGAAGATGAGCAAGAAGAAGAAGTTGTAGAAGACTTCAAAATGAAGAACTTTTATGAAGAACACAAAAGGAGAAAACGAACTTACATGGGAGAAACCGGAGGCCTAAGGTTGGGAGAGAAAGAGGGAGAGTGAAAGGTTGCCAAAAAAAAAGAACTCCCCTTCTCCTCCTTGTCATGGGCTATTTATAGGAAAAGTTAGGTAGATGGAGGGTGGAGATTGTATCAAAAGGAGATGGATGGCTGAGATTCAAGTGGAATATGATGCATGGGGAAGAGAAAAAGTAGGTGGGCACCCCCTTTCTTGGACTTTAGGCACCCCATTTCCCAAGGCTCATCATGTCTCTCCTTTATTTCAAACTTTGAATGTCCTTTTCCTCCTTTTCAAACTTAAATTTTGGATTCTTCCTTTTCAAACTTTGAATTCAAAATTTTTAACATTCCTTTCCCTCCAACTAAAATATTTTGAATTCTTTATTTGACTTGGTCAAAATGGTGATGACCCTTTTGTCCCCGGCTTCTTTTGTAATTACCTTCGGTGTCCTACACACACACAATTACACTTTAGTCCATAAAAATTACCACAATGTGCACATCAATCTCAAATGCTCATAGTTATGCAATGGAGAATTAATGCTCATGGCCCTCAACTTCAAATTATTAGATAAAATTATCAAATTAATCAATTTACGTGAAAGCTCCAATTTAAATGCGGAGTTGAGGTTAATTATGAAATATGCATAATTACCTAATTATATGCACATAAAATGGTGTTTATGCGATGTATTATCATAAGAAATGGAGACTTATCACACCCCCTAACTTGAACATTCCTAGTCCCTTAGCAATGTAAACAATTATAAAATTAGGACTAGCAAACACTCATGTGTCACAGATCATGGCAAGAATATTATGCATAATGATTTAGACTTTGGAGTATTACAAGTTCAAGTAGTATGCATTTGGTATAAATTTCATCAGTCCATGTGTTTAGACCTTTCCTCAGGATACACTCAAAATTAAATATCTCTTTGTGTATGAGTGATGTAACTTGACTAGTGACTTCCAAACAATCTAGATGAATGAGTCTTCTACCTTTCACTTAAAGATGATTTTCAATTCTGCCCACCTCTTGAATTGAGCTTCTCGAATTACAGGTAGCTTCACTCTGCCAGTGTATACTTCTTTTTTTCTTTTTTTTCTTTTTTTTGACACACGGTGCTGCACATCCCTTCACCGTTTGACGCGAACCTCAACTCTTGCCTTAGGAGAAGCAGGCCCGGTTACTAAGTTCAGGGGCATTTTCCATGTGTGTTTTTTTTTGGCAGGTAGCTTTTTCCTCACGATTATGTTCAACGAATGGGCATAATATTCATCACCACCTAAGTGTCAAGTAAAATTCCCATCATCCTAATGTTTGTCATCTACCGATCTTATTATTATGCAATTGTGTGCAAGTTCAATAGAATTTTCAGGTGTATTCTGAGAAAAAGGCTAAAGACATAACCAATTAATTCATCCCTTTAATTTGCAACTTTCACATGTAAGTCTCTAAGTCCTATCATTCTAAGAAAAGTTTCTCATCATTAAATATGAACATGAAACACGTGTTAGAGGTGTGATGAAAGGTTGCAATTATTTTGAGGAAATTCGAGCTCAAGCTACCCCCCAACTTAGGTGACATTGTCCCTAATGGCATGAGTAAGATATAGAAATGAAATAAAGCCATAAAAAGTAGAGGGAAGGATAGATACGACCTGAGAGAGAGATGTCGTCATCAAAGAAATATTACTCCATGCTCCATGCTCCTTAGATAAAAGTAGAAAATCAAATTTTGTTTTTTTGAAAAGAGATAGGATAATTGGGTTGCCTCCCAAGAAGCGCTAAGTTTAACATCTTCAGCCAGACACAATATAACTCACAATGGGTCACTCAGCCTGAGAGAGTCCTCCTGCAGCATTAGAAGATTTTCATTGTAAGGTTTCAAACGTTGACCATTGACAGTGAAAGTTTGACCAGTTTTAGGATCAAGAATTGTTACTGCACCATGGTCAAATATTTTAATTACCACATATGGTCCATCCCATCGAGATTTCAATTTACCGGGGAATAATCGTAGCCTAGAGTTAAAAAGCCAGACCTTTTGGTTGATTTGAACAGTTTTACGTGAAATGTGTTTATCATGGAATGCTTTTGTCTGGGCTTTATAAATCCTAGAGTTCTCATAGGCTTCATTGCGAAGTTCCTCTAACTCATTCAGTTGAAGGGCTCTATGGGAACTAGCCTGTGCTAAATCAAGATTGAATTATTTGATTGCCCAATAGGCCCTATGTTCCAATTCGACTAGCAAATGACATGGCTTTCCAAAAATAAGCCTATAAGGGGACATGCCAATGGGAGTTTTGTAGGCGGTCCGATAGGCCCATAAAGCATCATCTAATCTTTCTGACCAATCTTTCCTATCGGGCCGGACAGACTTTTACAAAATATTCTTGATCTCCCTATTAGAAACCTCCACCTGGCCACTAGTCTGGGGATGATAGGGGGTAGCAATCTTATGTGTTATCCCATACTTCCGAAGCAAAGCCCGGAATTGAGAATGGATGAAATGTGAACCCCCATCACTAATGATAGCCCTGGGACACCCAAATCGAGAGAAAATGTTCTTGCGAACAAATTTCATGACAATTTTGTGATCATTAGTCCTTGTGGCTATAGCTTCTATCCACTTAGACACGTAATCTACCGCCACCAAAATGTACTCATGTCCAAAAGATGATGGAAACGGTCCCATGAAGTCAATTCCCCATACATCAAAAATTTCCACAACCAGGATAGGGTTTAAAGGCATCATGTCCCTACGTGACATATTTCCCATAGCCTGACAGCGCTCACAAGATTTGCAAAATTTGAATGCATCTTTGAATACTATGGGCCAGTAGAACCCACTCTGCAAAACTTTGGCTGCTGTTTTCTTACTTGAAAAATGCCCCCCACAAGCTAAGGTGTGGCAAAATGTCAGAATGCTTTGTTGCTCACCTTCAGGGACACACCTCCGAATGATTTGGTCTGGTCCTAAATGGAATAGCTCAGGGTCTTCCCAAAAGAAGTATTTGAGCTTAGCAAAGAAGCGGTCTTTTTCTTGTTTTGACCAACCTTCAGGAATTTTTTTCACGGCTAAGTAATTGACAATGTGTGCATACCATGGGGGTGGAATGTGAGATACACTAAGGAGGTGTTCATCTGGAAATGAGTCCTGTAGGGGTGTGGTGTCTGATGTGATAATTCGGGACAAGTGATCTGCAACAATATTTTCACTTCCTTTTTTATCCCGAATTTCCAAATCAAATTCTTGTAATAAAAGGATTCATCTAATCAACCTTGGTTTGGCATCTTTTTTAGACAGCATGTGTCTGAGAGCTGAGTGGTCAGAGAACACAATGACTTTGGCCCCTAGCAGATAGGACCGAAACTTTTCAAGGGCAAAGACAACAGCAAGTAACTCCTTTTCTATTGTGGTGTACCTAAGTTGGGCATCAGCGAGTGTGCGACTCGCATAGTAAATCACCATAGGTTTTTTGTCTACCCTTTGCCCCAAAACAGCACCTAAAGCATAATCCGAGGCATCACACATAATTTCAAAAGGCAATGACCAATTAGGAGTTTGCAAGATTGGGGCATTGGTCAATGCCATTTTCAATGATTCAAAAGCCTCAAGACATGATTGGTCAAGATGGAATGGGACTTCCTTAGCCAGCAGATTAGTGAGAGGTCTAGCAACTTTGGAGAAATCTTGAATAAATCGGCGATAGAAGCCGGCATGACCTAAAAAGGAACGGATTTGTTTCACTGAGATGGGTGGTGGTAGTTTGGCAATAAGCTCAACCTTGGCTTTATCCACCTCAATCCCTCTTGCTGACACTATATGTCCCAGAACGATGCCCTCTTTAACCATGAAATGACTCTTTTCCCAACTGAGGACAAGATTAATGTCTATGCATCTCTTCATGACTTTGGCTAAGTGGTCTAGACAAGAATCAAATGTGTCCCCAAAAATGGAGAAATCGTCCATGAAAACCTCTAAAAAGTTACCCACCATGTCAGAAAAAATAGCTAACATACATCTTTGAAATGTGGCGGGAGCATTACATAGTCCAAAGGGCATTCTTTGAAAAGCAAAGGTTCCGTAGGGACAGGTAAATGTGGTTTTTTCCTTATCCTCTGGGTAGATAGCCACCTGATTGTATCCAGAATACCCATCCAGAAAATAGAAGTATTTTTGCCCTGCTAATTTTTCCAAAATTTGGTCAATGAATGGGAGGGGAAAATGGTCCTTCTTTGTCATGGAGTTGAGCTTCCTATAATCAATGCAGACCCTCCATCCCGTGGTCAACCTAGTAGGTATCAACTCCTCTTGATCATTGGTGATCACAGTCAGTCCTGATTTCTTTGGGACTATTTGTGTTAGACTGACCCACTGACTATCAGAAATTGGGTAGATGATTCCGGCATCTAACCACTTGACCACCTCATTTTTGACCACCTCCTTCATGTGTGGATTTAACCTCCTCTGCATGTCTCTACTCGGTTTTGCATTCTCCTCCATATAAATATGGTGCTGACAAATGGATGGACTAATCCCTTTAAGATCAGCGACAGACCAACCTATAGCCCCCTTATGAGATTTAAGGACCTCAACTAGTTTCTCCTCATGGTTAGGTTCAAGGTCACTTGCTATGATGACTGGCAAGGTTTGGTCTGGGCCTAGGAATGCATACTTAAGGGAGGCTGGAAATGGTTTTAGTTCAACTTGAGGAGGGGATTGCAAAGAGGGCAGAGTTGGTTTAGATTTAAGCTGAGGCAAAGGTTCAACTGGGGGCCATGTCCTAAGTTGAGTTGATAAGATGTCAACTTCCTCTCTCATTCCAGTCCTACTGTCCCTTTCAATCTCCAATAATTCCTCAATGGTGTCAACAGCATAGCAATATCCTTTTTGATCATGAAATTTGGATGCCTTAAAAATATTGATGCTGACTTTCTGGTCCCCAAAAGATATGTCCATAATTCCTGAAGCACAGTCTATATTAGCCCTAGCCGTGGCTAAAAATGGTCTACCCAAAATGATAGGAGTATGCTTGATTTCTTGGGGAGAAACCATGTCCAAAATAAGAAAGTCAGCAGGGAAGTAGCACTCATTCACTTTAACAATGACATCCTCAATAAGGCCCTTTGGAGTCTTGATTTGTAGCACCCCTTATAAAAAAAATGAAAAAAAATTTATTATTAATATTTGCCAAAAAAATATTAAATAAACTCTTTAGGAAGTTTATGTAAGAAGTGGAACACGAAGTTATCATATGTAAAGGCTATTTATTTAACAAGTGGCTTCCTAGTGTAGTTGGTTAAGTAACTTACCTTTTAACCCAATGACCAGGATTCAAATCCTAGCATCCACCATTTACGTTTTTTACCAAATAATTATATGTTATAGACAGATGGGCCATGGATTAGCTGTCCAAACATTATCTCTATCTCTCGTAAAAGCCTCATTATTTCCTAACGTGAATAGTGTCATGAATAGTACCACTTTTTACTTAAAAAGAATTTTTTAACAAAAATTATATGTAAAAATAGAGAAAAATATAAGGATCTTATCCATGAAATTTCATAAACTAACTCCATCAATTTTTAAAGATAAAAATCTTTGAAGTTTAACTTGGAATCTTAACTTATGAATAGTGCACCCCAACTTATAGCACTTCGTAAAAGAGACACGAACAGCCTATTTGAGTTGGCATCGCATTATGGGATGCTATTATTTCAGATCTGGTTCCCCTCCTGTCTACCAAAAATCCTAAAATCCTAATATTATACCCCTCTATTGAGGCAGAGACTCTTGCCTTCTCTGACATTCGAAGCCTTGCTGCAGAGAACGTGGGAGCATTCTCTGAAGCATTGTAGAGGAGGGAAGGAGTTGATCTTCTTCCTTTCTTCTTCCACCTGTACCCTTTCTGCCACAACACAGAGGTAGGTGATCTCGAGCTTTAACTAAACCATAGCTAATCTAGGTTATATTAGCATGAAAAATTAGTGATTAGTCTCATCTCCATGCGGTATTTAGTGGTTACACATCATGTTATAGTAGGTGTTCTCAACTTTTAACTAAACTAATAGCTAATCTAGGATGATTAGTCTAGGCATTTAGTCTTAGGCTCATTTCCATGCGATATTTAGTGTTTATAAAGTATGCGTTGGCTTAAATCTAGGATGATTAGTATGCCTTAGCTTCATACCTAAGATAATTAGCATGTATTAACTTTATACCCAGAATAATTAGCAAGTATTAGTCTCATATCTAAAATGATTAACATGTGTTGGCTTAAATCTAGGATGATTAGCATATATTAGCTTCATACTTGAGATGATTAGCATGTATTAGCTTCATACCTAAGCCGATTAGCATGCATTAGCTTCATACTTGAGATGATTAGCATGTATTAGCTGCATACCTAAGCCGATTAGCATGCATTAGCTTCATACTTGAGATGATTAGCATGTATTAGCTTTATACCTAAGATAATTAGCATGTATTAGCCTTATACCCAGAATAATTAGTAAGTATTAGGAAGTATTAGTCTCATACCTAGAATAATTAGCATGTGTTAGCTTAAATCTAGGACGATTAGCATGTATTAGCTAATATCTATATTTGATATAGTTCATGCTTTAGTAAAGGGCCTGTCATTATGTCAATTTCTGTGAAACTAAAACCACCATGTTAAAGATGTTATATGAGAGAAACTAAAGCCTGAAAATAGTGAAAGAAGAAATTGTAGTCAAGAAGATGAAAAATGTGGAAAAAGACCAAGTTGAAAGAGGCCAAGTGGAAAAAGACCAAGTTGAAATCACAATGAAATGATATTGAAAATAGGGGGTTCTAAGAAGGAAAATAATGAAAAATCTAGAGAGAATGAGAATATGTGAAAGAAGAGAAAGTCATAGATTGGAAGGTTAGGAAGAAGTTTTATGAAGAGTGCAGAGAGAGAAAATGAGAGGAAGAAGGTGAAAATGTGAAAAAAATGAGATCTATAGGCTTATGTGAACAGTTACTGAGTAAAAAATAGAACCGTAGAAAATTAATTATAACTTAAAAACTAAGAAGAATTGGAGGATGTGGTAGAAGAAGAAAATCTATATCTACAAGAGAAGAAGAACTTTTGTGAAGAACTCAGAGTGAAAGGAGGATTGGAAGGGCATGAAAATTGGGGAACAAAAGAAAGTATCGACCCTACCTGTTGACAGGGTCGACCCTGCCTGTTGGCAGAGTCGACCCTACCTGTTGACAGGGTCGACGCTGTGTGTTCACTGCGTTGACGCAGTGAACGGCAGAGTCGACCCTGCCTGTCGACGCTGCCTGTTCACTGCGTTGACGCAGTGAACGACAGAGTCGACCCTGCCTGTTGATAGGGTTGACGCAGTACTGTTCACCGCGTTGACACGATGAACTGATGAGTTGACGCGATGAACTGATGAGTCGACCCTGTGAATTGGAAATGAACTGATGAGTCGACCCTGCCTATTGACAGGGTTGACGCAGTACTGTTCACCGCGTTGACACGATGAACTAATGAGTTGACGCGATGAACTGATGAGTCGACCCTGTGAACTGGAAATGAACTGATGAGTCGACCCTGCCTGTTGACAGGGTTGACGCAATACTATTCACCGAGTTGATGCGATGAACTGCCGGGTTGACACGATGAACTACAGCTGGCTCATTGCGTTAACCTGATCGTTAGGCTTTCGCTTTTGCCATCTCCACTGATAGATGGCAGCCTGAGAGGTGATATTTAACTCCTGTCAGGGTCCTCTAAACCCTGTATAGTTCCTAGGAAGGGCATCCCATAGTGAGGGTGTCGTTTCTAAAATTGTCAGGTGGCCCGTAAGGCACCGCTCTTATCTAGTTTTTCCGTGTATCAAACGTTACTGGTTTCCACTCCTAGTTCATCCCTACACATCAATGCGCCCTTGGATTCCATTCCATAATTCCACCTTATATATCATACTGGTCAAACCTTGAAATTCCATATTGGCTATAAATGAGAGTGGATGTCAACAAACATGATAAATGCTGTGCATATAGGGCCCGGTCTGGTCCTGGGAGGAGCACCCGAAGGTACTTGTGCCCATGGGAGTTTATTGACCACGGTATTTGGCATTACACCGGAGTACTTGCTTGCTAGACTTTCCACTCATTCTCGTGATATTACTTGATTGATTTGACTTGAGACCCGCAGAAGGGTAAAGTTTTGCTTGAATGAAATTGATAAATAGCCAATTCCAATTTTACATGCTTGAATTTATATTACTTTCTATTACTTGCTTGACATGAGTTCTTACTCTCTTGGGAAGATTTCGTTAATTCTAGTTATTACTTGTTTGAATCTCTTGCTATTGCTGCATTGAAGTTGGAATCCTTATACTCTCACTTGTTATTTCTTCACTTCTCTTGTCGATTTTTACAATCCTTGATATCTACTCATCTACATGCATAGCTTTACTGACATTAATTGAACTTGTAAACCACTTAAAGCATGTTAAATCTTGAGATGTAATTCCGACTAAGCGATTCGCTCATCTAGTTGTTTTCTAATATTTTCAGGTAATTTGGATGTCAACCAACACTCGGAAGGGAATGAGACTGAGTGATGAGTGTTAGAGTGAAGTTATCAAATTGTCATGTCCTTTGTGTTATTGTATTAGTTCACTTATGTCAGTTGTATCAATTCATCTATGTCATTTGTATTAATCAACTTGATTAGAAATGCTTAAGATTTTAAGCCTAGTCGTTGGACTCTGGGAACATATGTATTTGTCCTTTGATTAGTTGTGACAATTGTAAGCTCGTACTATTTGTATTAATTTCGAGTTAAATCTTAGTTATTTGCGCACTCTGATATTTACATGATTGACACGATCTATATAGACGCGTCACGCCTCCGGGTAATCTTCCGCGCTCGGGGCGTGACAGTCTTCGTAGTATCAAAGCCTAGGTTTTCGAACCTAGGGAACTAGAAAAAAAAATAAACGGTTAGAAATTGAAATCTAAGTAAAAACATTAGTCCAAGGATAGGTAAAACCCAAGTTCAAGGATAGATATACCTTACCCGGTGAGATGGATAGAGCCATGGGTTAAGTTCTGCAATGACTTTCGACCTTACAAGTAAATCCGATCTTTATCATACTTAACTATTTTGTAGGATCATGGCTGCGGAAAGAGCACAATGACGTGAGATGCAGCGCACCGTGCAAGGCCTCACACAGGCACTACAGCAAGTGGCCCAAGGTGGAGCAAATCGTGGAGCGGGAGATCTCCACCGAAGTTTCCGTAACATGAACCCACCGAGGTTCACGGGTTCGTCCGACCCCGAGGATGCCGAGAATTGGTTAAAGGAGATGGAACGAATCTTCCGTGTGATGCAATGCGCGGATGAAGAGAAGGTTTTACTTGCCGTATTCCAACTAGAGCGGGACGCTCGATGCTGGTGGGAATCCATAGAAGCAACACTGCCAGAATACCATGTCACATGGGATGAATTCACGGAGCATTTCAACAACAAGTACTTCTCCGATTATATCCAGGAAAAGAAAGCCACGGAATTCGCCGTTCTAAAACAACGGGGCTTGAAAGTGGCCGAGTATGAGGCCCAATTCTCCAGATTATCTAGGTATGCACCCCACTTGGTGTGTACGGAAAAGATGAAGGCGAGAAGATTCCTCAACGGGCTTCGGCCCCATTATATCACACAACTTGCCCCGATGGACATCCAAGTCTATTCGGAGATGGTTCGGCGTGCTCAACTGCTGGAAGACGCCACCGAATTATCTGAGAGAATCCGAGGAAGAGACAAGAAGGAACCCGTCACAAGCCCGGGAAAATTCAAACAATCCTTCAACAAGAAGCGATTCTTCATGGGAGGGGAGCCCTCTAAGGCGAAGAAATTCCAGAAGAATGACAGGCCATTCTCCACCACCACACCATCAAAGGAGATTTGCAAATATTGTGATAAAGCTGGTCATAAGACTGAGGAATGTTGGAGAAAGTTAGGAGCTTGTCTTCGATGTGGGAGCCGAGAGCATCGAATCCCAGACTGCCCACTGATGAAGGAACAAGACACCAAAGACGAGAAGCGCCCGGTAAAGAAACAAGGCCGTCTGCAAGCTCTCCAAGAGACGGAACCCACTAAAGGTGGAATTGTGGAAGGTACTCTCACTATTTGTTCAAAAACTGCTCAAGTTTTATTCGATACTGGAGCAACTCATTCATTCGTTTCCAAGAACTTTGCTGCTTCATTTTCTAAGAAACATGAACTGCTAGATTTGGTCATATCTACACCTCTTGGGAATGAGTCTGATATCACTTATCACTATCCAAACTGTGAAGTGATGATTAAGGGAAATAATTTACCTGCTGACCTGATATGCCTTGATATAAAGGGTTATGATGTCATATTAGGTGCCGACTGGCTATCCACATACCAAGCAACTGTAGATTGCCAGCATGGCAAGGTAACTTTCGTAGATTTCCCAGAGCTAGTTTGCAATAGCCCTCGGTGTAAATCACTTCTTATATCAGCACTCCGAGCTAGTAAACTTATGAATACGGGATGCATGACTTTCATAGCATTCGTGACTGCCACGGAAGTCGAGAAGGTTAAACTTGAAGACATCCGTGTAATTCGGGATTTTCCCGATGTTTTTCCAGAAGATTTAACCGGCTTACCCCCGGAAAGGGAAGTGTCATTCACAATCGACCTTGTCCCTGGTGCGCGTCCTATTTCCAGGGCACCATACAGAATGTCCCCTGCTGAGCTGAAGGAACTAAAAGAGCAGCTAATGGAGTTATTGAACAAGGGTTTCATCAGGCCGAGTACTTCCCCATGGGGAGCACCCGTGCTATTCGTCAAAAAGAAGGACGGATCGATGAGATTATGCATAGATTATCGACAGCTAAATCACCTTACAATCAAGAACAAGTATCCATTGCCAAGGATTGATGAGCTGTTCGATCAACTATCCGGAGCTTTATATTTCTCCAAGATTGATCTTCGTTCTGGTTACCACCAATTGAAGATCAAAGAAGAAGACATTCATAAAACCGCATTCCGAAGCAGGTATGGGCATTAAGAATTTACGGTTATGCCTTTCGGACTAACAAATGCCCCCGCAGCTTTTATGCAGTTAATGAACAGCATATTCAGGCCCTATTTAGACCAATTTATTGTGGTCTTTATTGATGATATTCTGATCTATTCAAAGACTGAAGAGGATCATGAAGAACACCTCAAGAAGGCATTGCAGATATTAAGGGGAAACAAGCTATATGCCAAATTTAGCAAATGCGAGTTTTGGCTCGATGAAGTATCCTTCTTAGGCCATATCATTTCGAAGAACGGAATTGCTGTTAACCCATCAAAGGTCGAAGCCGTGAAGAACTGGGAACGACCCACAAATGTAACTGAGATTCGAAGCTTCTTGGGTCTAGCTGGTTACTACCGACGTTTTATAAAGGACTTCTCCAAAATTACTGTTCCCATGACCAGGTTAACCCGTAAGGAAGTGCCTTATGAGTGAAAGGAAGACTGTGAAAAGAGTTTCCAAACTTTGAAGGATATCTTGACCACTGCTCCAGTCCTATCGTTACCAATAGAAGGAGAAAAATATGAGGTATATACCGATGCTTCTGGTATTGGCCTCGGATGTGTATTGATGCAGAATGGGAGAGTCATTGCATACTCTTCCCGACAATTGAAGAAACATGAAGAGAACTACCCAGTTCACGACTTAGAATTGGCCGCAGTAGTATTCGCTTTAAAGATCTAGAGGCACTATCTCTACGGAGAATAATTCACTGTGTACTCCGATCATAAAAGCCTCAAGTACTTATTCTCCCAAAAGGAGCTGAACATGCGGCAAAGGCGTTGGCTTGAGTATCTCAAGGATTTCGACTTTACTATACAGTACCATCCTGGTAAGGGTAATTCCGTAGCTGATGCCCTTAGTCGAAAGCCGAGAACAATATTGGCCAACTGCATGATACAAGAATGGAAACTGCTGGAGAAATTCTCTGAGCTTGATATCAGCACAGATGAGAAGAACATGTGTATTATTCTATCTCATATGAGCCTACATCCAGATTTGCTACCTGAAATCAAGAAGTTACAAGAAGAGGATCCCTCGCTAGTGGAGATAAAGAGCAAGCTGGACGAGAGACTGGATTTCAAGCTGGCACCGGATGGCAGATTACTATTTCATGCACGGACATGTGTGCCCGACTGTCCCGAATTGAAGAAGAAGATTCTTGAAGAAGCTCATAGATCGAGGTACACAATCCACCCTGGAGCTACTAAGATGTACCAAGACTTGAAAAGAACCTTCTGGTGGCCTAACATGAAAAGGGAGGTAGCAGACTTTGTGTCTCGTTGCCTCACATGCCAACAAGTGAAGGCGGAACATCAAAACCCGCCGGAAAGCTACATCCACTGGATATTCCCAAGTGGAAGTGGGAAGACATTGGCATGGACTTTATCATGGGTTTGCCCAAGTCTAGGGGCGTATATGATGGAATTTGGGTAATCATCGACCGGTTAACTAAATCGGCCCATTTCTTACCCATCAAAAGTCGATGGTCAGTCGACGTACTTGCTGCCCTATATATTAAGGAGATGGTTAGATTGCATGGAGTTCCCATCTCGATCGTATCTGACCGAGACCCACGCTTCACCTCTCATTTTTGGAAGGGTCTACAACACTCTCTAGGGACGAAACTTAATTTCAACACTGCTTTCCATCCCCAGACAGATGGTCAGACTGAAAGGACAAATCAGGTTGTTGAAGATATGTTAAGGGTATGTATTATAGATTTCGGCGGAAGCTGGCATGACCACTTGCCACTAGTCGAATTTGCATATAATAACAGCTATCAAGCTAGTATTCAAATGGCTCCTTTCGAGGCGCTTTATGGCAGGAGTTGTCATTCTCCAATATGCTGGGAAGAAGTCGGTGAAAGACAAATTCTAGGCCCAGATATGGTTAGAGATTCGACTGAGAAGATACACCTTATCAGAGAGAGACTCAAGGTAGCTCAGTGCAGGCAAAAATCTTATGCTGATAACAGAAGGAGAGATTTGGAATTTCAAGTGGGTGACCATGTATTTCTCAAGGTATCTCCCGGCCGAGGTATTAGAAGATTCGGTGTTAAGGGCAAGCTTACCCCAAGGTTTATCGGTCCATTTGAAGTATTGGAAAGAGTGGGCGAGGTGGCTTACCGCATTGCCTTACCTCCTCAACTCTCGGAAGTGCATAATGTATTTCATATATCTATGCTGAAGAAATATGTGCACGACCCTTCTCACATCATCAATCATGCTGAATTGGTGATTCAAAGGGATCTTACTTATGAGCAAAGGCCGATGCGGATCCTCGACCGTGAAGTTCGAGTTCTAAGGAGCAAGACGATCCCTATGGTAAAAATCCAATGGAATTGATGTTCGGAGGTAGAAGCAACTTGGGAGATCGAGGAATCAATAAAGAGAAGATACCCAGAACTATTTTAGTCGGCAAGTATCTTATACTTTCTACAGTATCCTTATGTAGTTGAATTTACCCTTATAAAATTGAATTTGGGGACCAAATTCTTTTAAGTAGGGGAGGGTGTAGCACCCCTTATAAAAAAAATGAAAAATAAAATTATTATTAATATTTGCCAAAAAAAATATTAAATAAACTCTTTAAGAAGTTTATGTAAGAAGTGAAACACGAAGTTATCATATGTAAAGGCTATTTATTTAACAAGTGGCTTCCTAGTGTAGTTGGTTAAGTAACTTGCCTTTCAACCCAATGACCAGGGTTTAAATCCTAGCATCCACCATTTACGTTTTTTGCCAAATAATTATATGTTATAGACAGATGGGCCATGGATTAGCTGTCCAAACATTATCTCTATCTCTCGTAAAAGCCCCATTATTTCCTAACGTGAATAGTGTCATGAATAGTATCACTTTTTATTTAAAAAGAATTTTTCAACAAAAATTATATGTAAAAATAGAGAAAAATATAAGGATCTTATCCATGAAATTTCATAAACTAACTCCATCAATTTTTAAAGATAAAAATCTTTGAAGTTTAACTTGGAATCTTAACTTATGAATAGTGCACCCCAACTTACAGCACTTCGTAAAAGAGACACGAACAGCCTATTTGAGTTGGCATCGCACTATGGGATGCTATTATTTCAGATCTGGTTCCCCTCCTGTCTACCAAAAATCCTAAAATCCCTATATTATACCCCTCTATTGAGGCAGAGACTCTTGCCTTCTCTGACATTCGAAGCCTTGCTGCAGAGAACGTGGGAGCATTCTCTGAAGCATTGTAGAGGAGGGAAGGAGCTGATCTTCTTCCTTTCTTCTTCCACCTGTACCCTTTCTGCCACCACACAGAGGTAGGTGATCTCGAGCTTTAACCAAACCATAGCTAATCTAGGTTATATTAGCATGAAAAATTAGTGATTAGTCTCATCTCCATGCGGTATTTAGTGGTTACACATCATGTTATAGTAGGTGTTCTCAACTTTTAACTAAACTAATAGCTAATCTAGGATGATTAGTCTAGGCATTTAGTCTTAGGCTCATTTCCATGCGATATTTAGTGTTTATAAAGCATGTGTTGGCTTAAATCTAGGATGATTAGTATGCCTTAGCTTCATACCTAAGATAATTAGCATGTATTAACTTTATACCCAGAATAATTAGCAAGTATTAGTCTCATATCTAAAATGATTAACATGTGTTGGCTTAAATCTAGGATGATTAGCATGCATTAGCTTCATACTTGAGATGATTAGCATGTATTAGCTTCATACCTAAGCCGATTAGCATGCATTAGCTTCATACTTGAGATGATTAGCATGTATTAGCTGCATACCTAAGCCGATTAGCATGCATTAGCTTCATACTTGAGATGATTAGCATGTATTAGCTTTATACCTAAGATAATTAGCATGTATTAGCCTTATACCCAGAATAATTAGCAAGTATTAGCAAGTATTAGTCTCATACCTAGAATAATTAGCATGTGTTAGCTTAAATCTAGGACGATTAGCATGTATTAGCTAATATCTATATTTGATATAGTTCATGCTTTAGTAAAGGGCCTGTCATTATGTCAATTTCTGTGAAACTAAAACCACCATGTTAAAGATGTTATATGAGAGAAACTAAAACCTGAAAATAGTGAAAGAAGAAATTGTAGTCAAGAGGATGAAAAATGTGGAAAAAGACCAAGTTGAAAGAGGCCAAGTGGAAAAAGACCAAGTTGAAAGCACAATGAAATGATATTGAAAATAGGGGGTTCTAAGAAGGAAAATAATGAAAAATCTAGAGAGAATGAGAATATGTGAAAGAAGAGAAAGTCATAGATTGGAAGGTTAGGAAGAAGTTTTATGAAGAGTGCAGAGAGAGAAAATGAGAGGAAGAAGGTGAAAATGTGAAAAAAACGAGATCTGTAGGCGTATGTGAACAGTTACTGAGTAAAAAATAGAACCGTAGAAAATTAATTATAACTTAAAAACTAAGAAGAATTGGAGGATGTGATAGAAGAAGAAAATCTATATCTACAAGAGAAGAAGAACTTTTGTGAAGAACTCAGAGTGAAAGGAGGATTGGAAGGGCATGAAAACTGGGGAACAAAAGAAAGTATCGACCCTGCCTGTTGACAGGGTCGACCCTGCCTGTTGGTAGAGTCGACCCTGCCTGTTGCCAGGGTCGACGCTGCCTGTTCACTGCATTGACGCAGTGAACGGCAGAGTCGACCCTGCCTGTCGACGCTGCCTGTTCACTGCGTTGACGCAGTGAACGGCAGAGTCGACCCTGCCTATTGATAAGGTTGACGCAGTACTGTTCACCGCGTTGACACGATGAACTGATGAGTTGACGCGATGAACTGATGAGTCGACCCTGTGAACTGGAAATGAACTGATGAGTCGACCCTGCCTGTTGAGAGGGTTGACGCAGTACTGTTCACCGCGTTGACGCGATGAACTGATGAGTTGACGCGATGAACTGATGAGTCGACCCTGTGAACTGGAAATGAACTGATGAGTCGACCCTGCCTGTTGACAGGGTTGACGCAGTACTGTTCACCGAGTTGACGCGATGAACTGCCGGGTTGACACGATGAACTACAGCTGGCTCATTGCATTAACCTGATCGTTAGGCTTTCACTTTTGCCATCTCCACTGATAGATGGCAGCCTGAGAGGTGATATTTAACTCCTGACAGGGTCCTCTAAACCCTGTATAGTTCCTAGGAAGGGCATCCCATAGTGAGGGTGTCGTTTCTAAAATTATCAGGTGGCCCGTAAGGCACCGCTCTTATCTAGTTTTTTCGTGTATCAAACGTTACTGGTTTCCACTCCTAGTTCATCCCTACACATCAATGCGCCCTTGGATTCCATTTCATAATTCCACCTTATATATCATACTGGTCAATCCTTGAAATTCCATATTGGCTATAAATGAGAGTGGATGTCAACAAACATGATAAATGCTGTGCATATAGGGCCCGGTCTAGTCCTGGGAGGAGCACCCGAAGGTACTTGTGCCCATGGGAGTTTATTAACCACGGTGATTGGCATTACACCGGAGTACTTGCTTGCTAGACGTTCCACTCATTCTCGTGATATTACTTGATTGATTTGACTTGAGACCCGCAGAAGGGTAAAGTTTTGCTTGAATGAAATTGATAAATAGCCAATTCCAGTTTTACATGCTTGAATTTATATTACTTTCTATTACTTGCTTGACATGAGTTCTTACTCTCTTGGGAAGATTTCGTTAATTCCAGTTATTACTTGTTTGAATCTCTTGCTATTGCTGCATTGAAGTTGGAATCCTTATACTCTCACTTGTTATTCCTTCACTTCTCTTGTCGATTTTTACAATCCTTGATATCTACTCATCTACATGCATAGCTTTACTGACATTAATTGAACTTGTAAACCACTTAAAGCATGTTAAATCTTGAGATGTAATTCCTACTGAGTGATTCGCTCATCTAGTTGTTTTCTAATATTTTCAGGTAATTTGGATGTCAACCAACACTCGGAAGGGAATGAGACTGAGTGATGAGTGTTAGAGTGAAGTTATCAAATTGTCATGTCCTTTGTGTTATTGTATTAGTTCACTTATGTCAGTTGTATCAATTCATCTATGTCATTTGTATTAGTCAACTTGATTAGAAATGCTTAAGATTTGAAGCCTAGTCGTTGGACTCTGGGAACATATGTATTTGTCCTTTGATTAGTTGTGACAATTGTAAGCTCGTACTATTTGTATTAATTTCGAGTTAAATCTTAGTTATTTGCGCACTCTGATATTTACATGATTGACACGATCTATATAGACGCGTCACGCCTCCGGGTAATCTTCCACGCTCGGGGCGTGACATGATTGATCTATCAGCGAGCTGGAGAATAATGGGAGTAGGCTTGAGCTCACCGATGTCAAACTGCTCATAGATGGAGGTAGGGAGTAAATTCACACTAGCTCCTAAATCAAGGAGAGCCTTGTCAAATGTCACACCCCCAATGTTGCAAGAGATAAGGGGTGCTCCAGGATCTTTTAACTTTCTTGGAAGTTGGTTGAGGACCACAGCACTAACGTTCTCCGGGAGTCGAACCTTTTCCGGGGTCACTCGTGTGTCCCGCCTAGGAGTGCACATTTCTTTTAAGAATCTAACATAGGTCGGGACATGTTTGATGGCATCAAGGAGAGGGATGTTGATGTGTACTTGTTTGAAGAGCTCCATCATCTCCTCATTATAGGCTAGTTGTTTCTTTTTGGGCTTTAAGGCATTGGGAAATGGCACTGTAGGTTGGTAAGTGCTAGGCCCTTCCTCTATTTTCCTCTTTCCCTTGACATCCTCTTCCTGGCTGGGCTCCTCCTCACTATCAGAAGATATGTCTGGGGCCTGGACTGATGAACTAGGAGTGGACCCCTGAGGATCTTTGAGGACTTTACCACTTCTTAAGGTCGAAATTGCTTTTGTATTTTCGAGTTGTGGGCCTTTTTGTGGTATTTGACCTGATGGGTGCTGGAGGAGAGGAGGAATTGGCTGGTTAATGGGGAAGTTCGGTTGTGGGAAGCCCGAAGGATTATTTCGTGGGTTGGCAATGGGCTGACTTGGTAATTGGCCCACTTCCCTTCTCATGGTGGCTTCAGCCAATTGGCCCAATTGAGTCTCCAACTTAGAGATGGTTTGCTGGTGGGATTGGAGGGTCTGTTGGAAAGATTGACTTTGGGCTTGAATAGTTTGTTGGAAGGATTGATTTTGGGCCAGAATTAGTTGTTGTAACTGATGGAATCTATCATCAGTTTGGGAGTCCTGGTGGTGTTGCGGAGGAGGTTGATAGATTTGGTGGGAATTGGAAGATTGCCCGTAATTGGGCTGAGGAGGTTGGTATGGGACCTGACCCTGGTTAAATCGGGGAAGTGGTTGTTGGGCTTGCGGTCCCCGACCATAAGTATTTCCTTGGAATGGTGGCTGTGCTTGAAATTGGTGTTGGATGGGTGGTTTGTGAGTTTGAGACGTAGAGGGGATGGTGGGCTGATTGGGAGATTGTTGATTTCTCCAATTGAAATTGGGGTGATTCCTCCAACTCGGATTATAGGTGTTATAAAATGGGTCATAGTTGGGCTTAGAGAATCCCTGGGCTGCTTGGACTTGCTCCTGTATAAAAGGTGGTAACTGGGCTGCTGTTGGGCAATTGGACACATGATGGTCCGGGCTAGCACATAAAGCACACACCTCATGGTGTGTTGGGTCCGAGTATGAGTTGGACGTAGGTAAGATGGTGGTTTCTTGTTTGTTTTGAGCCAGGAGCTGGTCTAACTTGTGGGCTAGCATATCAACATGTTCTAGCTTTTGGGTCATGATGTCCACCTTGTCCAATTTTTGATGGATGAAATTTACATCCACCATAGCTTCAGGTTCCACCCGATACATCCCGGCCCGTTTAGAGGGCCCAATGGTTCTCTCATATGAGGATAAGGAAGCATGGTTGATTGAATTCTCGCTCAACATTTCAAATAAGGCATAGGCCTCATCCTCACTCTTGCTCATAAAGGCCCCACCACATGATGCATCCACAATCTGCCTAACTTGATCATCTAGGCCCTCATAGAAAGCTTGCACTATTTGTCATTTGGAGAGCCCATGATGTGGGTATTTTCTGAGTAGTTCCTTTAATCTCTCCCATGATTCATGTATTTGTTCATTTGGGAGTTGCACAAATCCTGTGATTGCACGTCTCATGGTGTTGGTTCTACCGATGGGGTAAAACTTCTTAAGGAACTCATGCTGCATATCTGCCCATGTGCCAATAGGTTTCCCTAAGGTCCCTAGCCAGTATTTGGCTTTGTCCTTAAGTGAGAAAGAGAATAAGGTCAAGCGGAGAGCATCATCTGTGAAATTTTGAATTTTCACAGTGGAACAAATTTCTAGAAATTCATCCAGATGTTTATAGGGATCTTCATTGGTCTTCCCATAAAAGGATGGGAGCATCTGAATGGTGCTAGATTTGATCTCATAGTGCAAAGCATGGACATTAGGCAGTTGGATACAAGTGGATGGCTGATAATTCGAAGGAATGAAATATTCCTTCATCTGTTTGGGCACCCCTAATTGGTGTTGTTCAGCCATAGGCTGGGTTTGATTTTGAGCCGGATTAAAAATGAATCGCTCAATCTCACTAATGGGCTCAACTATGTCACGATGTTGAGATCTTCTCCCTTGCATAAACCAAGGTTAAATATGAGAGATGTGAAAAAAAATTATGATTTTTTTTATGATTTTTTTTGTTTTGACTCAAATTAGGACGAAGAGAGAGAAGATGAGATTTTGTTTATTTTTATTTTTATTTTTATTTTTTTTATGCAAACACAAACAAGTTGTCACACAAATTATTTAATGCCCTAGATGTGACCTAGACCTACAAATTAGGTTTCACAAAATGGCTAAAGTGAAACTTAAGTTTACCCTCAATATTTCCACCGGCCAGGTAAGGGGTGGGGTAGTGGGAGGTTCCCCCTACTTTCGTAGGGACCTAATTATGCCAAACCACTAGCCCGCTTAAGGCGTTTGCCATCCGACCGTCTTGCCTTAGGCACCGGTTTTCAAAAGAGGGTAAGCTCAAATAACACAAGAACCACAGTGTGAACTTAGGGCCAATATCTACTGAATTTTATTTGAGGTCTAGGTGATGCAAAGATGCAAGAGAATTATGATTTGTGGGCTAAGGAAGGGTGATGAAATCCCCACCTTATCTTGCTTATGGGTGTTGCCCTTAAGATATTTTGAAATGATATGCAACAAAGCAAGTTCAAACAAGGGGTTCTATGCAAGTATGAAAATGCATGAGCATGCTTTTGGAAAAGTTAGAGTACTCACTTTGCCTCCCGCAATCTTCAACAATGTAATTAACAACAATTAGACAATAAAGAAAAAGAGCTTCTTTCCTAAATGATGCATGACTTAGAACATGAAAGTGTGATTTCGACTCTTGCAATGAAGATTTTTATTGAAGTTCAAGTGATGTTTTTTTTATGTTTTTATTTAGTGAACCTATCTAACCACAAGATATAAAATGTAGAGAAATAAAATTAAAATGAAGGAGGAAAAGTTTGGATACTTACTTGAAAAACGTTCCCCCGTTCTTTTTTTTTTCAAAATGAATGACAAAAAGACTAAGGAAAAGGTGGAGACTTACCTCTGAATTTTTTTTTGAATTTTCAAGTTGCTTCTTTTTTTTCCTTTTTTCCTATAAAAATAAGAAAAGAGAACTTTATTAGTACACTATATACAAAAGGAAAACAAAGTTCTTAAGTTAAAAATCACCATTCCTCCCCGGCAACGGCGCCAAAAATTGATAACGCGAAAGTTCGTCGTTTAAAACACGCGCGCTAACAATCTTAAAACCGAACTCGCACAAAATGATCAAAAGAGAACGTAGTACTATGGCAAGCACGGGTCGAATCCACAGGGAAGAAGAGATTTTTAGAGTTAAAAACCTTAGAGTCCTTTGAAAAACACTTGTGATTTAGATTTGCTTAAAGAAAATAGTGAAATGATGAACAAACCGAACACTTAATTGAAAACACCATGACTATGCGCTTATGCTATAGAAAATAATTGCATGAAGTGGAAAGAAAATATAGAAGAAAGAGATAGAGAGGGAAGAAGAGAAAGAACTAGATCAAGAGAACAACTCCTTTCATTAACTTAAATGAAAGAGTACATGAAATGTGAAACAAGTTTATACTAATGACACAATGAGATTATAATGAAGTGAAATATCACAAAAGTAATAACACAAGAAAAGCCTGGAGTTTGGAGATGGTATCAGCAATGGTGATGATAGCGCCGTCCTCTCTTGGCCTTGGATCACGAACAACCTTGTGGAAGATGTCGTCTACGCCGGGAGGAAGTCGCCTTCGTCGTTGAAGCAGTCTTTGGAGGGTAAATAACTTTGAACCCAAGAGGAATTAGGGGATGCCCAAGAAGAAGAAGTTGAAGAGGGGGAAGAGAGGAAAAACTTTAATGGAGAACTCAGAGAGAAAAGAAGAGAAGAAGAGCTTCAAAATGGAGACATAACAGAAACTAGCATCTCGGATGAACAGTGAAATCACAGGACATCAAGTTGAAAAATGAGAAATATCTTAAAAACCAGAAAGAATTAGAAGATGAGCAAGACGAAGAAGTTGTAGAACACGTAAAAACAAAGAACTTTTATGAAGATAGCAAGAGCAGAAAATGACTAGAAGAGGGAGAAATAAGGGAAAGAACAGAGAACAGTACTGGGTCGTAGATGAACAGGAAAGCACAGTGCAAAATACGAAATATCTTGAAAACCAGAAGGAATTAAAAGATGAGCAAGAAGAAGAAGTTGTAGAAGACTTAAAAATGAAGAACTTTTATGAAGAACACAAAAGGAGAAAACGAACTTACATGGGAGAAATCGGAGGCCTAAGGTTGGGAGAGAAAGAGGGAGAGTGAAAGGTTGCCAAAAAAAAAGAACTCCCTTTCTCCTCCTTGTCATGGGCTATTTATAGGAAAAGTTAGGTAGATGGAGGGTGAAGATTGTATCAAAAGGAGATGGATGGCTGAGATTCAAGTGGAATATGATGCATGGGGAAGAGAAAAAGTAGGTGGGCACCCCCTTTCTTGGACTTTAGGCACCCCATTTCCCAAGGCTCATCATGTCTCTCCTTTATTTCAAACTTTGAATGTCCTTTTCCTCCTTTTCAAACTTAAACTTTGGATTCTTCCTTTTCAAACTTTGAATTCAAAATTTTGAACATTCCTTTCCCTCCAACTAAAATATTTTGAATTCTTTATTTGACTTGGTCAAAATGGTGATGACCCTTTTGTCCCCGGCTTCTTTTGTAATTACCTTCGGTGTCCTACACACACACAATTACACTTTAGTCCATAAAAATTACCACAATGTGCACATCAATCTCAAATGCTCATAGTTATGCAATGGAGAATTAATGCTCATGGCCCTCAACTTCAAATTATTAGATAAAATTATCAAATTAATCAATTTACGTAAAAGCTCCAATTTAAATGCGGAGTTGAGGTTAATTATGAAATATGCATAATTACCTAATTATATGCACATAAAATGGTGTTTATGCGATGTATTATCATAAGAAATGGAGACTTATCAGCACTCGACAGACAAACGGTACGAAACAAAGACTGACACACGACCCTAAACAAACCTACGGTTAGTCCGACTCATGCATATGCAAAGGTGGACCAGGACACCCGAATGTGTGCCATGCATACACTAGATGTACTCGATGGTTGACGGAATGGAGGACTCCTAGACATCCTAAGATGTACCACTCATGCATTGGCGACTTATGGGATTTGGGTGTGGGAGGGCTAGGAGAACCAAAATTACCTTGCCAGTGAACGGGCTTGATGGGTGTATATGGATCGGCCCGTAGGGAAGGGGTGTGAAAGTGGACTTCCTCGACAAGGTATAAGGGAAGTGGTGGGTCATGAGGCCCACTAGAGAAGGGGTCGAATGGGTCAAAGAATGTGTTACCCCTCGATTCCTCCATTACATAGTCCCATGTTTGAAATTCATGAAGGTGATGGTCACCTCCATCAATCGTGATAGATGGGACAGTGTATAGAAGATATGGCTCCTCCCTCGGGATAAAAGGAATGAAGTCGGGCTCGACCGGTAACGGGAGGAGTAGAAGGACCTCCGTGGTGACATGACCCACGGTGTACACGGAGGTGATAGACCCTAAGGATGGATGTGTAAAGCTACGACCTGTAGGTCGGTCGAAGCCTGGGGCCAACAAGTGCGTAAATGTCATTGCCGGTCTAACCCTTTAAGAAGGTCATCCAATGTATCCACATAGTGACTAGACCGGAAAGTGGTGTGAAATGAGTTGATTGGCACTAGAGGTAGGGTAGGGTCCATGGATGGGAAGGGAGGTGGGACCAAGCCATTCTTGAGCCAGCTAAGTAGTGGCTTGGCGATGAAAAGCGTTCCCGTTAGAAACACGAGTGGCTCGGGCTGAGGTGGCTCCAAATGAAATGGCTCCGGGTGAGGATCGGAAATGGGTGGCAAAGGAGCACTACGGGAAGGGCTCCCCGGCTGGGGTGGGGTGGGTTGTCCACTAGGAGGGGGAGGAGGCTTCACACCTCAGAAATTCACAGCTTTCACAGCAGCTAGGGGTTGGGAGAGAGAGAGGGGTGCGCTTGGGCTCTTGGAGGCAAATTCTGATTTTCTTCTCATTAATTCTCATAAATTATGAAATACATGGTATTTATATGAAAAGGTAAATGACCTAAAATAACCTCAGATCTAGGGTTAGGGAGGGGCATACTAGGGATAGAGAATATTTAATTCCCCATGTGATTTGGAACATAATAAAATATCATTAAAGGGGGGCGCCCCCTTGACTTCCAAGGGTGGAATCTTGACATTTTCTACCAATTGTCCCCCTTTGAATGTCAAACCATCTAGAAGCCACCTAGGACCTTTGACCAGCCCCACATGGACCCCAAGATGCCACTTGGACCAATGAGGAATGAGTGGAGGGTCCTGCATGGCCTACATGGTCTTTTACACAAAAACCCAAAGAATCCTAAGGAATGATAAATTGGCTTATAAATCATTAGAATTGCAAGCATACTTTCTTAAGGATATAAATGCAAAATAAAAGTTAGTGGTCTTGCTCTGATGTCCCCAACAGTCGTTGTATCCAGGTTCTAAATATATTAAGATCTGTATATATATCAAATTTCAGAATTTAAGTGAATGGCCCCTTGGCTGCTGCCATGTTTCAGTGGAATAGCGCTGATGTGGGACGGACCACGGACACGACAAGCTCGTGATTGCCCCTTAACAAGGGAAGCATCGGACGTGCGCGGTTGAGAAATCGGCAGTAAGCTAGGGTGGTCGGCTCTCTCTTGTGCCCGGATCGGGTCACGGGACGGTCAAGCACTCTCTCGTAGCAACGGTAATAAACATTATATAGCGAGCTAGATATCCCTACACATGCTCTCTAGCAGCGGCATAAACAAGCATATATGAATAAAGTAACTGCCGAGTCAAGGTAGCGAACACAATACCTCCACGCTCTCGGCGTGGGGAAGACGGACCCGGCCGAACTCGTACTCCTGGGACAGTTAATACATGAATATTACAGTAATAAATCACTGCCCACTCCACGCAGGGAGGTAAAGGGCTACACAAGTGGGTCAGGGAGGACCGATTTCGGGTTGACGGGCGGCTTCTCGCGTCTCTTCGACAGCACCCGAACTCGTGACTGTGGGGCCCACGTGCTGGCCGGAGGGGCCGTGTGGGACCCGATGGCACCACTGTGGTGGGGACGCTTGGGGAAGCGCTCCCTGGGCTGGCGGCACGATGGAACATCGACCGGAAGCCGGGCGGCTCCGATCGGCACCCGCCGGAATAATCGGCCACGGACCTGCCGGTTCTGTTTTCTGGCGCGCGCTCCGGCGAGAACGGACGCTGCGATCAGTCCCGATGTCAGATCGACACGAAATTGGCGCCGTTGGAAAACTGCTTCGATGGGCTTGAACCCTATGGGATCACAGAAAAATCACCAGTTCTGTATTTCTGGTGGGCGAATTTGGAAGGCTGTTGTTGTACAGTGCCCGAACCCTCAGATCAACAGGGAACTTTCCTGTGGATTGCCTTTGACCGCGAGGTAGACATCCGAATCTGAAGTTGGGTTCTTAAGCAAAGTTGTAGGAAATCAAAATTGGAAACCATGACTGTTTTTAGATTTGGAACATATGGTGGCCTGGATTTTCTAGAGAGTTTACACTAGACTGTGGTCGGATCTGGACTGATGCAGACAGAACTGTAGATGAGTTGGGAAAGGAATTTCTAAAAATATGAAACGAACTTTCTAAATTCCATGAAAATTTGGAGAGGTGGAGGGGGGTGGACAGAACTCCCAGTAAAATTGGGGGCTCCAAGAAAAATCAAAAGGTGGTCGGGAAATGGAAAACTCAGGGAAACTATCACTGTAGACAGAGATCTGGCAGAACTAGAATGACAGTTTGAATGAAAATGGAAAAATATCAAATGAAGGAAATATGACTTGGAAGTTTTTGTGAAGATAAGGGTTCGAGAGGTGAACCACTCCTGAAAATTTTAGCTCCAGAGGAGGAGGGAGGTGGGAGCAAAAATTCGTGGAAGTTGCCTCTGTCCTGGATGGACAGATTACCGAAGACTGCTTCGCGGCAGCTCGATGGCGGCACGAACGGCGGCGACGGCGGCACCGATGAACTCAGATATTGAGGGGGAGGAGATAGAGGGGATCCACTCTAGAATTGGGGGTTGGGGATGAAGAAAACCAGGGGGAGAGAGAGGGGAGGTCGAAATTCTCACAAGGGGGGGCTCTTGCACAATTCTTTTTTCACCTTCATTAATTCTAGAATAATAGAAATACATGACTTATATAATAAATAAAAAAAGACCATGAATACCCTTAGATCTAGGATTTGGAGAGGCATTTAAGGGACTTCATATTTGATCCAAATAAAATAAAAAAATGAAATTCCTAATTAATTCTAATGGGGGGACAAGGTAGGTGAGGTAGGTAGCCTACCTTTGAATTTTTAATCCACTTGTCTCCCATGTGGTCAATTGGCATTCGAACCTTCTAGATGGCCACCTAGGATGGTTGACCAGCCCCACATGGTCTAGGTGGATCAATGGGAAAGGGGTGAGGGCCCCCTTGCTTGGGCCTACTGGAATTTTACATATAAACCCACTAAGACTTACAATTACGTATCCATATAACACAAGGGTATACATACAAATATGAAAGGACATAAATGTAAAAAAATGTGAACAGTCTTGCCTCAATGTCCCCATCAATTCTCCCCGGGTGGGAGGAACTCGACCCCGTCGAGTAGGGGTATGGATGCTCGAGTACTCCGGCGGATCTGTCACCGTGCCAAGTAACGCGGGTATGCTCCACTCCAAGTGACCGTCACCTGCTCATTCCATATATACTCGATATGCACAAGCTTCTGTGGGCTAGAGGTGGACACTCCGGGTGGGGCACTCTCAAAATGGGAGGAGGCGACTTGAAGACTCACTAGGAATCACCGCTGAGTCTCTGTAGGTGACTGATCCGGGTATAGATGTAGAACCGATCCCATACTCATCGAGCGAGTCCACTCGCCTCTCACTCATAAGAGACTGACATCGACGAGCTTGCACAAGACACATGCAGACAAACAAACGACACACAAACCATGCAAACAAACCACACAAAACAAACCACACAAAGAAAAGCACATTGACTCAACTATGACCCAAGACACACCTAATGTTAGTCCGACTCGTACATGGATGACGGTGGACCAGGACACCCGAACGTGTACCATGCATGCATGTTATGTAACCGGAGATGGGTGGCATGGAGAACACCTAAATGGCCAAGTATGACCCAGTCATGCATGGACGCCCCTTTGGATTTGGAAGACTTGAGAGGGCTAGGGAAGCCGGGTGTGGAAGGGTCGGATGTGGGTTAATCAGAGATGGGTTTAGGTGGGTCGGAGAAACCAAAATCTCCGGTACCCCCAAATGATGGTTCAGACCTATGGCTATGTAGAGGTTGCTTGGCCCGAGTGGAAAAGGCATGATAGTGAACTCCGAGGAGGAAGTGAAGTGAAGATGGAGACTCGGGAGATTCACTAGTGAAGGGGTCAAAAGGGTCGAAGAAGGTATGACCCCGTGAGATGGATTCCAACATGACATGGTCCCAATCGTGAAATTCTTGAAGGTGCGGGTGGTCACCTTCCTCCGTCATGGTAGATGGGACCGTGTATAGGAAATATGACTCCTCCCTCGGAAGCAAAGTCATGAAGTCGGGCTCATCCGGTAGCGGGAGAAGTAGAAGAACCTCCGTGGTGACACAACCCACGGTGCACTCGGAGATAATGGACCTGAAGGTCGGATGGGTGAAGCTATGACTCGTGGGTTGGTCGAAGCCTCGGGCCAACATATGTGTCAACTTCCATTGTGAATCTAATCCCATGACAAGATCGTCCAACGTGTCAACATGGTGACTAGATCGAAATGTGGTATGGAAGGAATTGGCCGGCACTAAAGGGAGGATGGGGTCCATGGATGGAAAGGGAGGTGGGACCAAGCCATCCTTGAGCCAACTAAAAAGTGGCTCGGCGATGTATAGTGTACCCGTTAGAAATACGTGTGGCTCGGGCCTTGGTGGCTCCAAATGAGATGGTTCCGAATCACGTTCAGACATAGAGGGTGGTGATGGAGCTCTCGAGGGTGATGGAGGCGTGGTATCCATGGTGGGAAGAGGGCTTGGGGATGCTAGAGGTGGGGCCGGGTGAAGACTACCGGCTATGACCTCCTTGGGCTCGGGTTGGAGTAGTGCCCTCTCAATCCTATCCAGCCCGTCCGTAAATTGTTTCAAGATCTCAGCAAGGGTGCGGGTTGGAGTAGGGACCTTGGGGTGGACTCGCTCCTCGTCCCTCGGCCTAGGTGTGGTCCTAGGCTCGGCTATAAGCGGGGCTTCCACTCGGTTGGAGGTACTTGAGTGGGTAGGGATGGGGGTGCCAAGGGGAGGTTGGTTGGAGGTGACTGGGCGGGCCACTAGATTGGGGTCACCTTGGTGGGCTTGGACGGCGGTGAAGGGGTGGGATTGGGTAGAGGTGTGGCCCACTTGATTGTGGGTGAGTTGGTGGGGTTGGTGAGTGGTATGACCTCCGTGGTTGGAGGTAGGTGGGCGGGGAAAGTAGGCCCTCCTAAGCGCTCTCTTCATTTCCCACCATGACTCGATGGGCCTTAGATTCCTATGCTCCCTCCAATATTTGATGTCCCTCCATGTTTCGGCGGCTTCACCAAAAGTCACCTTTTGGCAACATCGACTTGCATGGGCCCGTACATATTGTACACCTCGAAGTAGTCGTCCATAATGGCTTCCCACTCTAGGTAGTCACCTGGGTCATCGGACCCGTAGAAGTCCCGGGTTTCGGGCCTAGTGGGGTGATTCGGGTGGTCCTTCCATTTGAGATAGTATCACCACCATGTATAAGATCCGGGTGTTCGGTAATCCATGGGACACGGAGAAGCTAGTGGATGGCCATGTCGACACTAGTAGATAAACCAACTAGACAATGGACTGCAACCCTAGACATGACGACCAAGACTCGGTACATGGCGGAGCTAATCGATCCGAAGATCACTCGCGCAAGTGTGCGGCCTTCCCGATAGGCGTAGCCTAACGTTCGGACAACACCTTTTGATATACCGACTAATGGTATGCAAATGCAACTCCTAAGACCGACTTAGACACTTAGACTTAAATGACACTCTTTTTTTTTTGGACACCCTAGACTCAATTGGCGCTCTGATACCAAATTGATGCAGGACGGACCACGGACACGACAAGCTTGTGATTGCCCCTTAACGAGGGAAGCGTCGGACGTGCGCGGTTGAGAAACCGGCAGTGAGCTAGGGTGGTCGACTCTCTCTTGTGCCTGGATCGGGTCACGGGACGGTCAAGCACTCTCTCGCAGCAGCGGTAATAAACATTATATAGCGAGCTAGATATCCCTACACATGCTCTCTAGCAGCGGCATAAATAAGCATATATGAATAAAGCAACTGCCGAGTCAAGGTAGCGAACACAATACCTCCACGCTCTCGGCGTGGGGAAGACGGACCCGGTCGAACTCGTACTCTCGGGACAGTTAATACATGAATATTACAGTAATAAATCACTGCCCACTCCACGCAGGGAGGTAAATGGCTACACAAGTGGGTCCGGGAGGACCGATTTCGGGTTGACAGGCGGCTTCTCGCGTCTCTTCGACAGCACCCGAACTCGTGACTGTGGGGCCCACGTGCTGGTCAGAGGGGCCGTGGGGGACCCGGTGGCACCACTGTGGTGGGGACGCTTGGGGAAGCGCTCCCTGGGCTGGCGGCACGCTGGAACATCGACTGGAAGGTGGGCGGCTCCGATCGGCACCCGCCGGAATAACCGGCCACGGACCTGCCGGTTCTGTTTTCTGGCGCGCGCTCCGGCGAGAACGGACGCTGCGATCAGCCCCGATGTCAGATCGACACGAAACTGGCGCCGTTGGAAAGTTGCTTCGAAGGGCTTAGACCCTATGGGATCACAGAAAACTCACCAGTTTTGTATTTCTGGTGGGCGAATTTGGAAGGCTGTTGTTGTACAGTACCCGAACCCTCAGATCAACAGGGAACTTTCCTGTGGATTGCCTCTGACCGCGAGGTAGACGTCCGAATCTAAAGTTGGGTTCTTCAGCAAAGTTGTAGGCAATCAAAATAGGAAACCAGGACTATTTTTAAATCTGGAACATATGGTGGCCTGGATTTTCTAGAGAGTTTACACTGGACTGTGGTCGGATCTGGACTGATGCAGATAGAACTGTAGATGAGTTGGGACAGGAATTTCTAAAAATATGAAACGAACTTTCTAAATTCCACAAAAATTTGGAGAGGTGGTGGAGGGTGGAAAAAACTCCCAGTGAAATTGGGGGCTCCAAGAAAAATCAAAAGGTGGTCGGGAAATGGAAAACTCAGGGAAACTATCACTATAGACAGAGATCTGGCAGAACTAGAATGACAGTTTGAACGAAAATGGAAAAATACCAAATGAAGGAAATATGACTTGAATTTTTTTGTGAAGATAAGGGTTCGAGAGGTGAACCACTCCTGAAAATTGTAGCTCCAGAGGAGGAGGGAGGGGGGAGTAGAAATTCGTGGAAGTTGCCTCTGTCCTGGATGGACAGATTACCGAAGATGGCTTCGCGGCGGCTCGATGGCGGCACGAACAGTGGCGGCGGCGGCACCGATGAACTCAGAGATTGAGGGGGAGGAGATAGAGGGGATCCACTCTAGAATTGGGGGTTGGGGATGAAGAAAACTAGGGGGAGAGAGAGGGGAGGTCGAAATTCTCACAAGGGGGGCTCTTGCACAATGCTTTTTTCACTTTCATTAATTCTAGAATAATAGAAATACATGACTTATATAATAAATAAAAAAAGACCATGAATACCCTTAGATCTAGGATCTGGAGGGGCATTTAAGGGACTTCATATTTGATCCAAATAAAATAAAAAAAATGAAATTCCTAATTAATTCTAATGGAGGGACAAGGTAGGTGAGGTAGGTAGCCTACCTTTGAATTTTTAATCCACTTATCTCCCATGTAGTCAATTGGCATTCCAACCTTCTAGATGGCCACCTAGGATGGTTGACCAGCCCCACATGGTCTAGGTGGACCAATGGGAAAGGGGTGAGGGCCCCCTTGCTTGGGCCTACTAGAATTTTACATATAAACCCACTAAGACTTATAATTACGTACCCATATAACACAAGGGTATACATACAAATATGAAAGGATATAAATGCAAACAAAATGCAGACGATCTTGCCTCGATGTCCCCATCAAGCGCCCTAGCTGCTGCCACCTTTTAGGGATATAGCGCCCAGGTCAGGGGTGCTATATAGAATAGTGAAGGCTGACAGTATTGGGTCATGAACAATAGCACTTTTCCAATAGAAATAATTTTGCAGGAACAAATAAATGGACATGTAGAGATAAATAGAAGGAATCTAGCAGTATACTCATGCATTAGATTAGATGTCATGGTTCACAGTTTTTAAATTTTGAACATGTGTATTTATCAATTAACCAACTAACTGATGACTATTTACACAGTCGTTATATCAAATAGCGCCCTATCAAGAGATGCCTTCTACTAAAACTCAGTAAAAACTTTACAAAACCTACTGGAAACCATCTATCAGACCTATATGCATGATCATGATCTGATAACTATTAGATTGGGCTTGTGCTTGAGAACACCTACCTTGTAGTGATCTGGATGAGAGAATCGTGAAGAGATTGAAGAATCAACCACGAGAATAACCACAAAATGATACTCTGTTTGCAACAGAGAAACTAGACAACGGTAGCAGGAAGAAGAAGATGATCTGAGCACTGCAACTTCAGAGGAAGAAGAACACAGTAGCAGTAGCAGAACTGCAACCGTAGGTAAACGATCCCTTGATAGCACCAATGAAAGAAGCAACCGGCTTCTTCTACGGCAACCACCACGGAAGAAGAAGAGTAGCAGCCACAAGTCTCCTCCAGGAAGATGTAGGGAAGAAGTTAGAGCCTCCTCTCCACGTACAGTCGAAGAGAAAGGAACAGTAACTGTAGGGAAACGAAGAGCAGTAGGACATCTTTGAAATATAGAGTCAACAGAGAGTTCGATGGAGGGGGTTTGGTATTTATAGAGAAGGGATTCGATCATGGATTAGAATTTGATTGGAATCAAAGTTTCCATGGAAGGAATCCTACAGATGCGGACATCAAGGCAAGACCACTCACATTTTGTTTGCATTTATGTCATTTTGTATTTGTATGTATGCCCTTGTGATATATAGGTACACAATTGTAAGTCTTAGTGGGTTTTTGTGCAAAATGTCAGTGGGACTAGCAAGGGGGCCCTCACTCCTTCCTCATTGGTCCAAGTGACACTATTTGGGTCCATGTGGGGCTGGTCAATGTCCTAGGTGGCATCTAGAAGGTCAATTGACACATGGGGAGACAAGTGGTTTAAAATTTCAAAGGAGGCCACCTACCTTACCTACCTTGTCCCTTTGGTCAAGGGGGTGCCGCCCTTTTTGGTCCAATTTAATTTTTTAAAAAAAAGTCTATTAGAACTAATTAGTTCTATACCTTGTATACCCCTCCCAATTCTAGATCTGAGGGTATTTTGAGTCATTTTCCATTTATTATATAAGGCATGTATTTCCATTTTTTTGTGAATTAATGAGAAGAAAATTTTGAAATTGCAAGGAGCAAACCTGCGCCCCCCCTCTCTCTCTCTGGTTCCTTCCACCTCCTTCTACATTTCAGGGTGTAAACCCCTTCTATCTTAGCCCCTCTATCTCTGATTTCTATCTCTACTGCCGCCGCCGCTGCCGTTCGTGCCGCCATCGAACCGCCGCGAGCATCCTTCTAAAGTGCTGTCCAAGTTCTATTTTGCTGGACAGGGGTTCACTCCGAGAATTTTACCGCCCAACTTCGACATTATCTGGAGCTGAGATTTTCAGGGTTGGTTCCTCTCTTGATTCCCAACCTCAAGTAAACAAATCACATTATTTAGACTTCGTTTTATATTTTTCCATTTTCGTGCTTTTCAGTCCACCAGATCTTCCAGATCTCAGTCCTGTGTCATAGCAACTCTGAGTTTCGCCCTTTTGACCCCCTTCTTGATTTTTGTTTGAATCCCCAAATTTATTGGAGGTTTTGTCCACCATCCCCATCCTCTAAATATTTTCTTCGAATTTCAAAAGCCCTCTACCTATTTTTAGAAATTGTGTCTTTTCCCCAAATTCAGTTCTATCTCTGCTGTCCAGATCCGACCCTGGGTCAGTATACAATCCACAAAAAATTGAAACTTCCACTAAACCTTTAATAAAATATATCCTCGTTTTTCTCTCTTCGCCCTTTACCACTTGCATGAAGGGCTCAATAGCTGAATCGGAGGTCTACATTGCAGTCAACGCCAACTCTCAGGAAAACTTAGTTCTATTCTGAGTTTTCTGATCTTGTGAACGAGCAACTTGAGAATTCGACAAAGGCCATCAACGGGAAATTCAAATTTCTTTCTCTGGCCATAGATCGAAGGATTTTGAGTTTGCTTTCCATCGGTACCTCTTGTGCATCGATCCGACGTCGGTTATGATCGCAACATCCATTCTCTCCGGGTCACGCGCTGTAAAACAGAAGCCACAGATCCGTGGACAGCAAGTTCCACACAAGGAGATCGGAGCCGATTCGCCTCCCACGAGGCGATCCAGCGCGCCACCTTCCCAGGGAGCGCCCCTCCGGACGTTTCCATCATAGCGGTGCCGCTCCGGGCCCACACGGCCCCACTGACCAACACGTGAGTCCCACGGTCGTGAATACATGTGCCGCCGAAGCAACACACGAAGCCGGTCGTCAACCCGAAACCGCTACTCCCGGATCCCATCGTGTCGTCCTTTACCTCCCTACGTGGAGTGGGCAGTAATTTGTCTTGCTGTAATTATTGTGTATTTACTATTCCGGGAGTACGAGATCGGCCGGGAAGTCTTCCCCACGCCCGGTAGCGTGGAGGTATCGTATTCGCTCACATCTCGGCATTTACTTTATTTTGTATATATTTCTTTATGCCGCTGCTAGAGAGCATGCTAGGATCGTAGCTCGCTATACTTTTTATATCACCACTGCTACGAGAGAGAGCGAGACCGTCCCGTGACTCGATCCGGGCACGAATTTGTGAGTTGACCACCCTAGCTCTTTGCCGGTTTCTAAACCGCGCACGTCCGACGCTTCCCTCGTTAGGGACGATCGCAAGCTTGCTTAGAGTCCGAGGATTGCATTTCCAGTTGGAGTCGAGTCGCGTGTCCGTCCCGCATCAGTTTTGTGACGACCCGGATCCCGGATACCAGATATACCCGATAGGATTACCGGATACACCTGATACCACTTAGAACCCGCGAGGCCTCCCAAGAGCGGTAAAGCTCCGAAGGGATAAAAAGGTATGTGTAGAGTACATTGAAGCCACAGAGATATAACAGTAAGTAATTAAATTTCATTAGATCGGTTTGCTAAAGTAGTAGAAATAAAATTACTTTTTGATTAACAGTTTCAATTTAACAATTATAGACTAGAGTCAAGCCCAAAGCTAACGATAGCAAGTCTAGCAAGTACAGTCGACTGAAAAGAAAGACGTACCGAGAAGCCGGGGGAAGCCCGACGCGGGTACCAGCTGGCCACTACGACACGCTACAAGCACGTGCACCAAGAACCACGGAAGCAGAACAAATGATAGCCCACCTGAAAAGTAGGGGTGAGTCTCGTGTCACTGGCTCAGTAGGGGTCACGCGGATCCCCACTGAAAAACACGCAGTAACACGGAATAACAAAAATGACAGGAAGAACAGTAGGTGTAGTAAAGCGGGAAAACTACACTACAAAGCTGTAAAACTACCCTAGAAGCAGTAAAGAACAAATGGGGAGTAGGAGTAGGGAACAAGTAGGAAAGGGGGAGAACCCGTACCAGACAAGCGACTGCCGAACTAACCTTGGCATTCTAAACTACTCCAAGCAGCGACAGAAGGGCGACTCTGATCTGACAAAGTCAGGAGTTACCGATCTGTCGACACGACGCCAGGCCTAAGATGAAGACCTGCAAGGACAGGCAAAAGGTCAAAAAAAGACCCACACAGATGACAGACAGACTTGACGATACACATGACTAGAACGTCGTGCACACGACACAACACTGGCCTCGGGTAGGGCCACGAGAGGGCTAATCTGGAAAGGTCACGACGCACAAGAAACGCGAGAGTCACGTGTCACGTGACGGAAGCACCTCCTCACAAGAAGAACGGCAAGATGCGTCCACTGACGTCTTACACTGCACCATGAGTGTCTCGCCTACGGTACCGCTGAAGTCACGGCAGAGTTGCAGACACGCGTTGAACCAAACAGGAACTACAATAATAAGTGACTAGTCAGGGCTACGCCCGTCGACGTAAGTCCTCAGCCCCTGACCACGTGTGCACACACTCGCTCTTGCCTAAGCCAGGCCCTCTAGCTAGTTTTCTTCCTCGGTAGGACGCCACCGTTTGCCGGGAGCCCACGGAACTAGCTTACAAACCGTATCTCGGGAACTACCCTTTCTGTTGTGCCCCTGTGGTTTTGATTATGGTTTTGATGATTGGTTTTGATGTGAGTTAATCACTGTGAGTCATCTTGCTGTGTGAGTCATCTTGCTGTTGTTCAGTCATTTTATCAGATTATAATGCAGTCTTTTCATATGTTCAGTTATTCTGCTGTTCAGTCAGTTCATCATATCATAAAGCATTGCATTTTATGTTCAGTCATGTTATCTGCTGCATAAAGCATTCACATGCATATACATCAGTTGCTTTACTCTGCTTGTGGTATTCAGTACAGGCTAAACATCCTTGCATCATCACAGTTAGCACAATTGCATTGAGCATACAGTCAGTACACTACATGCAGAAGTGGGTCGACCCCCCTAGACTTCCAAGTCTATACATTGCCCTTTCAGCATCTTCAAGTCCATACATTGCTGTATTGCTTGCACTTGTGAAGTCTATGCATTTGGCCAAGTCTGTACATTGGCCAAGTCCACACATCACAGCTGTGTTGAAGTCTGTACAGCCATTCTCTTATCAAAGTCCATACATTCTTCTGTTGGAATTCCAAGTCCATACATCAGACTGTTTGAGCAAGTATGTACAACATTTCATTCACACCGGAAGTCTATACATTGGACTGTGGCAAAGTCTATTCATTCGGTTCCAGAAGTTCAAGTCCATACATTGATCGTTTGGGTAACAAATTCTGTACAACGTGAGCTTCGGTTCTTAAAGTCTATACATTCTCCCGTTGAAATCCTTCAAAGTCTATACATCAATTTTATTGAGTAAGTCTGTACAGCATGCCTTGTTGTTCACAGCCTTTGAAGTCTGTACAGCCATTGCCTTCATATAGGAAGTCTGTACATCTTAGTGCACTGTAGCTTTCACAAAACCAAGTCTATACATCGTGAAAGTCTATACACTCCTCTTGGCCTTAGCATCTGTTTTGAAGTCCATACATTGGTCTTCAGTTCAAGTCTGTACAATGGACTTATAGGTAAAGTCTATACATCCTTCAGCTGGAACTGTGCAAGTCTGTACATCGTTGCTTGCCAAAGTCTGTACATTGGCATCTGTTCCTACGTTGCACTACCAAGTCTGCACATTGGGTTCTTTACCTACGTTCAGCTTTGAAAGTCTGCACATTGGTAGTTTTACCGACGTTGCTTTGCCAAAGTCTATACACTGTGTTTGTTCAAGTCTGTACAGACTTAGCCTTATTCTAGTCTGTACATCGACCAGCTATATTTGGCAAGTCTACACATCGTGATTTCATCATGTCTGTACAGCCTCTTCATTGAAAGTTCACTCATCACTCAAGTCTATACAATGCACACTTATTTTCTTGCATAAAGTCCATACACTGCACTTGGCTTGTGTTCTTCACACCAAGTATGTACAGCCTGTGCTCGCAGCAGTCAAGTCTACACATTGCGTTGGTGGCAAGTCTATACATTGGGCTGTAGCGTGCTTGAAGTGAAGTCTACACATTGATTCACTATTCATGCCTTCACTTAAAGTCTGTACAGCATGCTTCGTTGTTCAAGCTTTCAAAACTCTATACATCGCTCTTGAGCTAAAGTCTGTACAGCCGTTTCTTTGGCAAGTCTGCACATCGTGAAGTCTACACACTCGATTGCCTTGCTTTGCTTCAAGTCTGTACAGTATCTCCCTTAGCAAGTCTATACACTGGGGTCGTCAGCTGAAGCGACAACATGTCTGTGCATTGGGTTCTCATGCATGTTAATAGCAAGTCTAGACATTGTCTGTCTTGCACGCAGTCAAGTGTATACACTCTTCACACTTGGTTAACTGATGCTTTAAGTCCATACACTCATACCCTTGGTATGTTAATGCATTTAACTGAAAGTCCATACACTAAGCTCGCATGAAGAACTTCAACTCTATACACTCTCTCAGTGTACATACTTATTCATTTGCTGCTTATAAAGTCTATACACTGCATTTTACAGTATGAGTTATAAAGTCCATACATTGTCTTCAGCTGATTTTGTTAATCGACTAAACTCCTCATTTATCTTGCATGTGTCTGGCACGTGATCCAAGGAGCTGAGATGCTGACACGTGGCAGAGTAGATTGGGCGGGAGCTGTGGAGAACACACGCCCTAAGCTGCTGTGATATATATAGAAGCCTTCGTCCACTGTAGAAGGTAGATGAGAACAGAAGAGGGCTGATCGAGACTGAGAGTGAAGAAGAAGAGAGGCAGAGAAGTAGAAGGAAGAGAGCCACGATCAAAAGAGCAGAAGAAGAAGAGAAAAGAAGAGATGGGGAGAGCCTGCGAAAGAGAAGAAGATAGAGAGTGAGAGCAGCAGAAGAAAAAGAGAAAGACAGAGCTCGTGAAGAAGAGCAGAGAGAAGCTTCGTTATTTTCACTGGACTTTGGATCAAATCCAATCCAGTTGCTCCTGCGAGAGCTGCAGTTTATATTTCATTTTCTGGCTTTCTGGTTGCTGAAGTTATTTTCATTTTATGTTTCTTATTTTTCTTTTGTTTTTCTGATTACCTTTGTTCTTTCGATCCTCTGGACTGAGGTCGGGTTCCTCCTGTTGGTTCAAGAGAAGGGAGATCTGATCTCCAGGTTGTAAGTGACAGGTTGTCACTTGTGGGTTCCCTCTGGTTAGAGGAAGGGAGGCTTGTCCTCCGGTTCTGGGCTTGTGGGTTACAAGTCCAGGGGTCCCTCCTGGTCTGGAGGAAGAGAGGTCTTCGACCTCTGGTTTCCAAGTGGCTGGGAGTCACTTGGGGTGTCCCTCCGGTTGGGAGGAAGAGGGGAGGCTGTTCCCCTAGTCAAGCAATGTGGCAGCAAGTGTTCGCAGACTGAGTCTGCTTGTTTCTAGCTTTGGCTAGTGAAGCCTCACTCCGGTTGGGAGTGAGGGGTGGATGTAGGTCTGGAGGACCGAACCACCTAGAAAATCTACTGTGCATTGGTTTGTTTTGTGCGTTTGCTCCTTGCCTCCTACCTCCCATTCACAGGTTATGCATGCATGGTTAGTTGTGTTATCTTGGATTGTTTGTATTGTTCCTATCTGCAGTAACCTTGAGCATTATATTCTGCTAGGTGTGTTTGGGTTGCATAGTTCTGTCTGCATTTCTGGTTTGATCAGGTGGCTGCATTGTTGCAGTCCAACTGATTGATCATGTGTTATCTTATCATCTCATCTTGCAGAGCTCATTAGTTTTTATTCCACATATCTGAGCTTTAGAGTTTTAATTTGGGCATTATTTCTGAAGGGGATACATTCACCCCCCTCTGTATCCGGACTTAGCACCCTAACAATTGGTATCAGAGAGGTGTCTGCTTAGAAGGTCCAGCGACCTGCAGATCTGATCTTGCAGTCTTAGGTGCTAATTTACTTTTGGTGCATCAATATTCCTGTTGCTTTATATCTGATCTGTTTTCATGGGTGAACCACCAGTTTTCAACGGTTCCAATTTTAGTATATGGTCTGCTTGTCTGAAAAATTATGCTAAATCTGTTAATCCAGACCTGTGGAAAGTGATTTCATACGGTCCTCATGAACTACCAAAGAAAAAGTCCAAATGGACTGACAGTCACAAATTAATGCATGAAGAGAATCAGATAGCTATAAATCTAATGAAGGCAGCTACTGATAGAGCTTTTCATTCATGTTTCTTTGATTGCAGTTCTGCTAAAGATATTCTGGACATGCTGAAGCGAACTCAGATAAGAAATGAGGACAGCTGCATGATGGCTGACAGAAATAATCAAGGCAGTAGTCAAGATGAAGATGATGATGATGATGAGGTAAATCCCTTTGAAAACTATACTTTAGATGATTGGGAAAATGCATATTCTGAGCTACTTGAATCTCATGAACTGTTAAGAAAATAGTATAAAAAATTGAAGAAGGGTAGTGGGTTAGTTAGTTCAAGTTCTCCTTGTAGAAATTGTGCTGAACTGAAAAATGTTCTTGATGCTAGTATGTCTGATACTCAAATGCTGAAGAAACAAATTTCATTGCAAAAAATTGATAATCAAGATCATGTAAAAGAAATCTCTGAACTTGAAAAGAAGTTTACCCTAGCTAGTCATGATTCTGTTCAGAGTAAGGATTTGCTGAAAGAAGTTGATTGTGCTAAATCTGATCTAAACAAGCTGAAAAGTGAGAATGATTCTCTCAGAAATTTCTCCAAAGAAAATGAAGAAAGTTTAGAGAAACTTAAAAAGGAGAACACATTACTGATTGAAAATTTGAATGCTATAAAATCTGTAAACTTATAATTACAGAAAGATTTTGAAAAACAACAAAAAGAAATGAAGGAATTTGAAAACAGAAGAAAGCAAGAAGTCAATTCAGAAGATCAGCTTCTAATAAATGAATTGGTTCAGAATGACAAACTTAAGGAAGAAAATGAGAAGTTAAGAATGCTGAACTTCACTGTGTCTGAGAGACTTCTAGCTTTAGAAAGAGGTAAAAGTGTTTGCGTTGAAGATTCTGATAAACTGAGCAATCTGGAACATGAAGTTGAAAAATACAAAACTGCTAACAATGTGTTAACTGAATGTGTGAATTGCAGTGAGCAAGAGATTGCCAGTTACGAGTTGCATATTTCCTCTTTAGAAAATGAAATTTAGGATTTGAGAATATCTTTTTCTAAATTTGTTGATGGGCAAGAAAACCTAGATAGGCTGCTAGGTATAAAAGTCAATGTCAAAAAGGAAGGGTTGGGCTATAATAATCTAAATAAAAAGGCTCTGCAGAACAAAGTAACAACATCCTTTGTAAATGTTTCAAATGTAGCCACAACATCAAAAGACAAACAGCCCACTGTTCAGAAAAAGCTGGGAACAAAGATTAATTTTAAGAAAGAAGGACTGGGTTACAGTCCAGTCATGAGGAAGGTTGATGGAGCCAACCTGAAAACTATTTTTGTTAAATCTTCTGAACAGGAAAAGCCTTCTACTTCATCTCCAACTCAGTACAAGGCTAAGAAAATAGGAAAATATGATAAAAATCAGAAAAGGACTGTAAATCAGGAAATAAATAAAAAGGGTTCATCACTGCATGTTGATCACAGTCCTCACACACACTCACATGCATCTAAAAAGAAGATTATCTGTCATTACTGTCATAAAGTTGGACATCTGATGCATGAGTGTAAGTTGATGGAGAAGGATGATAAGAATGCTAGGAAATTTCATGATAAAAGTCCTTCACCTCAGAAAAAGAAGACTGAATGCTTTCACTGTGGCAAATTTGGTCATAACGCATTTGATTGTTGGCATGCTCAGGGTAGAAAGTTTAATTCTAAAACAGTCAATTTCTCTGAAGACAGAAATGATTATGATAGGAATAAATTTGTTGTAAGTAGAAACTATTCTGCATGCTTCAATTGTGGCAAGATGGGTCACATTGCAGCTCGTTGCTGGTTTGCAAGTAGTAAGGAAAATCATGTTCATATCATACAAAATACTTTTCAAATCAGCATGTTTTTAATAAGAACATATCTGTTTCAGAGAACCAGCACATCATTTGTTTTAATTGCAACAAAAGGGGTCACAGGGCCTCTGAATGATGGTCAGGTTCTTATAGAAGAAATCCTCTCAATTGCTCTCACTGTGGAAAGCATGGCCATATAGTCAAAGACTGTTGGCATGCTGAAGGGAAAATTTTCATCTCTGGAAGGTTTAAATTCCCTGCAAGTACAAATGCTCTCAGAAAGAACAAAGTTGTTTTCAAAAAGAAAAACTTTGAATGTTTTGATTATGGAAAACAGTTTGGTCATGCAAATAACAGAAATTTCCATGCTAATGCACATAAAATTCATGTTCATAATGATGTGCATAAAAAGAACCTAAATTCTACTTTTTCATGCTGTAACTGTGGAAAGCCAGGTCACAGGGCTGCAACCTGTTGGCTGGCAGGATATCAAAACTAAACTGGTTTTGGCAAACAGAATGTTTATTCTGTTAACAAAAATTCTCATGCATATGCACATAGAATTCATGCTAACAAGAATGTGCATAAATCAGATCTGAAAACTGCTGCTCCTTGCCATCAAGTTAAAAATGTGCTGAGAAAATCTGCTAGAAGTGATACTGTCATGTCAGGACCCAAGACTTCTTGGGTACCTGTTTGTGCAAAATAATTTTACTTTGCAGGTGGGCCTTGGAATGGAATAAAAAGGGGTATTAATCCAAGGCACTCAAGAATGAAAACCCATTCTGAACTTTTCAGGTAAATTCTCTGCATTTCCTGTTTTGAAACTCATTGCATATCTGGTTTGATGTGTTCTTGCATATCTGTCATCTTTTGAACACTATGAGCATTCGTGTCTCTTAATGCTCATATGAATTGGCTATTTAGATATTGAAATGAGAATAAACTTACAATTTCTGAAAATCTGAACTGCATATGTATGTTGTTTGAAATCTGACTATTGCATTCTGAAAAATCTGATAAGCTGAAATTTGATCCATGCATGTTGCCCATGTTGAATTATCATGATTGACCTCAATGGTATATCAAATGGTAAGCTACCAAAAGACAGGGAAATCTGTCTGGAGGTTCTTACTATGTGAGAGGTGATCTTTTAGACCAAGTGCTCCGCCTAGTACCATGGGTCACTTTGCTGATAGGACAGTCTGAATGTGCACAAGTCACGATATCATTTGGAATCATATGTTCAGTTTCTCATGGCAAACATTGCATGTTTTCAGGGGGAGTTAATTGCATATCTTTGCATAGCATTCAATGTTGAGTCTTTGCATGTCATTGCATACATATAGTGCATTGCATTTCCTTATATTGAAAATGCCAAAAAGATTGTGTGAATGCATGTTGTCAGGGGGAGTCAATGCATTGCATATAGGTTGTCAAATGCATACTCTTGTGAGAATTCATTGCATACACTTTCTTATTGATTCTATTGACAAACCTTGATCACATTTTGAAAATACTGGGCTTCAAAATCTATCTTATCAATTGGTGTCATTTGATTTCAGAATTCTATCAGTCTTTCATGAAGATTTCAATGGGCTATCTCGATCATAAATCTGAAAACTCTTGAACTAGAAATCTTCTATTATACATTTTTATGAATGTCTGAAATAACTCATGTGGTTTAAGTTTAATGTTCATGGAGTTTGACTTTAAAATCTCTTAAAAATATCTAAAGCATGTTTAATAAACCTTAACCATCTATTTCATGCTGTGTCTTGTAAAATCTTCTGGAATCTGCATTATTGAATTCATAGCTTTAATTGGTTAAGTACATGAAATTATTATTGACTTGAAGCTAATAAATTAGTCTGAAATGTCTAAAGGGTAAAGTGTTGTTAGAGCAATGACTTTGGTCACTGAGAAACCATGTCCAAAGGACTGTGTCATGAGATGCCTTAGTTAACTCTGTAAAATAAAATTCATTGAAAATCATGCAGAGCAATGGCATGCACACTGAGAAATACAACTCACTCATCCAGAAATGATGTGGAGTGTGTCAAGATGTGTAAATGCTACCTCTGTTCACATAAAGCATGACAGTTAGTCACACTAAGTGCTTAGGGATATTGGCCTCTAATCAAGGTATATCCTCTAGTTACAATGTGTGCACTGAACTAGAGTGCTCGTAAAATTTGTAGCAAGAAAATTATTGAACAAATTGAAATATTTGAATATTGATGCTAAAATCAAATTGCTACAACCCTAGACAAAATCATATGACTTCATAATTGCTTGATTTCAATACTAGTGCATGTAATTCCGAAAGAAGTCATTAAATTTGATTGTGTAAGAGAAAGGGAGATTAATCAAGATAAATATGAGGGCTTGGTTCATTGTTATTAAACCATGGTTTAAGATATCAATACAGAATTTTATTGATAAACTCTGCATACATCATGTTTAAACCATGCTGTTCAATAAAGCTCATTCATAAGCCCTTATAATGGAAGACTTTGAAAACTTATGTTTTGGATTTATGAGATTGATATCTCTTTGAAAATCTGACTGAATTTCTTGTGATTAGAGCTTCTTTGAAAATCTGCTACTTGAAACTCTTCTGCTCAATATCATTGATTCATTGACCAGAACCTCTCCTTGTTATCCATCTCATAAGATTCCACTTATTGAGGGGGAGCTTCCATGTCATATGCATCATGCTGCATAGAAACTCTTAAAGGGGGAGAATTGTGTTCTTGAATTCATATTTTTAGGGGGAGCTCTTGCATGTTAGTATCTCCATCTGCATCTGCATTCATATTGTTTATTGCAAGGGGGAGAAATTGACTGAATTTTTGAAACATGCTTCAACTTCTCAAACTATTTTCTTTTTGATAAAGTCAAAGGGGGAGAATAGTTTGTGTCATCAGCATTACTCACAGTGTAGTGTTGCCATCATCAAAAAGGGGGAGATTGTTGTGCCCCTGCGGTTTTGATGATGGTTTTGATCATTGGTTTTGATGTGAGTTAATCATTGTGAGTCATCTTGCTGTGTGAGTCATCTTGCTGTTGTTCAGTCATTTTATCAGATTATAATGCAGTCTTTTCATATGTTCAGTTATTCTGCTGTTTAGTCAATTCATCAGATCATAAAGCATTGCATTTTATGTTCAGTCATGTTATCTGCTGCATAAAGCATTCACATGCATATACATCAGTTGCTTTACTCTGCTTGTGGTATTCAGTACAGGCTAAACATCCTTGCATCATCACAGTTAGCACAATTGCATTGAGCATACAGTCAGTACACTGCATGCAGAAGTGGGTCGACCCCCCTCCAAGATGGGTCGACCCCCCTAGACTTCCAAGTCTATACATTGACCTTTCAGCATCTTCAAGTCCATACATTGCTGTATTGCTTGCACTTGTGAAGTCTATGCATTTGGTCAAGTCTGTACATTGGCCAAGTCCACACATCGCAGCTGTGTTGAAGTCTGTACAGTCATTCTTGATGGGAATCGACGCCGAGCATGTACACTTTATTTTACATTTATGTACTTTAGTTTATTTGTATATCCACGGGAAAGTATATGCGCAATTGTACGGCCGTATAAGCCAATGCGTCATTCCCACGGATTGTTTGGGTTTCTTTGTAATTTGTCAGTAGGACCAGCAAGGGGGCCCTTAGCCTTTTCCCATTGGTCCATGTCACTCATGTGGGGCTGGTCAACCATCCTACGTGGCCATCTAGAAGGGTTGAATGTCAAAATGCCACATGGGTAGACAAGTGGTTAAATTAGTCCAAGGTGGGTTACCTACCTTCACCTACCAATACCCTTGGTCAAGGGGGCGCCCCTCTCCCCTATTATTTTATGTTTTTTTTGTGTGTTGTTCCAACCTCATCCTAGCCCTTCAATCCCCCTCCCTAGATCCAAGGGTGTACATTAGATTAGATTGGTAGCATATAAAATGTTGTATTTTCATGTGAAAATTAATGAAATGTTAGAAAATTTTGGTGAAATTCTTGAAGCTTGCGCCCCCTTCCTCTCCCCTTGAGTTCTCCCCTCAGCCCCTCTACAATTCTAGAGTGCATCTACCTTCTATCTCCCCCCTCTCGACCTCTGATCTTCATCGGTGCCGCCGCCGCCGCAGTTCGTGCCGCCATCGAGCCGCCACCGAGCCACCGTCGGAATTCTATCTTCAACCAATGGCAGCCTCTTCCACGAATTCTTGCTGTCAGCCACGAGCTCAGATCGTTTTGAAATTTTTAGGGTGTGTTCTTACCTTGAATCCCCACCTCCAAAAGTTTCACGCCAAAACTCCTCCATTTAGTATTTTTCCATTTACGTGCATCTTTCATTCCTAGATCTGTTTTGTCTCTATCCACAGTGACAGTAGTCCTATGTTTCTCACCTCCGACCCTATTTTTGATTTTTCCAAACCCTCCCAATTTTACTGGGAGCTCTGTCTATTATCCCCTATATCCACCATTTTTCTTGATTTTTGATCTGCCCTCTATCCATTTTTCAAAATTCATGTTCTATCTCAGATACAGTGCTTTCAGCCCATTTTCAGATCCGACCCACTTCCAGTTCTAAAATCTTATCAATTTGTAGCCACATCCAAACATGTCCAAACCAGTTTTTCATTTTCCTAGCTTGATGTCCTACAACTTTGCTGAAGACCACCACTTCAGATTCGGACGTTCACATATCGGTCAAAGTCAGTTCTCAGAGAATAGCCCTGCAGATCTGAGTGTTCGGCTACTGTACAACAGGAAGTTGAAAATTCATTAAAGCCTAGATCCGTTCAGATCCAGGCCAGATCTTCAGGCCTAGATAGAAGGATTTGAAGTTCTCTTTCCAACGGCGCTAGTCTCGTGTCAATCCGACATCGGGGCTGATCGCAGCGCCCGTTCTCGCCGGGACGCGCGTTGAAAACCAGAAGTTGCAGATCTGTGGCCGGTTATTCCGACCGGTGCCGATCGGAGCCGCCCGGCCTCCGGCCGGCGAACCAGCGCGCCTCCACTCCAGGGAGCGCTCATCCAGGCATCCACCACCACAGTGGTGCCACCGGGTCCCACACGGCCCCTCCGGACAGCACGTGGGCCCCACCGTCACTAGTTCGGGTGTTGCCGAATCAACGCGAGAAGCCGCCCGTCAACCCGAATTCGGTCCTCCTGGGCCCAGTTGTGTAGCCCTTTACCTCCCTGCGTGGAGTGAGCGATATTTCATTGCTGTCATCATTGTGTAATATTTATCCCGGGAGTACGAATTTCGGCCGGGACCACCTTCCCCACGCCGAGCGCGTGGAGGTATCGCATTCGCTCCCTTACTTGGCATTTTGCTTACTTCATATATATTTGTTTATGCCGCTGCTAGAGAGCATGTGTAGGGATAATTAGCTGGCTTTATATTTATATCACCGCTACTGCGAGAGAGTGAGCGAGATCGTCCCGTGACCCGATCCGGGCACAAGTGAGAGCCGACCACCCTAGCTCACTGCCGGTTTCTCAACCGTGCACGTCCGACGCTTCCCTCGTTAAGGGACAATCGCAAGCTTGTCGTGTCCGTGGTCTCGTCCCGCATCAATTTGGTATCAGAGCAAGTTGAGTCTAGGGTGTCAAAAAAAAAGAGTGTCATTTAAGTCTAAGTGTCTAAGTCGGTCTTAAGAGTTGCATTTGCATACCATTAGTCGGTATATCAAAAGGTGTTGTCCGAACGCTAGGCTTTGCCTATCGGGAAGGCCGCACACTTGCGCGAGTGATCTTCGGATCGGTTGTCTCCGCCACGTACCGAGTTTTGGTTATGTCTAGGTACATTAGTTAGCATCACATTTTGCTTTTAAAATAAAAAAAATGGCCTTGCATATCCATTCCTAGGGGACCCAACCCCATCTTAGCCACCATGGCCACACCCCAATTCCATAGTGCCGATGAATTGGGCGCAATGTTCCAAGCCATGATGGGACAAGTGCAAAGGTTTAGTACAAGCCTAGATAGGTTTAGTACTAGCCTAGATCGGTCTATCGGGGTAGATTGGTTGTTCCCGGAGCCACCCCAAGGACCCCTTCACCACGAGAAGGACATTCCTTCCTCACCCATGAGCGCTCCAATGTCATCACTCTCTATTTCCGAACTTGATTCGGAACCATCTCATTTGGAACTACCAAAGCCCGAGCCACCCGTATTTCTAACGGGTACTCTTTATATAGCCGAGCCACTTCTTAGATGGCTCAAGGAAGGCTCGGTCCCACATCCCTTTCCATCCATGGACCCCACCCTACCTTTAGTGCCGGTCAATTCCTTCCATACCACATTTCGATCTCGTCACCATGTTGATACGTTGGATGATCTTATCATGGGATTAGATTCACAATGGGAGTTGACGCATCTTTTGGCCCGAGGCTTTGACCAACCCGCTAGTCTTAGCTTCACCCATTCGGCCTTCGGGTCCATTACCTCCGAGTGCACCGTGGGTTATGTCACCACGGAGGTTCTTCTACTTCTCCCGCTACCGGACGAGCCCGAATTCATACCCTTTTGTCCGAGGGAGGAATTATACTTATTGCCTACAATCTCCGTCCCACCCGTTACAATTCAAGAAGGTGACTATCCACACCTTCAAAACTTCTACATGTGGGACCGTGACTTGTGGGAACCCACCACAAGGGGTCATACCTTCTTTGACCCTTTTGACCCCTTCACTATTAGGCTTCCCGAGTTACCACCCGTACTCCCCTTCTTCAAGGAAGCCCACTTTTATGCCCCTTCCCCTCGGGATGGGCCATCTACATCCACCAACCCCGACCCACCTACACCTGGCCCTTCTAAACCACCCGAGTCGCCCACATTCAAAAGACCATCCACGCATAACCACACCCGACGTATAGGTGTTCCCCATGCCATCCATTCCCAGTTGCACAACATGCATGCATGGCACATATTCGGGTGTCCTGGTCCGCCGTCGCCCATGTACGGGTCGGACTAACATTAGGTGTGTCTAGGGTCATAGATGAGTCCGTGTGTTTTCCTTGTGTGGTTTGTTTTGTGTGATTTGTTTGCAGGGTTTATGTGTCGTTTGTTTGTCTGCATGTGTCTTGTGCAAGCTCGTTGTCGTTCTATTATGAGTAAGAGGCGAGTGGACTCATTCGATGAGTATGGGATCGGTTCTACATCTATACCCGGATCAGTCACCTACAGGGACTCGGCGGTGATTCCTAGTGAGTCTTCGAGTTGCTTCCTTCCCTTTGCGAGTGCCCCACCCGAAGTGTCCACCTCTAGCCCATGGTAGCTTGTGCATATCGAGTATATATGGAATGAGCAGGTGCCAATCACTTGGAGTGGAGCATACCCGCGCTACTTGGCACGGTGACGGATCCGCCGGAGTACTCGAGCATCCATACCCCTACTCGACGGGGTCGAGTTCCTCCCACCCGAGGAGAGTTGATGGGAATCGACGCCGAGCATGTACATTTTATTTTGCATTTATGTCCTTTAGTTTATTTGTATATCCACGGGAAAGTATATGCGCAATTGTACGGCTTTATAAGCCAATGCGTCATTCCCACGGATTGTTTGGGTTTCTTTGTAATTTGTCAGTAGGACCAGCAAGGGGGCCCTCAGCCCTTTCCCATTGGTCCATGTCACTCATGTGGGGCTGGTCAACCATCCTAGGTGGCCATCTAGAAGGGCTGAATGTCAAAATGCCATATGGGTAGACAAGTGGTTAAATTAGTCCAAGGTGGGTTACCTACCTTCACCTACCAATACCCTTGGTCAAGGGGGCGCCCCTCTCCCCTATTATTTTATGTTTTTTTTGTGTGTTGTTCCAACCTCATCCTAGCCCTTCAATCCCCCTCCCTAGATCCAAGGGTGTACATTAGATTAGATTGGTAGCATATAAAATGTTGTATTTTCATGTGAAAATTAATGAAATGTTAGAAAAATTTGGTGAAATTCTTGAAGCTTGCGCCCCCTTCCTCTCTCCTTGAGTTCTCCCCTCAGCCCCTCTATAGATCTAGAGTGCATCTACCTTCTATCTCCCCCCTCTCGACCTCTGATCTTCATCGGTGCCGCCGCCGCCGCCGTTCGTGCCGCCATCGAGCCGCCACCGAGCCACCGTTGGAATTCTATCTTCAACCAACAGCAGCCTCTTCCATGAATTCTTGCTATCAGCCACGAGCTCAGATCATTTTGAAATTTTTAGGGTGTGTTCTTACCTTGAATCCCCACCTCCACCTAAAGTTTCACGCCAAAACTCCTCCATTTAGTATTTTTCCATTTACGTGCATCTTTCATTCCTAGATCTGTTTTATCTCTATCCACAGTGACAGTAGTCCTATGTTTCTCACCTCCGACCCTATTTTTGATTTTTCCAAACCCTCCCAATTTTACTGGAGCTCTGTCTATTATCCCCTATATCCACCATTTTTCTTGATTTTTGATCTGCCCTCTATCCATTTTTCAAAATTCATGTTCTATCTCAGATACAGTGCTTTCAGCCCATTTCCAGATCCGACCCACTTCCAGTTCTAAAATCCTATCAATTTGTAGCCACATCCAAACATGTCCAAACCAGTTTTTCCGTTTTCCTAGCTTGATGTCCTACAACTTTGCTGAAGACCACCACTTCAGATTCGGACGTTCACATATCGGTCAAAGGCAGTTCTCAGAGAATAGCCCTGCAGATCTGAGTGTTCGGCTACTGTACAACAGGAAGTTGAAAATTCATTAAAGCCCAGATCCGTGCCGATCCAGGCCAGATCTTCAGGCCTAGATAGAAGGATTTGAAGTTAGCTTTCCAACGGCGCTAGTCTCGTGTCGATCCGACATCGGGGCTGATCGCAGCGCCCGTTCTCGCCGGGACGCGCGTTGAAAACCAGAAGTTGCAGATCCGTGGCCGGTTATTCTGACCGGTGCCGATCGGAGCCGCCCGGCCTCCGACCGGCGAACCAGCGCGCCTCCACTCCAGGGAGCACTCATCCAGGCATCCACCACCACAGTGGTGCCACCGGGTCCCACACGGCCCCTCCGGACAGCACGTTGGCCCCACCGTCACTAGTTCGGGTGTTGCCCAATCAACGCGAGAAGCCGCCTGTCAACCCGAATTCGGTCCTCCCGGGCCCAGTTGTGTAGCCCTTTACCTCCCTGCGTGGAGTGGGTGATATTTCATTGCTGTCATCATTGTGTAATATTTATCCCGGGAGTACGAGTTTCGGCCGGGTCCGCCTTCCCCACGCCGAGCGCGTGGAGGTATCGCATTCGCTCCCTTACTTGGCATTTTGCTTACTTCATATATATTTGTTTATGCCACTGCTAGATAGCATGTGTAGGGACAATTAGCTCGCTTTATATTTATATCACCGTTGCTGCGAGAGAGTGAGCGAGACCATCCCGTGACCCGATCCGGGCACAAGTGAGAGCCGACCACCCTAGCTCACTGCCGGTTTCTCAACCGTGCACGTCCGACGCTTCCCTCGTTAAGGGACAACCGCGAGCTTGTCGTGTCTGTGGTCTCGTCCCGCATCAATTTGGTATCAGAGCAAGTTGAGTCTAGGGTGTCAAAAAAAAAAGAGTGTCATTTAAGTCTAAGTGTCTAAGTCGGTCTTAAGAGTTGCATTTGCATACCATTAGTCGGTATATCAAAAGGTGTTGTCTGAACGCTAGGCTACTCCTATCGGGAAGGCCGCACACTTGCGCGAGTGATCTTCGGATCGGTTGTCTCCGCCACGTACCGAGTTTTGGTTATGTTTAGGTACATTAGTTAGCATCACATTTTGCTTTTAAAATAAAAAAAAATGGCCTTGCATATCCATTCCTAGGGGACCCAACCCCATCTTAGCCACCATGGCCACACCCCAATTCCATAGTGCCGATGAAGTGGGCGCAATGTTCCAAGCCATGATGGGACAAGTGCAAAGGTTTAGTACAAGCCTAGATAGGTTTAGTACTAGCCTAGATCGGTCTATCGGGGTAGATTGGTTGTTCCCGGAGCCACCCCAAGGACCCCTTCACCACGAGAAGGACATTCCTTCCTCACCCATGAGCGCTCTAATGTCATCACTCTCTATTTCCGAACTTGATTCGGAACCATCTCATTTGGAACTACCAAAGCCCGAGCGTATTTCTAACGGGTACTCTTTATATAGACGAGCCACTTCTTAGATGGCTCAAGGAAGGCTCGGTCCCACATCCCTTTCCATCCATGGACCCCACCCTACCTTTAGTGCCAGTCAATTCCTTCCATACCACATTTCGATCTCGTCACCATGTTGATACGTTGGATGATCTTATCATGGGATTAGATTCACAATGGCAGTTGACGCATCTTTTGGCCCGAGGCTTTGACCAACCCGCTAGTCTTAGCTTCACCCATTCGGGCTTCGGGTCCATTACCTCCGAGTGCACCGTGGGTTGTGTCACCACGGAGGTTCTTCTACTTCTCCCGCTACCGGATGAGCCCGAATTCATATCCTTTTGTCCGAGGGAGGAATCATACTTATTGCTTACAATCCCCGTCCCACCCGTTACAATTCAAGAAGGTGACTACCCACACCTTCAAAACTTCTACATGTGGGACCGTGACTTGTGGGAACCCACCACAAGGGGTCATACCTTCTTTGACCCTTTTGACCCCTTCACTATTAGGCTTCCCGAGTTACCACCCGTACTCCCCTTCTTCAAGGAAGCCCACTTTTATGCCCCTTCCCCTCGGGATGGGCCATCTACATCCACCAACCCCGACCCACCTACACCCGGCCCTTCTAAACCACCCGAGTCGCCCACATTCAAAAGACCATCCACGCATAACCACACCCGACGTATAGATGTTCCCCATGCCATCCATACCCAGTTGCACAACATGCATGCATGGCACATATTCGGGTGTCCTGGTCCGCCGTCGCCCATGTACGGGTCGGACTAACATTAGGTGTGTCTAGGGTCATAGATGAGTCCGTGTGTTTTCCTTGTGTGGTTTGTTTTGTGTGATTTGTTTGCAGGGTTTGTGTGTCGTTTGTTTGTCTGCATGTGTCTTGTGCAAGCTCGTTGTCGTTCTATTATGAGTAAGAGGCGAGTGGACTCATTCAATGAGTATGGGATCGGTTCTACATCTATACCCGGATCAGTCACCTACAGGGACTCGGCGGTGATTCCTAGTGAGTCTTCGAGCTGCTTCCTTCCCTTTGCGAGTGCCCCACCCGAAGTGTCCACCTCTAGCCCATAGCAGCTTGTGCATATCGAGTATATATGGAATGAGCAGGTGCCAATCACTTGGAGTGGAGCATACCCGCGCTACTTGGCACGGTGACGGATCCGCCGGAGTACTCGAGCATCCATACCCCTACTCGACGGGGTCGAGTTCCTCCCACCCGAGGAGAGTTGATGGGAATCGATGCCGAGCATGTACATTTTATTTTGCATTTATGTCCTTTAGTTTATTTGTATATCCACGAGAAAGTATATGCGCAATTATACGGCTTTATAAGCCAATGCGTCATTCCCACGGATTGTTTGGGTTTCTTTGTAATTTGTCAGTAGGACCAGCAAGGGGGCCCTCAGCCCTTTCCCATTGGTCCATGTCACTCATGTGGGGCTGGTCAACCATCCTAGGTGGCCATCTAGAAGGGCTGAATGTCAAAATGCCACATGGGTAGACAAGTGGTTAAATTAGTCCAAGGTGGGTTACCTACCTTCACCTACCAATACCCTTGGTCAAGGGGGCGCCCCTCTCCCCTATTATTTTATGTTTTTTTTGTGTGTTGTTCCAACCTCATCCTAGCCCTTCAATCCCCCTCCCTAGATCCAAGGGTGTACATTAGATTAGATTGGTAGCATATAAAATGTTGTATTTTCATGTGAAAATTAATGAAATGTTAGAAAAATTTGGTGAAATTCTTGAAGCTTGCGCCCCCTTCCTCTCTCCTTGAGTTCTCCCCTCAGCCCCTCTACAGATCTAGAGTGCATCTACCTTCTATCTCCCCCCTCTCGACCTCTGATCTTCATCGGTGCCGCCGCCGCCGCCGTTCGTGCCGCCATCGAGCCGCCACCGAGCCACCGTCGGAATTCTATCTTCAACCAACAGCAGCCTCTTCCATGAATTCTTGCTGTCAGCCACGAGCTCAGATCATTTTGAAATTTTTAGGGTGTGTTCTTACCTTGAATCCCCACCTCCACCTAAAGTTTCACGCCAAAACTCCTCCATTTAGTATTTTTCCATTTACGTGCATCTTTCATTCCTAGATCTATTTTGTCTCTATCCACAGTGAAGTAGTCCTATGTTTCTCACCTCCGACCCTATTTTTGATTTTTCCAAACCCTCCCAATTTTACTGGGAGCTCTGTCCATTATCCCCTATATCCACCATTTTTTTTGATTTTTGATCTGCCCTCTATCCATTTTTCAAAATTCATGGTCTATCTCAGATACAGTGCTTTCAGCCCATTTCCAGATCCGACCCACTTCCAGTTCTAAAATCCTATCAATTTGTAGCCACATCCAAACATGTCCAAACCAATTTTTCCATTTTCCTAGCTTGATGTCCTACAACTTTGCTGAAGACCACCACTTCAGATTCGGACGTTCACATATCGGTCAAAGGCAGTTCTCAGAGAATAGCCCTGCAGATCTGAGTGTTCGGCTACTGTACAATAGGAAGTTGAAAATTCATTAAAGCCCAGATCCGTGTAGATCCAGGCCAGATCTTCAGGCCTAGATAGATGGATTTGAAGTTAGCTTTCGAACAGCGCTAGTCTCGTGTCGATCCGACATCGGGGCTAATCACAGCGCCCGTTCTCGCTGGGACGCGCGTTGAAAACCAGAAGTTGCAGATCCGTGGCCGGTTATTCTTACCGGTGCCGATCGGAGCCGCCCGGCCTCCGACCGGTGAACCAGCGCGCCTCCACTCCAGGGAACGCTCATCCAGGCATCCAGCACCACAGTGGTGCCACCGGGTCCCACACGGCCCCTCTGGACAGCACGTTGGCCCCACCGTCACTAGTTCGGGTGTTGCCGAATCAACGCGAGAAGCCGCCCGTCAACCTGAATTCGGTCCTCCCGGGCCCAGTTGTGTAGCCCTTTACCTCCCTGCGTGGAGTGGGCGATATTTCATTGCTGTCATCATTGTGTAATATTTATCCCGGGAGTACGAGTTTCGGCCGGGTCCGCCTTCCCCACGCCGAGCGCGTGGAGGTATCGCATTCGCTCCCTTACTTGGCATTTTGCTTACTTCATATATATTTGTTTATGCAGCTGCTAGAGAGCATGTGTAGGGACAATTAGCTCGCTTTATATTTATATCACCGCTGCTGCGAGAGAGTGAGCGAGACCATCCCGTGACCCGATCCGGGCACAAGTGAGAGCCGACCACCCTAGCTCACTGTCGGTTTCTCAACCGTGCACGTCCGACGCTTCCCTCGTTAAGGGACAACCGCGAGCTTGTCGTGTCCGTGGTCTCGTCCCGCATCAATTTGGTATCAGAGCAAGTTGAGTCTAGGGTGTCAAAAAAAAAGAGTGTCATTTAAGTCTAGCGAGCTTGTCGTGTCTGTTTTGTCTCTGTCTACAGTGACAGCAACCCTATGTTTCTCACCTCCGACCCTATTTTTGATTTTTCCAAACCCTCCCAATTTTACTGGGAGCTCTGTCCATTATCCCCTACATCCACCATTTTTCTTGATACTTTCTCTGCCCTCTATCCATTTTTCAAAATTCATGTTCTATATCAGATACAGTGCTTTCAGCCCATTTCCAGATCCGACCCACTTCTAGTTCAAAACTCCTATCAATTCGTAGCCACATCCAAACTTGTCCAAACCAGTTTTTCCGTTTTTCTAGCTTGATTTCCTACAACTTTGCTGAAGACTACCACTTAAGATTCGGACGTTCACATATCGGTCAAAGGCAGTTCTCAGAGAATAGACCTGCAGATCTGAGTGTTCGGCTACTGTACAACAGGAAGTTGAAAATCCATTAAAATCCAGATCCGTGTAGATCCAGGCCAGATCTTTAGGCCTAGATAGAAGGATTTGAAGTTAGCTTTCCAACGGCGCTAGTCTCGTGTCGATCCGACATCTGGGCTGATCGCAGCGCCCGTTCTTGCCGGGACGCGCGCTGAAAACCAGAAGTTGTAGATCTGTGGCCGGTCATTCCAACCGGTGCCGATCGGAGCCGCCCGGCCTCCGGCCGGCGAACCAGTGCGTCTCCACTCCAGGGAGTGCTCATCTAGGCATCCACCACCACAGTGGTGCCACCGGGTCCCACACGGCCCCTCTAGACAGCACGTGGGCCCCACCGTCACTAGTTCGGGTGTTGCTGAATCAACGCGAGAAGCCGCCCGTCAACCCGAATTCGGTCCTCCCGGGCCCAGTTGTGTAGCCCTTTACCTCCCTGCGTGGAGTGGGTGATATTTCATTGCTGTCATCATTGTGTAATATTTATCCTGGGAGTACGAGTTTCGGCCGGGTCCGCCTTCCCCATGCCGAGCACGTGGAGGTATCGCATTCGCTCCCTTACTTGGCATTTTGCTTACTTCATATATATTTGTTTATGCCGCTGCTAGAGAGCATGTGTAGCGACAATTAGCTCACTTTATATTTATATCACCGCTGCTGCGAGAGAGTGAGCGAGACCGTCCCGTGACCCGATCCGGGCACAAGTGAGAGCCGACCACCCTAGCTCACTGCCGGTTTCTCAACCGTGCACGTCCGACGCTTCCCTCGTTAAGGAACAACCACGAGCTTGTCGTGTCCGTGGTCTCGTCCCGCATCAATTCTCTTATCAAAGTCCATACATCCTTATGTTGGAATTCCAAGTCCATACATCGGACTGTTTGAGCAAGTCTGTACAACATTTCATTCACATCGAAAGTCTATACATTAGACTGTGGCAAAGTCTATTCATTCGGTTCCAGAAGTTCAAGTCCATACATTGATCATTTGGGTAACAAAGTCTGTACAACGTGAGCTTCGGTTCTTAAAGTCTATACATTCTCCCGTTCAAATCCTTCAAAGTCTATACATCAGTTTGATTGAGTAAGTCTGTACAGCATGCCTTGTTGTTCACAGCCTTTGAAGTCTGTACAGCCATTGCCTTCATATAGGAAGTCTGTACATCTTACTGCACTGTAGCTTTCACAAAACCAAGTCTATACATCGTGAAAGTCTATACACTCCTCTTGGCCTTAGCATCTGTTTTGAAGTCCATACATTGGTCTTCAGTTCAAGTCTGTACAATAGACTTATAGGTAAAGTATATACATCCTTCAGCTGGAACTGTGTAAGTCTGTACATCGTTGCTTGCCAAAGTCTGTACATTGGCATCTGTTCCTACGTTGCACTTCCAAGTCTGCACATTGGGTTCTTTACCTACGTTCAGCTTTGAAAGTCTGCACATTGGTAGTTTTACCGACGTTGCCTTGCCAAAGTCTATACACTGTGTTTGTTCAAGTCTGTACAGACTTAGCCTTGTTCTAGTCTGTACATCGACCATCTATATTTGGCAAGTCTACACATCGTGATTTCATCATGTTTGTACAGCCTCTTCATTGAAAGTCCACTCATCACTCAAGTCTATACAATGGACACTTGTTTTCTTGCATAAAGTCCATACACTGCACTTGGCTTGTGTTCTTCACACCAAGTATGTACAGCCTGTGCTCGCAGCAGTCAAGTCTACACATTGCGTTGGTGGCAAGTCTATACATTGGGCTGTAGCGTGCTTGAAGTGAAGTCTACACATTGATTCACTGTTCATGCCTTCACTCAAAGTCTGTACAGCATGCTTCGTTGTTCAAACTTTCAAAACTCTATACATCGCTCTTGAGCTAAAGTCTGTACAGCCGTTTCTTTGGCAAGTATGCACATCGTGAAGTCTACACACTCGATTGCCTTGCTTTGCTTCAAGTCTGTACAGTCTCTCCCTCAGCAAGTATATACACTGGGGTCGTCAGCTGAAGCGACAGCATGTCTATGCATTGGGTTCTCATGCATGTTAATAGCAAGTCTAGACATTGTCTGTCTTGCACGCAGTCAAGTGTATACACTCTTCACACTTGGTTAACTGATGCTTTAAGTCCATACACTCATACCCTTGGTATGTTAATGCATTTAACTGAAAGTCCATACACTGAGCTCGCATGAAGAACTTCAACTCTATACACTCTCTCAGTGTACATACTTATTCATTTGCTGCTTATAAAGTCTATACACTGCATTTTACAGTATGAGTTATAAAGTCTATACATTGTCTTCAGCTGATTTTGTTAATCGACTGAACTCCTCATTTGTCTTGCAGGTGTCTGGCACGTGATCCAAGGAGCTGAGATGCTGACACGTGGCAGAGTAGATTGGGCGGGAGCTGTGGAGAACACACGCCCTAAGCTGCTGTGATATATATAGAAGCCTTCGTCCACTGTAGAAGGTAGATGAGAACAGAAGAGGGCTGATCGAGACTGAGAGTGAAGAAGAAGAGAGGCAGAGAAGTAGAAGGAAGAGAGCCACGATCAAAAGAGCAGAAGAAGAAGAGAAAAGAAGAGATGGGGAGAGCCTGCGAAAGAGAAGAAGATAGAGAGTGAGAGCAGCAGAAGAAAAAGAGAAAGACAGAGCTCGTGAAGAAGAGCAGAGAGAAGCTTTGTTATTTTCACTGGACTTTGGATCAAATCCAATCCAGTTGCTCCTGCGAGAGCTGCAGTTTATATTTCATTTTCCAGCTTTCTGGTTGCTGAAGTTATTTTCATTTTGTGTTTCTTATTTTTCTTTTGTTTTTCTGATTACCTTTGTTCTTCCGATCTTCTAGACTGAGGTCGGGTTCCTCCTGTTGGTTCAGGAGAAGGGAGATCTGATCTCTGGGTTGCAAGTGACAGATTGTCACTTGTGGGTTCCCTCTGGTTAGAGGAAGGGAGGCTTGTCCTCCGGTTCTGGGCTTGTGGGTTGCAAGTCCAGGGGTCCCTCCTGGTCTGGAGGAAGAGAGGTCTTCGACCTCTGGTTTCCAAGTGGCTGGGAGTCACTTGGGGTGTCCCTCCGGTTGGGAGGAAGAGGGGAGGCTGTTCCCCTGGTCAAGCTGTGTGACAGCAAGTGTTCGCAGACTGAGTCTGCTTGTTTCTAGCGTTGGCTAGTGAAGCCTCACTCCGGTTGGGAGTGAGGGGTGGATGTAGGTCTGGAGGACCGAACCACCTAAAAAATCTACTGTGCAGTGGTTTGTTTTGTGCGTTTGCTCCTTGCCTCCTACCTCCCATTCACAGGTTATGCATGCATGGTTAGTTGTGTTATCTTGGATTGTTTGTATTGTTCCTATCTGCAGTAACCTTGAGCATTATATTCTGCTAGGTGTGTTTGGGTTGCATAGTTCTGTCTGCATTTCTGGTTTGATCAGGTGGCTGCATTGTTGCAGTCCAACTGATTGATCATGTGTTATCTTATCATCTCATCTTGCAGAGCTCATTAGTTTTTATTCCGCATATCTGAGCTTTAGAGTTTTAATTTGGGCATTATTTCTGAAGGGGATACATTCACCCCCCTCTGTATCCGGACTTAGCACCCTAACACTTTCCACCACTCCGAGGTGGGTCAACACACTGGATCGCGTGCATCGACAGGCTACGACTAGTGGAGGTTCACGAGACACCAGACTCGGAAACACAAGTGCTAGAGTACAGACAAGCTAGAACGCGCTGCCACACGTACTACTAGGCACCACTGGCAGTATGACCACTGCCAACAGACTCAGGACTAGGCAACTAGATCTACAACGTAACGATCCTTGAGTTGGACGACTCAAAGGCAAGATCATCACTAACAGTGGAACAAGCCGCCAATCGGTCTAATCCTAAGCCAGAGGAAACAACGCTCCGCAGAAAATGACTCACGGTGACCTGAGGGAACACCGAGGACCCTCAAACCCGCCTGGACACGCAAATCAAGGTAAAATAGTACCTCGAGGCATCCAGAACCAGTGTCTCGGACTGGACAGAACTACCGAGACACCCACACAAGGTCACCCGTCAACCACTGGGTCACCCCGGTTTGACCGGAACCAGACAAAGACACTCTTTAGCAAGAAATAGAATCCTACCTCAAGCAAGAAAACTCCTGGCTACCTTATAACGTAGTCTTAGCCCTCATAGGATGTCAGGAGACATCCGCGGGAAAACGGGCAGGCCACAAGGTTAAGCCAAGACAATCAGAAACCAAAACGACGAAAATCGAAGCTCTAGGACTGTAACGCACCACCCTTAGACCGTTACACGAATGTGGCGGTCTAACACTAGGCCGTTACACTCTAGAGAAAACAAGACTGTGGCGGTCTAATGAAGACGCGCTACAGCGACGTGACGGTCGAAGAATGAGCCATCACAGACACCACCCTATCCAACACCTAAAATGCACAAGACATGTAACGGCCTAACCTAGGCGCGTTACACAGCTCTGACGCACCCATCTAGGGCCGTCAGGGCCAACAGACTCAAGCCTAAAAACTCAGACGAACATCATGTAACGGTCCAAGATGGACGCGTTGCAGCACTGTGACGCATGAGGGTAAGACCGCTACACAAACCGACTTAAACGGTCAAATCCGGTCAAACAGAACGTAACGGCCTAGTTTAGGCACGTTACAAGGCTCTCACGCACCATGGAATGGCCGTCAGAGGAACCGACTTACCCAAATCTCAAGAAGATGAAATGGCCGTGACGCACCTACCTGGATGCGTCAGAGGGCTGTGACGCACCAATACTAGACCGTCACACTCCCACAGCCATGAAAAGTTTAAAACGTTAAAATGCTGTGGCGGTCTATCGTAGGGCCGACAGAGACTGTGACGGTCTCTGCAATGACCGCTACACCGGTCACGACGGGAAAAAGGTGGAAACGTCGAATCGGCCCGTTCCACGCCCCATTCACGCCGAAGCGCAGGGGAAACAAAGCTAAATGACAAAAAATAACTTCGGGAGGCTAAAAAGCCCACATGCACGCACTAAAACGCAAGATCAGGGCGATTTGGATAAATCCACCCTAAACGAGTCACCGAGGTTCCCGGACTCCTATCGGCCTTGAATGAAGATCGATCGACACGAAACTAACATGAATGGGATCCAAACATCCCAGCGGTCATTTTGACGGTAATTAGACTAAAAATGGTTGCCATTTTCTGGTGAACCCTGAAAACTCCGAAAATGACGGTTTTCACTAAATCGGCCCGATCTCTCCCGATCGAGCACCAAACTATGCACAGAAGCAGGGAAAATGTGCAGAACAGGTAGGCGATCCATCTCCCTACCTCCACCGAAGAAACTGTGCCCCGTAGGGACTAAACTGTATCGAAAACCGCACCGCGAGCTCAAACGCCGGCCAAAGCTCGCCAAGTGTTCATGGCCGTACTCTGGGGGAAGCTTTTTCAGCTGGTGGTGAAGCGGGTAGGGCACACTGTAGAGATCTACTGTGACAGCCCCTTCACCATACTGGGCAAGCTTTGTCTCGACAATACGCTCGATCATCTGGCGTTGTGCCAGGAGATCATCTGGCTGAGCCTCAACTGGGGGTGTGCCAAACCCTGTTGCCAACGGAGTTCGGGCGATCGCCGCTGAGGTGTTGGCAGCCTTGCAGGCAGCCGGCAGTGCCGGTGCCTCGGCCGGAGGCCCGGCAGGTTGTAGAGGATGGAGGTCCCGTTCCTGGAGGAGGTATTGCAGGAGGGCCTTTAGATGCTGGTTCTCCTTCATGAGGGTATCGAGGGTCACTTCTTGAGCCTCGTTCATAGGAGGGTCGTTGTTGACCGGCTCTGCGTTGATAGGAGGGTCGCAGTCTTCCACCGGGGCCTCTTCCGCGCGTTCCGACAACTGCGGTCTGACAGAAGTACCGATGTGACCTGTTGGGGGAGGCGGCGGAACCTGATGGCACAGCCTCCTAAAGTGGGACAGGGGCTGATTCAGGTCATCAGACTAGGTGTCCGACTAGTGTCCGGTGGTGTAGCACGTGAACACTCGAACCGCGTCATTGATGAACCGGGCCATCTGCTTCCTGCACGGGTGCCGCTCGGGGCGAACATGCGCGCCTAGTCTATCAAAGACTAAGGTGCGTTGCAGAGGGGGATCACTCCAGATATCGGTCGGAGGAGAGCCTGGGACAGGCTGCTGGAGGGCTCGGGAGCGGGCTCACCTTTGCCTCCGCTTGCTTGTGCGCGGGACATTAGACGGTTGGGCATCGTCAGACGGTGCTACTGTGAGGCCAGTTGCATCCTGCCTGATGCCGCGTCTGAGTGCTCGCAGGGGGTTTCTAATATGCACCCTTCGAACGGCTTGAGCTTCCTCTGGGGTGACCCAGATTCTCCTCAAGTCAGATTGCTGGTCTCCCTTGTCGCTATTTTTCTGACGAGTTATCTTGGGAGCCTGTGTATCGGGCTGCGGTGGGTGCTCCCGGACTGCTGTCGAGGAACCCGCTCCTCTGAGCTTCTCCTCGTCCTCTCACGTTTTCCGCAAGAGGTCAAAATGGTTGGAGGTAGAAATGGTGGGAACGGTCCATTCCTGAGGTATGATTAGTTCACCCCCATCGAGGCGAATCCGCAAGTCACCGACAGGAACAGTGCTGTCGGAGTTGCTGGTTGCAGCGGCGAGCCGTCTGCCTTTACGGCCATGGCGACACTTCTTCTGGGGAGTGTAGGAAGACTCCACCCCGAGATGGTAGATCGAGAAGACCTGGCCTGCGGCGACCGGCAGCGCGAAGCTATCAGTCAGAGGTACTGGGACCGGCCCCCAAGGTACGAGACCCACACCGGGGGTCGATGGCTGGGTGACTCGGGTATAAGCCCTTGCCCACGTCAATAGAAGTGTTTCCGATGCTTGAGATGACGCTCTTGCACTGGGAAGTGATGCCGTCGGAAGTGCTGAGGTGCCGACGGCCCTGGGTCGAGGACCCGCGGTGAGTGTCGGTGTAGTCCGGGCTCAGGTCGGGAGGCCCGAAGAAGGTGCTAAGGAACCTTGCCCCCTGGGTATGAGACCCGCGGGGAGAGCCGGTTCCGCTGGAGCTCGGGATCGGGATCCTAAGCAAAATGCCGAAGAACTAGGGAGTTGGGGCTGAGAGCCCGTACCGGGCATCGGCTTTACTAGGGCTCGGGCCTGAGGGCCCGAGGAGGGTGCTGAGAAGCCGTGAACCCGGGGTTGAGAGCCCGTGTTGGGTGCTGGCTTTGCTGAGGCTCGGGGTTGGAGATCTGAGGAAGATGCTGAGAAGCCGTGGACCTGGGGCTGAGAGCCTGTGTTGGGTGCCTGCTTTGCTGAGGCTCGGGGTTGGAGGCCCGAGGAAGATGCTGAGGAGCCGTGAACCCGGGGCTGAGAGCCCATGTTGGGTGCCAGCTTTGTTGAGGCTCGAGGTTGGAGGCCCGAGAAAAATGCTGAGAAGCCGTGGACCCAGTGCTGAGAGCCCGTGTTGGGTGCCGGCTTTGCTGAGGCTTGGGGTTGGAGACCCGAGGAAGATGTTGAGAAGCCGTGGACCTGGGGCTGAGAGCCCGTGTTGGGTGCTGGCTTTGCTAAGGCTCGGGGTTGGAGACCTGAGGAAGATGCTGAGAAGCCATGGACCCGGGGCTGAGAGCCCGTGTTGGGTGCCGACTTTACTGAGGCTCGGGGTTGGAGACCCGAGGAAGGTGCTGAGATAGCGGCCAAAATATGGGGTGTGAGAACCGTGCCGGAGATCAAACGGGGCTGGCCTCGGGAGCTAACGCTTACCTGGGCCGGTGATGATCTGGGGGCCCTATAGGGGCCAGTGGTGGCGGTCCGGTGTCGGGCGCCCAGACGGGACACCGGTGTTTGAGATGAGCATGGCACATTGGCCACCGGAGCCAGTGGAGAAACTGGGGTTGGCTGAGGAGCAGCCACAGGGATGACACCCAAAAAGTAGGGGGATCCAATGACAAGGGTGAAGCTGCCGAAAGCGATCGGCGTCGCCAAGTAACCCACCTGTGCATGGGTGGCGATGACGAGGGGACCGTAAGTGATGGCCGCCATAGTTGCTGGAATGCTGAGTGCTGCTAAGGCGGTTACCGATAGTCGCCAAGCGAGGTCCGACTGGGGACCGCTAGGGAATGCGCGTGACAGTACCCTCCTCTACCTCTCCTGCAAGGACAGGAAAAGGGCACCAGGGCTTCAGGACTGGCATAGGCTTCTCTTCAGCAAAAATAAGGAAGGCGGGAGACGTCCCACTGAGCGTGCCATCCTCTCTGTTGTCGGGGTTTTTTTTCTTTTTTAATGCTGATGACCGGGGTGAAGGTAGGAATACAGTTGGGAAAGGAAAAGAAGGGAGTTTGATATTTCTCAGGTATTCTCCCTTACGGTTGTATGCCTTTCACGGCGATACCGGGCACTCTCCTTTTTACGGAAAGCTGAAAAGGGTCGAATGGCATTGGAATGTAGGGGCATAAGTTGGCCGGACAGGGTGCGGGCGTGCCGGTCAATTTCTCGACAATCACCCATGGAACCAAGGGTTGGCCGGGGAAGCGCCAGCAGGACGCGGCACATGGGCTCGAGAGGTCGGGCGACACATGGATCGAGGGGATTCCACGGGTGCGAGCGCGCAGGCGATTGTGGGAATCATGTACTGGACATCTTTCCCCACAGACTGCAAGCGATCGGTGTTTATTTACATCGGATTGAATCCGAACACCTTCGTTCTATACTGAAGAGAAGCCTATTTGTATCTGAAGTCCTGGGCGGAGAGCAGGGGGTACTCAGCAGCTGTGGGTTCACACTAGGTGACATAAAAAGGGGCTGAGGGCCCGAACGTGGATGTGAGCGCATTCGTTCAAATCTCAGTATGATTTCTGAGGGCTATATAGCTTTATAGGAGGGCTATAAGGGCCGAGGTACAACAAGCGCAAGCCGTGGGACAATTCCGACATGATGGTCGGTCCCCGGGTGATGTGACACAACCTCGGACCTAATTTAACAAGCACAACCACAAGGCTATGAAGCCTACGCAAGCGGACCTTCGTATGGCGCACACACTTAACCCGGGGGTAACTCGGGGATGCCGAGTCGAGGAAATGGGACAAGCCCCTTGCTGGTAGAGGGCCAGCAAAGTCTAAGTCAAACCTCTCCTTGAGGTGCGGATATTCAACTCAATGTGTTGGCTTTGGCCGAGGGACGCGGATCACTCACTCACACCCACGGGGGTCACACAAGTGCGGTGGAGCCTTAAGATAGGGCGATCTCTTCCTTACCGACGGCGCAATTGGAGAATATTAAATGAATAAGAATAATTGAGAGCAAGGGACGAGTTCTCACCTAGCCGGTTTGAAGAAACCGACTCTGGTCGGAGATGGGGGCGAGCGGGGAGGCGAGGGGAAGCACCCGCACGCCGCGTCGATGAAGCTTCAAACCTGTGAGTGTAAATAATACATGAACTACCCCCATGCAAGGGGGGGGGATCTCGGGGAAGGGAAGCCAATGAATACACTCAATACGACCTCCACGTAGGGAGGGGCCTTCAGCCGGCCAAGCGGGGAGGGGAATTCGAGCTAGAAGTGAAGAGAGGAAAGTCGAAGCCGAATTTGCCCGCTGACTGTGTCTCAGGATAGACCGTCATGTATTTGGACGCTGTGTTCAGCCCTAAATTTTTTTGCAGACGAAACCACTTGGAGACTCTTCGTAGATGGATTTGGATGATGCTTGAATTCTGTAAAGTTCTTCGGGCACCGCTGCCGGTCGGGGTAGGGGCTTCAACAGGGTGGCAGACCCTCGGATCTGACAGCTTCAGGTTCCCAACAGCAGGAAGCAGAGGTTTCCACGGTTGCTCCCGAGCTCAGAATCAGGTGCCGCCAGAGTCGTTGGAACCGTTGACGAGTCCTCTTCGAAGCAAGACTGACGGGGATGCCATCTGATGTCAGGGTCGACCGGTAGGCTCTGAACACTGAGGAGGGGTCGGTGCAGACTAAGTGGAAGTAGAACCGAGCACCCGAGGGAGAAAATTGATAACTTTCAGGTCAGGTCGCCAAATGGGGCTCTGCTTCGTGGAGATGTTATAAGACTCGTAGTAGAAGATGTTTGAAGAAGAACTCTCGATCCGATTCCCAACACGATCGTCGCAGTTGAGCTTCCAATACGGCTCTGGTCTCCTGCCAGGGGGGATCTGCGCAGTTGTGGGAGAATGGCTCTCCTGGTCGATCTCGAACTCGGAATGGGACGGGACCACCACCGTTGCGAAGAAGACAGGAAGACGCTTCCGTTGGTATATAGTATGCCACCTGAAGCTCCAAGAGGACGACGGGGTGGCCTCTGCAACCTGTGGAAAATCTGCTACCTGCAACCAGAACTTGAGAGGGTGGAGATAGGTAATGGGGAATGGGGTAGATGGGAGGGGAAATGAGGTGGTTGTGTGTAGGGGCAACCCCCAGCTGTGAGGGGGTCTAGGAGGGGGGGTTTCAAGGTGTGGGAAGGGGAGAATGGGGGCTAGAAGGGGGTGTTTGCTATGGGTGAGAGAGGAGCTGCGAATTTGGGCTTGGAGGGAGAGGGGAAGGTGAGGGGGGCACAAGTGGGTGGAGGGAAGGTGAGTTTGAATTTTCCTTAATGTAGGGTATTCAATGGTGGTCTTGGGGATGGGAGGGGTTGTGTTGGGGAAGGGAAGGGGTGCTTGGGGTAGTGGGAAGGGTGCTTGGGGAAGTGGGTGGGGTAGTTGGGGGTTGGGAGGTGGAGCTAGGATTGGTGGAAGCTCTCTTGGGACTAGGGGGTGGAGTAATGGGATGTGTGGGGAAGGGGAGTGGCCTTTAATGGGGGTAGGTGGGAGAGTGGTGGTTGGGAAGGGAGGAGAGAGAAAATTTTTGAAATTGGGTGTGGAGGAGAGAGAAAGGGGAGTGAGAGAGAGATTAAGAGAGGGATGGATGGGGAATCTCTCCCCTAGGGTCTCTCACCCAAATAATGGAATCTCTCCACTAGATAAGAAGTTTGAACTCTCAAAATGGCAAGTTTTTCATTCATTGATTCATTACCTCAAAATGGAGAGAGTGGGGTCCTATTTATAGGGATCCCACAATTTACAATAAGACCCTGACTTTTGACACATTGACTAATAACCAACAAGATAGGGGCGCCCATGGGCCAAGCCCAATAAATTGGGCCCAATAGTTAACTAATAAACCTAATGACACTCAAACCTAGGGAAATAAGCCCAAGACCTAGGGACATGACTCAAATAAAAGGGAAATTACAATGATATGACTCAAATAAAATAAAGAAACACACATAGGACTCAAAATAAATGACTAGACCATGATGTACGCCTCCGGGGTGACGAGAATGGTCGAGAGTGTCTGGACGGATGGTGATGACCCCATCATACTCCCGGGGTGCGGAGAACTTGACTCCGTCGAGTAAGAGGTGGTACCGCTCACATGTCTTCCGAAAGAAGCCGATTCTTCCACCTAGCGAGGTAGAGCCCGTTCACCTTGCTCCGAGTGATGATTACCTGTTCATCCAATATTCTCTCAAGTTGCTTACGTCGGGCTCTCTGGGCTAATAGTGCTCACATGGGGAGGGGTGGGTGCTCTCTCAAGGGAGGAAGGGGACTTGAAATTCTCACTTGGTGCCACCGTGGGTCCCTTGTGTGGCACAAGGCTTTCCACATTGAAACTGAAGTTAACTCCGTATCCCTTGAGGAGGCCTAACTTAGTAGTGGGGCTAATGCACCTTGAAGAGGCGAAATCTCGCGCTGCGTCCTGAGCGGGCCGGGGATCACCAGAAGATGAACTGTAAGACAGGGAAACGCGTCAGAGGGCCCAGGAGATTTCCCTGGGGTGAAACCCTCCGATGGCTAAGTCAGTAGAGCTCTGGTGGAAGCAATGAAGGGAGGAGGAAAGCTGATGCGCGAGACTCCTCTCCACCAAAAGGTGGGGTGAAGCGGATTGCTCAGGAGTTTTACCTTCCTTTCTTATCTTACCTTCCACCGGAGGGTAGCCCTGGGTTTAAGTAGTGTGCCGCCTTCAGGAGTCCTGTCAGCTGGGGGGTCTCCGGTGGGAGTTACGTCCTCATTGTGGGCTTTCATGGCCTTTATCGTGGGGGGCGTTATCACCTTGAAACCCGGTGGCTGGTTGATTCCCCTGTCCATTGGGGACTCTTAAAGGCAGCGCGAACGGCTAGCGTCCAGTCCGAGCTCCTGAAACGCCAGCCCTGTCCGGGCGAGGAGGATAGCTCGGTCAAAGGAGGGGTCGGATTGGTCGGCTGGCGCCTGTCTCTCCCGAGCGGAAAAATGGCCTGGGCCGGACCTTCCTTGTGACCTGACCATCACTCGGGCCCTCCGAGCCTAGGGGCCGCCGGGGAGGGTTGGTTCCTCTAGTGTCTGTTTATTGGGCTTTTCTTCCCTGAGTGGGCCCCGTGGGCTATCACTCGGGTGAGCTTGCCTCGTTGGACCCTGTTGAGTCTTGTTGGGCTGCTCTTTGGGTGGGCTACAGAAATCCCCCTCTCCACTTGTCCCCCTCCTACTCTCGAGCCATGGAGGCTCGGTTGAGTAGTTTTTGAGGCTTTGGACTGGCGTGGCTCAGGTGGGTGGAATTCCGTTGGTGTTTATGGTGCCACGTGGAGTGGTCGTCTGGGCCCGTAATAATGATCCTGACGGATTTGAACTGAAGGCGCCCCCCTTTTTCTCGGAGCACGGAACGACGCACCGCCTCCCTCCAGGGTTTTACAGGTGTTGGGCGCTATTCGTCGTTCTAGGCTTCCAGGGTTTCGGGCTTTCCTTAGTTTCTCGGCTTTCAGAGCTCCTTGATGCGCCGTGAGGGCACAGTGGAGGTGCGAAGTCTTGCGGCGGCGTTTGAGGAGTTGGCGAGGACAACCGCGGAGGCGGTCCGGCAACTTCCTTCCCCTCCGGAGTCTTCGAGTTCTTGCTAGGGGTCCTCTTCCGGCTTGATGGCTGATCCGCCGCTGGAACTAGGGCAGGTGAGGTGGGAGCCTGTCTCCCGCTGCAGCGAGTTGGGGGAGGCAGAGGTGAAGAAGCTGGAGCATCGCTTTCGCTTGCCTTTCAGGTATAGCTTTGCTGCCGCCACCCCGTTCGAGACGAGTTTGGACGACCGAACGGGGCACATCTGCACGTTTCTTCTGGCGTGGAAAAGCGGGTTCCGCCTTCCCTTCGAGCCCCTCGTACTCCAGATCCTCAAACTTTTCCGGTTGGCGCCCATCCAACTGGTGGCCAACTCGTACCTCCTCCTCTCTGCCTTTCGGATCCTCTGTCGCCAGCACAACATTTTCCCTTCCTTGGACCTCTTTCATTACTTTTTCGAGTTGAAGGCGCACCCGTCGGCGGGGAAGGGCTTTTACTTCATCCAGGCAAGGAGGAACAGGAGTTGTATCGCCCTCGCGGCGAAGGACTCCTCGCACAAGGGGTGGAAAACCCAATTCTTCTGGGTGAAGGCGGAGGCGACGGATGAACTCTGAAAATGCCGGATCTCGCCCAATTTCCATCCGAACATTCCTCCTCGGCAGGAGGAGTTCCCTCCCCATGTGGAGCAGCAGGCCGCCCGTCTGCTGGAGAACCGCCGGTCGACCGAGGAGCTGGTGACGCCAGAGAACATCGAACGATGCCTGCTTACGCGGTTGAGGTCGACAGGTACCGCCCTTTAGGTTGTTCCCCTGGGTGGTAGTTACCTCTCTTCTCCTGACTGGGTCTTCTTTCTTTGCTGTAGACGTGAGGCGGGAACCTCTGGAGGATACTGCTGAGGTCATCGATCTGGGAGGAGATGACTCGGCGGCCGACGAGCCGGAGGCTCCTGCGGGTCGTGCCCAAGCCTGGGATAAGGGCAAGGGGGTGACCCCCGGGGGGTCTTCACGGCCGGCTGGCGCAAAGCGCAAGGATCCCATGGCGGGAAAGTTGCGGGAGGCCGCCAAGGCCAAGAAGCGGGCCAAGAAGGCAGGTCTCCCTCCTACCGCCGGGGGCGACTTTGGCTCGGCGGGACTCCCCTCCCGGGGGCAAGATGGGGCCGACCCCTCGAGGCCAGCTCCCTCATCTGCCAGGCGAGAGGGGGCCGAGGAGACCGGGGGCCCTTCAGAGGACGGCGATAGGTCGGCTCTCCCCCCCACGGGGGTAGAGGGGGCCGATAATGAAGTAGCGGTCACCGAGGCCAGGGGGTCGGCCGGAGGCGGTGACGTCCCGGTCGCCGAGGTGCGGGCCGAGACAGGCGGGGCTGGGGGTTCGCCCTCGAGGGTGTTGCAGCCCCAGATGCTGGGAGCTTCCGGTGCGGTTGGACCTGCGGCACCGGTCGAGGTTGGGGGTTCGCCCGGGGGGGCGTTGCAACCCCAACCGACCGTGGCGCGCGAGGTGGCCGGTCCCGTTGCTCGAGCAGAGCCCTCTAGCGGAGTGCCCCGGGCGGAGCGGTCTCCTTTGCCGGAGTCCTTGGAAAGGCTCGGCATTACGGGAGACCTATATCGGGTCTGCCAATCGATTGCCGCGAGGACGAAGGGGGGAGAAAGGCGCAATACCCCCCCCCCCCCCCCCGGGCTCCTCGATGTTCTGATGGAAGGCGGCCTGGTCATAGCTCGGTCGGCGGCTTTGATGGCGGAGGCGCACGCGCGGACGGAAACGGAGCGGTCGAACCTTGCCTAGACCCTCGGGGGATGCGAGAGGAAGCTGGCCCGTCTCAAGGGGGAGCATGAGGGACTCCGACAGGAGTTCTCCGCGTTCCGAGAGGTGGCGCGGGCGAGCCGGCTGGAGGCTGAGGTGCTGACCGAGCAGCTCACCAAGACTCGAGAGTCTCTTGAGAGAGCCAGCCGATCCTTGGAGGAGGAGCGTCTGCGTCGCCTCGATCTGGACAATCGCTGGGAGCTCGAGCGTACCGAGCTGCTAGATCGGGTAGAGATGGCGGAGCGTCTCCGAGCTGAGGCTGAGGTGGACCGGGCCCGGGCAGAGGAACGTGCGTCCGAGGCGGAGCGGGCGTGGGTCGAGTTCGTCGGTAGGGCGGGACAGATCGAGGCAGAGGCAATCGAGCGTTACAAGAGCTCGGATGCTTACTCGACCGACCTGTTGGGAGCCGCCCTACCTTACTATGAGGTAGCGCTACGCCGAGGTGCTCGAAAGGGGTTCAAGCAGGGCTATCGCCGGGCGGTAGGCTGCGCCCATGAACAAAACTCCGCGATCGAGTTCCCCTTTGGCCAATGTTATGACTCGGATGAGTCGGTTTCCAGCTCTTCTTCGTCGGTCGGAGAAGATTCGGAGGGATCGCCTCCGTCGGGGTCACCGGCTCTGGGCTTCTCGGGAGGGCTCACGACTAAGACAGTTCTCGCACAGGCGAGGTCAGTGTCCGAACCAGCCGTCACCGAAGGCGCCGGGGGTGACGCGTCTCCTTCCGCCGGTCTCGAGCGTCAAAGTGGGCCCGAGGCCTGATGTGTAAGATCCCAAATTCTTTAGAAATTTATTTAGAAAGTTATTTGTAATTATTTAGAATTTATTTGAAATTATTCAAAATTAATGAGAATTATCCAAATTAATTAGATTAATTAATTAATTAATAGAATAAGTAATTTTTCTACTATTTTCTAAAAATCCCCAAAAATCACATCTTGTAGAATTAATTTTGTTTATGAACTTTGTCTTATACAATTAAGCCTAATAAAATCGTTTATTAAGCCGAATTAGCGAACTAAGTCTTCCGAACTTAATATTTAATTAATTGCGGAATAGTAGAAGTGGAATTTTATCTAATATATAAAAATTCATAAAAATATTAATTAAATAATATATGCTTCGACTAACACTTTTGTCTTCTTGGAGTAAGCCTAATTAAATCATTATCTAGGCCTAATCAGTGGATTAAGCCTGACTTATAACCCACCTAACCCAAATTCGAATTTACTATTCACCCAAACTTTGAACATCAAATTCGAGCTTGATTCTCAACCAAATGGGGTGATTCCAGAGGCAAATGAAAGGTATTACATAGAGGAACATTTACCCTCAATCAATTTGAGGTAAACTTAGCCCCAAAACGTGCTGCCGACATAGTTTGGTCAAGTCAAGGATTTCGGCGCCGTTTCTAAACTCGTAGCTTGCAGCAGCAAATACTCCCAATTCAGAAGGCTCCAGAAGCTCTATGAGCTATCAAAATGAAGCCCTACGAGTCTTCTTTCATTTGGCTGCTGTGGGGTTCGCTGAAATTTCGGATCTGGAGAGATCTAGTTCGATTTGTGAGGTCGGTCAGTAGGCCGTTGGCTTCCCTTCATCCTTCTTTGATCAATCGATTAAGGTAGGAATTCTCAACCAAATCTTGATCATGAGTATAGCAAATTGTACCTCTCATCGAGCTCTTTCCATTGGTGGCAAAAGCCCCAATTTTCATTAGGTATCCGTGGAGATATCGAAGTTTTAGTGAGGTGCTGTCAAGTTGTTCTTCATTCTAGGTTTCGAGTTCCTTCTTCAATTTGAGGTAGGTGATAACAGCCCAATTTCTAATTAACATACATGAATGTAATCAATAGCATGTTAGCTTTCTTTTGACATCAAAATCCCCAATTTTTATAGATCATGCCTAGAGTATTTCGTGTGTTATTAGAAGCATGCTAGCAAGCTAGACTTTACTTGTGTTCTTCATAGAATAGGTTGTATTTCATTGGATTCCTATCGAAATTCGTGATTTAAAATTGTGTTTTATGACCCTAAGATGCATATTATTAACCCTAGAGTCTATGGTTATGATCCCAATACTTTTAGACCCCAAATTCTTGGAGATTTCATCGCTTTTTGGGTCTGGAAACCCAGGGGTCGACCCACGGGTCGACCCATTTCAGCCCTGCAAGCAGCAGCATGCTGCCTTGCATGGGTCGACCCAATGGGTCGACCCACAGCCTGCAGGGGTCGACCCATGGGTCGACCCATGCAGCCAGGATTGCAGGGGTCGACCCAGGGGTCGACCCATCCCTGGAATTTTTCCAGGGGTCGACCCAAAGGGTCGACCCATGCATTGTAAACCCGTTTTTTTTTGATGATTTGACCCGGGGATCAATCCGGATCATCGGGGAATCAAACCATTCAACCTAAACACTTTGAAAACTACATTTTTGAGGAACTAATGACCTATTCATGTACCCTTTTAGTTTCAATTAACATTGGTCCATACATGCAAACTTAGTATAAAAACACACCGTTTATCATCTTCATTTCAATGCATACAAGATTAAATAGAAACCCACATAATTAGTGGTTAATGGTGTAACTAAATCTCTGTTAATGCATTCTATTTCACTCCTGTGGGAGTTGTTCTTTGCCTTATCATCTTGAATCAGCTTCTTGGCAATTGTCTTAATGCAAATGATAATGGTTAAATCATGATATCTTAACTTGATGATTAGGATTAATATGTTGATTAACTTGTTTGATTGCTGCTGTTTTACAGTAGCGCAGCACGATTAACTCTTGTTGTGACTTGATTTCAATCTCCTTGATGATTATACTTACCTTGAAATTCTGGAAATGAATCTCCTTCCTACTTGAAGTTGTTATTGCTACTTAGTTTAAACCTTGGAATTCTGGCCATAAACTGTGGAAGTCTAGATTCGTGGGATCTTTGATCCAAAGAAATCAATGCCTGGCAAACAATTAAGGGCTCGGTCTAGTCCTGGGAAGAGCGCCCGAACACTACGTGTACCCCTGGGAGGTGAATGACTAGGTGTGGCATTTGGCACCAGTACTTGACATGTGTTAAATCTAGGACTGTCCACTACTCTCTCCACTACTCTCTACATTACTTTCTACTACTTTTCACTTTCCACTCGTCACTGTTCTATACTCTACTTGTGGTTACTGTACTTGCTCATTACTTGGACGTGGAAATGAAATTACATACGTGCTTGACATGACTTGAATTGACTTGATATGGCCAACTTTTATTGTTATCTCTGTAGTAAATTCTTGTCTTACTATTCTATTCATTATATTTCTTGACCTTGCAAGATCTTTGAATTTCGTTTCATCATCGTTATCTTTTTATCTTTTTATCATTTGTAGCATGACATTTTGAAAAATGTAATTAAACTGTTAATCACTTATACATGTCTGTTATTTCCTACTGAGCGTTAGCTCACACCCCGTTGTTTCCCCCTTTTCCAGGCTTTTCAGGTGACGCGCTTACCGATGGGGAAGGGCAGGAGTGATGTCTTGAGTGTATCAGTTCTAGTGTGTTAGCAGTGTGTTATTGTTAGTTGTGTTTGGAGATCATTTAGTTTCAGTTTGTTATTGAGTTTTAGTGGTTGATTATTCCAGTTGTATTAAGTTGAACTTGAGGATTATTGTATTAGTCGTGGTTTATTATTAATCATTTAGCATTTCCATCTTGTAGCACTTGTGTATTGTTTTAGATTTAGTTCCCTCTCTTGCTAGCGTGTCCCTAACTGTACGTCCCGATACTTCCGCCTTGTTCGGGGCGTGACAGTTTAGTTGGTATCAGAGCCCTAGGTTTCACATTCCTAGGTTTCCTAAGTTTAAGTTTTCTTGCATTGCATCCCAATAACCGGTATATAAAAAGGTGTTGCCCGAACGTTAGGCTATGCCTATCGGAAAGGTCGCACACTTGCGCGAGTGGTCTTCGGACCGATTACCTCCGCCAGGTACCGAGTTTTTGGTCGTGTCTAGGTGCACTAGATCCCTAACCTTGTAAAAGTCTAGGACCTGACCTGGTGAGATTGGGTAGAACTTGGGTTAAGTTCGTTTCTTAATCGTGTAATTATCTATCTTATTTGAACCTAAGTAACCTATTTCTCGTGTAGATGGCAGCTGATCGTGCTGAATGGAGGAACCTGCAGCGTACGGTTCAAGGCCTTACTCAGGCCCTTCAGCAAGTAGCTCAGGCAGGAGCGGCACCAGCATGGCACCGGTGATCTATACCGGAACTTCCGCGGAATGAATCCGCCTAGATTCGCTGGTTCGACTGACCCTGACCAAGCCGAGCACTGGCTAGATGAGATGGGGAGAATCTTTGAAGTTATGCAATGCACCAACCAGGAGCGTGTCCTTTTGTCCACATTTCAACTGGAACATGATGCACGTACTTGGTGGGATTCTATCAAGGCAACTCTCGGAGATCGGCAGGTTATGTGGGAAGAGTTCGAGGAATTCTTCAATAGCAAGTATTTTTCGATAGAGTGCAAGAGAAGAAAGCGGCAGAGTTCGCGGCCTTGAAACAGCGAGGTTTGTCCGTGGCAGAGTATGAGGCTCAATTCGCACGGCTTTCTCGATATGCTACACATCTCATTTCCACCGAGAAGATGAAGGCGAAGCGCTTTCTCAATGGTTTGAAGCTTCATTATATCAACCAATTGGCACCGATGGAGATTTCCACTTATTCCGAGATGGTAAGGAAAGCACAAGTTCTAGAGGATACTCTTGAAATGACGGAGAGAATCCGTGGGAAAGGCACCAAGAAAGAATTACCTACGGGTTCCGGGAGTGTCAAACCCGGGTATGCCAAGAAGAGGCCTGTTAGTGGACCTGGTTCGTGGAGCGGGTCCGGATCGTGGAAGGGCAAGATGCCGAGGCATGAAGACAAGAAGCCTGGCCCTATTGTTCCATTCAAGGGCGTGTGCAACTATTGTGATCGTCCGGGTCACAAGATAGAGGAGTGCTGGCGCAAGCTAGGCGCCTGTTTGCGATGTGGAAGCAAGGAGCACCGTATCCCCAATTGTCCTCTCATATCGGAACAAGCTACACCGGCAAAACCTCTAGTCTTCAAGAAACCACAAGGCAAGCTTCAAGCTTTACATGCAGAGGAAACTGGGATTTCTGATGATGGCGGACTCGTCGAAGGTACCCTTACTATAATCGATAAGCCCGCGTTTGCTCTCTTTGATACTGGTGCAACACATTCTTTTATTTCACGGAGATTTGCTAAGTCATTAGCTGTGGAACCTGTTTTGATGAATACTCCGTTAGAGATTTCAACCCCTATTGGCACTAGATCAACAATCCAGTATTTCTATCCTTCTAGTAAGGTTATGATTGGTGAACAGAACTTTCCAGCAGATTTGGTCTGCATGGATATGAAGGATTATGATGTAATCCTAGGAGCAGATTGGTTGGCCAAGTATGAGGCCAATGTTCACTGTAGTTCTAGCTCAGTGACTTTTACTGGACATTCTGGTTTATCTTTTACGGGAGTCAAGCACCATAACTCCGTACCACTCATTTCGGCTCTTCGAGCTGATAAGCTTTTAAGGCATGGGTGTGAGGCTTTTCTAGCCTTTGTTTGTGCAACTCCTGAGCAGCAGATGGAGATCAAGGACATTCCTGTTGTCCGAGATTTTCCTGATGTCTTTCCAGAAGAACTACCAGGACTTCCGCCTGAGCGGGAAGTTATCTTTTCTATTGATCTTATTCCTGGCACAGCTCCTATTTCTAAGGCTCCTTATCGTATGTCTCCTGCGGAACTGAGGGAACTGAAGCAGCAACTGATGGAATTACTCGAGAAGGGTTTTATTCGTCCTAGTACTTCTCCGTGGGGAGCCCCTGTGTTGTTCGTCAGGAAGAAAGATGGTTCGATGAGGTTGTGCATTGATTATCGGCAAATAAACCAGCAGACTGTCAAGAACAAATATCCCTTGCCGAGGATTGACGAGTTATTTGACCAGATAGCGGGAGCTCAATATTTCTCTAAGATCGATCTTCGATCTGGATATCACCAGTTGCGGATTAAGGAAGAGGATATTTATAAAACGGCTTTCCGCAGCAGGTATGGTCATTTTGAATTTGTCGTTATGCCTTTTGGTCTAACGAATGCTCCAGCAGCTTTCATGCAGTTGATGAACGATGTATTTCGGCCCTATCTTGATCAATGGGTCGTGGTCTTTATTGATGACATCCTGATTTATTCTAAGAATGAGGAGGAGCATGCTGACATCTGAGAATGGCATTGCAACTATTGAAAGATCATCAGCTATATGCTAAGTTCAGTAAGTGTGAGTTCTGGCTACAAGAAGTGTCCTTTCTCGGACATATTATCACCAAGGAAGGTATTTCTGTTGATCCTTCGAAGATTGAGGCAGTGAAGAATTGGGAGCAGCCTACTAGTGCAACTGAAGTTAGAAGTTTCTAGGCCTGGCAGGCTATTACCGAAGATTTATTCAAGATTTCTCCAAGATTGCAGTACCTATGACAAGATTAACCCGCAAGGAGAATAAGTTTGATTGGTCAGATGATTGTCAGCGAAGCTTTCAGACTCTGAAGGAGTGTTTGACTACTGCACCTGTTTTGGCTTTACCTTCTGGTGAAGGAGGATTTGTTGTTTATACTGATGCTTCAGGTATTGGCTTAGGCTGTGTACTCATGCAGCATGGGAAGGTGATTGCCTATTCCTCTAGGCAGTTGAGGAAGCACGAAGATAATTATCCTGTTCATGATTTGGAACTTGCTGCAGTCGTGTTTGCTTTGAAGATATGGAGGCATTACTTATATGGAGAAACCTTTACAGTGTTTTCAGATCATAAGAGTTTGAAGTATTTATTCTCTCAAAAGGAACTCAACATGAGGCAGCGGAGATGGTTGGAGTACTTGAAAGACTTCGACTTCTCGATTGAGTATCATCCTGGCAAAGGTAATGTTGTGGCAGATGCATTAAGCCGGAAGCCGGTAGCTAGATTGTCAAGTCTCATGTTACAAGAATGGAGATTGTTGGAACAATTATCTAGTCTGGATCTCAATATTGACAATGATCGGATCTTGATTGCTCAGATTCAACTTAAACCTGAATTATTGATAGAGATCAAGTCCTTGCAAGATAATGATCCCGAGTTGGTAGAGATCAAGGGAAGCTTGAGTAGCAGACCTGACTTCATGTTGGCCGATGATGGTAGATTATTATTTAAAGGCAGAACTTGTGTTCCGGATGAGGTTACAATAAAGAACAACATTCTTGAGGAAGCTCATAGATCCAGATATACCATTCATCCTGGAGGCACTAAGATGTACCGAGATTTGAAAAGGTCCTTTTGGTGGCCGAATATGAAAAGAGAAGTTGCAAATTTTGTGAGCAGATGTTTGGTATGTCAGCAAGTTAAGGCCGAACATTTCAGACCAGCAGGGAAATTGAAACCACTCGACATACCCCAATGGAAGTGGGAAAGTATTGGCATGGATTTCATTATGGGTCTACCTAGGACTCGTGGTGGATTTGATGCGATATGGGTGATTGTTGATCGTTTGACAAAGTCGGCTCATTTCTTACCAATTAAGTCCAAGTGGACGATTGATGTATTGGCTGCTTTGTATATAAAGGAAGTGGTGAGATTGCATGGTATCCCAGTGAATATAGTATCTGATCGAGACCCCAGATTTACTTCACATTTCTGGAAGGGACTGCAAGAGTCTTTGGGTACTCGTCTGAATTTCAGTACTGCTTTTCATCCACAGACAGATGGACAGACTGAAAGAACCAATCAGATAGTGGAAGATATGTTGCGAGCTTGCATGATTGATTTCGGTGGTAATTGGAGTGAGCATTTGGCATTAATTGAATTTGCTTACAATAACAGCTATCAGTCTAGCATTCAGATGGCTCCTTTTGAAGCACTATATGGTAGAAGTTGTCGTTCCCCGTTGTGTTGGGACGAGGTAGGTGTGAAACAGTGGCTTGGACCAGATCTTGTTTCGGAATCATCACAGAACATCCGTGTTATCCGAGACCGGTTACAAGTAGCCCAGTCAAGACAGAAGAGTTATGCCGACAACAGGAGAAGGGCATTGGAATTTCAGGTTGGCGAGCATGTGTTCTTAAAGGTCTCTCCGACGAGAGGGATCCGAAGATTTGGCATTCATGGCAAGCTGAGTCCGAGGTACATTGGTCCATTCGAGATTCTAGATAGAGTGGGAGAGGTGGCATACAGACTGGCTTTACCACCGCATTTGTCTGGCGTACATAATGTTTTCCATGTGTCTATGTTACGGAAATATGTGTACGATCCCACTCATATCATTCAACAAGTGGATTTTGAACTGAAGGAAGATTTGACCTATGAGGAAAGACCTGTCAAGATTTTGGACCGGAAGCATCAGCAACTCCGGAATCGTTCGATACCGATGGTCAAGATTCAGTGGAGTCGGCGTGGGACCGAAGAAGCTACATGGGAGTCTGAAGAGACTATGCGAAAGCGGTATCCCGATCTATTCTAGGTGAGCGATCTTTTTCTACTCTCAGTTTTAGTGCAGTGAATTTGGAGGACCAAATTCCTTTAAGTAGGGGAGGGTGTAAGACCCCAAATTCTTTAGAAATTTATTTAGAAAGTTATTTGTAATTATTTGGAATTTATTTGAATTATTCGAAATTAATGAGAATTATCCAAATTAATTAGATTAATTAATTAATTAATAGAATAAGTCATTTTTCTACTATTTTCTAAAAATCCCCAAAAATCACATCTTGTAGAATTAATTTTGTTTATGAACTTTGTCTTCTACAATTAAGCCTAATAAAATCGTTTATTAAGCCGAATTAGCGAACTAATTCTTCGAACTTAATATTTAATTAATTACGGAATAGTAGAAGTGGAATTTTATCTAACATATAAAAATTCATAAAAATAGTAATTAAATAATAGATGCTTCGACTAACACTTTTATCTTCTTGGAGTAAGCCTAATTAAATCATTATCTAGCCCTAATCAGTGGATTAAGCCTGACTTATAACCCACCTAACCCAAATTCGAATTACTATTCACCCAAACTTTGAACATCAAATTCGAGCTTGATTCTCAACCAAATGGGGTGATTCCAGAGGCAAATGAAAGGTATTACATAAGGAACATTTACCCTCAATCAATTTGAGGTAAACTTAGCCCCAAAACGTGCTGCCGACATAGTTAGGTCAAGTCAAGGATTTCGGCGCCGTTTCTAAACTCGTAGCTTGCAGCAGCAAATACTCCCAATTCAGAAGGCTCCAGAAGCTCTATGAGCTATCAAAATGAAGCCCTACGAGTCTTCTTTCATTTGGCTGCTGTGGGGTTCGCTGAAATTTCGGATCTGGAGAGATCTAGTTCGATTTGTGGAGGTCGGTCAGTAGGCCGTTGGCTTCCCTTCATCCTTCTTTGATCAATCGATTAAGGTAGGAATTCTCAACCAAATCTTGATCATGAGTATAGCAAATTGTACCTCTCATCGAGCTCTTTCCATTGGTGGCAAAAGCCCCAATTTCATTAGGTATCCGTGGAGATATCGAAGTTTTAGTGAGGTGCTGTCAAGTTGTTCTTCATTCTAGGTTTCGAGTTCCTTCTTCAATTTGAGGTAGGTGATAACAGCCCAATTTCTAATTAACATACATGAATGTAATCAATAGCATGTTAGCTTTCTTTTGACATCAAAATCCCCAATTTTTATAGATCATGCCTAGAGTATTTCGTGTGTTATTAGAAGCATGCTAGCAAGCTAGACTTTACTTGTGTTCTTCATAGAATAGGTTGTATTTCATTGGATTCCTATCGAAATTCGTGATTTAAAATTGTGTTTTATGACCCTAAGATGCATATTATTAACCCTAGAGTCTATGGTTATGATCCCAATACTTTTAGACCCCAAATTCGTGGAGATTTCATCGCTTTTTGGGTCTGGAAACCCAGGGGTCGACCCACGGGTCGACCCATTTCAGCCCTGCAAGCAGCAGCATGCTGCCTTGCATGGGTCGACCCATTGGGTCGACCCACAGCCTGCAGGGGTCGACCCATGGGTCGACCCATGCAGCCAGGATTGCAGGGGTCGACCCAGGGGTCGACCCATCCCTGGAATTTTTCCAGGGGTCGACCCAAAGGGTCGACCCATGCATTGTAAACCCGTTTTTTTTTGATGATTTGACCCGGGGATCAATCCGGATCATCGGGGAATCAAACCATTCAACCTAAACACTTTGAAAACTACATTTTTGAGGAACTAATGACCTATTCATGTACCCTTTTAGTTTCAATTAACATTGGTCCATACATGCAAACTTAGTATAAAAACACACCGTTTATCATCTTCATTTCAATGCATACAAGATTAAATAGAAACCCACATAATTAGTGGTTAATGGTGTAACTAAATCTCTGTTAATGCATTCTATTTCACTCCTGTGGGAGTTGTTCTTTGCCTTATCATCTTGAATCAGCTTCTTGGCAATTGTCTTAATGCAAATGATAATGGTTAAATCATGATATCTTAACTTGATGATTAGGATTAATATGTTGATTAACTTGTTTGATTGCTGCTGTTTTACAGTAGCGCAGCACGATTAACTCTTGTTGTGACTTGATTTCAATCTCCTTGATGATTATACTTACCTTGAAATTCTGGAAATGAATCTCCTTCCTACTTGAAGTTGTTATTGCTACTTAGTTTAAACCTTGGAATTCTGGCCATAAACTGTGGAAGTCTAGATTCGTGGGATCTTTGATCCAAAGAAATCAATGCCTGGCAAACAATTAAGGGCTCGGTCTAGTCCTGGGAAGAGCGCCCGAACACTACGTGTACCCCTGGGAGGTGAATGACTAGGTGTGGCATTTGGCACCAGTACTTGACATGTGTTAAATCTAGGACTGTCCACTACTCTCTCCACTACTCTCTACATTACTTTCTACTACTTTTCACTTTCCACTCGTCACTGTTCTATACTCTACTTGTGGTTACTGTACTTGCTCATTACTTGGACGTGGAAATGAAATTACATACGTGCTTGACATGACTTGAATTGACTTGATATGGCCAACTTTTATTGTTATCTCCTGTAGTAAATTCTTGTCTTACTATTCTATTCATTATATTTCTTGACCTTGCAAGATCTTTGAATTTCGTTTCATCATCGTTATCTTTTTATCATTTTTATCATTTGTAGCATGACATTTTGAAAAATGTAATTAAACTGTTAATCACTTATACATGTCTGTTATTTCCTACTGAGCGTTAGCTCACACCCCGTTGTTTCCCCCTTTTCCAGGCTTTTCAGGTGACGCGCTTACCGATGGGGAAGGGCAGGAGTGATGTCTTGAGTGTATCAGTTCTAGTGTGTTAGCAGTGTGTTATTGTTAGTTGTGTTTGGAGATCATTTAGTTTCAGTTTGTTATTGAGTTTTAGTGGTTGATTATTCCAGTTGTATTAAGTTGAACTTGAGGATTATTGTATTAGTCATGGTTTATTATTAATCATTTAGCATTTCCATCTTGTAGCACTTGTGTATTGTTTTAGATTTAGTTCCCTCTCTTGCTAGCGTGTCCCTAACTGTACGTCCCGATACTTCCACCTTGTTCGGGGCGTGACATGATGTATTGTGCCTCTTTCCCTTTTTGTCCCTCTTTCCTCTTTTTAGAGGGTTTTCTTTTGGTACGATAATAAATGACTTGCTCTGTTTGGGTACTATCCTTGCCGTGATTTGGTTGGCGAATCTTGGGTGGTTGAGAGGTGCCGATATGTCCTGCATGGTTTTCGCACGCTGTTTTGGTAGGCTTCTGACGGGGCGTTCCTCCGTCCCCTCACGCTTTGAATGTCAGGCCGCTTCGTGAATCCCGCGAGGGCGGGAAACGAGGAGTTGGAGGTGACTGTTCAGGGGAGAAATCCTTCGGCGTGTTTCCGAGGGGGGCATTTAAGGCGTGTAGCCTCCTTTGGCCTATAAGAAGGACCGGAAGGCGCCCTTTCCTCTCCACCGCTTGGGCTTGTCTCTAACAGTCTTTCCTTGCTCCTTCCTTTTCACTCCGCGTTGTGCCTTTGCATCCGGAGCATGGAGGATCCTTCGGAGGGCGATGCTGCCGACGACGGGGTGCGGTGGGCTCCTGCTGTCTTGTGAGGTTGAACGGATCCCACGGTCGCCGCGCGTGCACGAGACGGGTCATACGGTCGCCGCGCGGATCTGGGGAGGACTTTGGCATGTGGAAGCACGCCGTTGGCCACTTCTTGGCTCCGACGAGGCTTCCGGGTGGACGCCGAGGCAGAGGACGGATGGGGGCATTAGGGGAGTCTGCCGTCACTTCCCTCCGTGTGAGGGGAGGAGGCGTATCCGGCTCCCTCCTCACCGAGGCCTTCCTCCGTCTGCAGCCTCTTTTTCCCTCTTCTGCTCTTCATTTCTTTCACTCTTCGGGGGCTTGTTGCTCTCTCCTTCCTTCCAAGGAGTTGGCAGTTTGGAAGAGGGGGGGCCTTCATGGCGCTCCTTTTTCCTGGTTGTTGCCAACTTGGGAGGTAGCCTTCCTCAACGTTTAAAGGTAGCCTTCCTCCTGAAGTCCCTCTGTCACCTTTGTCACGGGCCATCCGAGCCAACTAGCTCGACCACCTCTTGTCCGAGCCAGTTTCCGCACGAGGCAGAGTCAGTGGCTGGATGCGAGGAGATCAAGACCGAGTCAGTCGAGCGATGACCCCTTGAAACGATGTTAGACTGACTTTTGCTTTGTTTTTACTATGTGATGTACTGGCATTTGCCTACCTGATGTACCAACGGTTTGGAATGAAAAGAACAGGAATTTTATTCTGTCCATCTCGCTGTACAATTTCAAAAGTAGAATCTGCGTAGTGTGGCTGCGTTCCACGTCCGAGGAATAGGCTCCCCTTCCATTGTCGCTAACCTGTACGCACCTTTCCCGAGCATCTCGACCACTCGGTAGGGACCTTCCCAGTTGGGGGATAGCTTGCCAGCCGCCTCCAGTGGTCGAGAGGCTTCGGCTTTCCTGAGGACGAAGTTTCCCGGCTGGAAACGTCTGTCTCGGACCTTGGCGTTGTAGTATCGAGTGAGGCGGCGCTGGTACTCCGTTGCCCGGACGTTCGCGATCTCTCGGAGTTCGCTTGTCAGGTCGAGGTTCTCGAGCAATTTCTACCCGTTGGCCTCAGGTGAGAAGCTGATCACTCGGAGAGATGGGTTGGCGATCTCCAACAGAACGACGGCCTCGGTGCCATATACCAACTGAAAGGGGCTTTCACCGGTTGCCGTCCTGGGGGTTGTTCGGTGCGACCACAGTACGCTAGGTAATTCCTCGAGCCAGCTACCCTTAGCCTTGCCGAGTCTGGTTTTTATGCCTTTCAAGATAGTCTTGTTGGCATTTTCAACCAGCCCGTTGGCCTGAGGGTGGGCGACCGAAGTGAAGTGCTTGCGGATATTTAGGTCGACGCATCTGTCTCGGAAGTATCGAGAGTCGAATTGCCGACCGTTATCGCTTACTATCACTCGAGGGATGCCAAAGCGGCAAATGATCGATTTCCAAACGAAGCCCCAAACGACTGTCTCGGTGATCCTTGCCGTAGCCTCGGCCTCGATCCACTTGGTGAAGTAGTCGATGGCGACGATGATGAACTTCTTCTGGGACTGGGCCGTTGGGAATGGCCCAAGGATATCGATTCCCCACCGAGCGAAAGGGTAGGGCTCGGTTAGGGTGGCAAGTTCCGTTGCCGGCTGATGGACCAAGTGGTCGAACCGCTGGCATCGATCGCACTATTGAACATAGGCTGAGCAGTCGCACTGCAGGGTGGGCCACCAGTACCCCTATCGTAACAGGATTCGGGCTAGCGACCGGGCCCCTGAGTGCACTCCGCACAGGCCTTCATGAATCTCTTGGATGGCTCGGCCTGCCTCGTCGGGACCGAGGCACTTCAGGAGGGGACCGAAGAATGATCTTCGGTAGAGGGCGTTGTCGAGGACGACGAAGCGCCGAGCTTGATACTTCATTCGGCGGGCTTCCCGAGGGTCGGAGGGCTCTTGGGAGTCTTGTAGCCAGGACAGGTAGGGGGAGCGCCAGTCACTTGGGGTGGCCGGGTCAACAGCGAGGAGCTCCGTGTCGATGCTCGGGCGCTCTAGCTCTTCTAGGAGGACCGATCGTGTACCTTCCGGGTCTAGGGAGGAGGCCAATCGAGAGAGGGCGTCCGCCCGGGAGTTTCGCTCCCGAGCTATCCGGACTACCTTAAATCCCTCGAACTGTTGGGCCAGGCTCCGGACCAGCTGAAGGTATTTGATCATGGGTACCTCCCGAGCCTCATACTCGCCGTTGACCTGACCTGCGACTAGTTGGGAGTCGGTGCGGATCCTGACTCGCTCGACCCCCAGCCGTCGGGCCATGCGTGCTCCCGAGATAAGGGCCTCGTACTCGGAAGCGTTGTTGGACGCCTGAAAGTTGAATTTTAAGGCGTACTATAGCTCTATCCCTTCGGGGACCTTAGGAGGATCCCCGCACCACTGCCTGCCGAATTGGATGACCCATCGACGAACAGTTCCCAGGTTGGCTCGATCGCGGTCGGAGGCCTGTCCTTGGTAGGGATGGTGCTTTCGGCAATGAAGTCGGCGAGCGCTTGGCCTTTGATTACTGATCGCGGCTGGTACGAGATGTCGTAGGCCCCGAGCATGATGGCCCATTTGACGAGTCGCCCCGAGGCCTCGGGGTGGGCCAGAATCTTCTTCAGCGGCTCGCCGGTTAGCATGGTGATGGGGTGCCCCTGGAAGTAGGGGCGGAGGCACTTCGCGGAGGTGACCAACGCTAGCACGAGTTTCTCGGTTGCGGGGTACCTCCGTTCGGCCCCACTGAGCACCTTGCTGGTGTAGTAGACCGGTCTTTCGATTCTCGAGTCATTTCTGACCAGGACCGAGCTGACCGTGGATGGCATCGCCGAGAGGTAGAGCAGCAGGACTTCACCTAGGACGGGCTTGGAGAGCACCGGTGGCGAAGCCAGGAACTCCTTAAGCTCGACGAATGCTGCCTGGCACTCCTCATCCCATGCGAACGTAGCAGATGCCAGCTTGGGCCCCCCCATTAATTTGAAGAAGGGCAAGCATCGTTCGGCCGCACGGGACAGGAAACGGCTGAGAGCGGCGACACGCCCCGTCAGACGCTGGACGTCTTTAATGCACGTGGGCGGGCGCATGTCCAGGATGGCCTGGACTTTATCGGGGTTGGCCTCGATCCCGCGCTGAGTGACTAGGAAACACAGGAACTTCCCAGATTTTACTCCAAAGGCGCACTTGGCGGGGTTGAGCTTCATGTTGTACTTCAGGAGGGTGCCGAAGGTTTTAGCAAGGTCGGCGAAGTGGTCTTGGGCCTTGGGAGTCTTGACGAGCATGTCATCGATGTAAGTCTCGACGTTCCGGCCTAGCTGTCCCTCGAACACGTGGTTTACCAGCCGCTGATATGTGGCTCCGGCGTTCTTTAACCCGAAGGGCATCCGGGTGTAGCAGTACACGCCGCAGTCAGTGATGAAGGCTGTCTTCTCGATGTCTTCTGGATTCATTCTGATCTGGTGATAACCTGAATAGGCGTCCAGGAAACTGAGTATCTCATTGCCCGAGGTTGAATCAACCAATTGGTCGATGCTCGGTAGCGGATAGCAGTCCTTGGGGGTAGCCTTATTCAGATCGGTGAAGTCCACGCACATTCGCCACTTGCCTGTGGTTTTTGGCACCAGGACGACATTGGCTAGCCACGTAGGGTATAGGACTGGCCTGAAGAGGCCTGTCTCTTGTCCCTTGGTGACCCGCGCCTTGATGACCGCCTGTTTCTCGGGCGCATGCTTCCTTCTCCGTTGCTGTACGGGCCTGACGGTGGGGTCAAGGCTGAGCTTGTGCATCACGGTCTCCCCTGGTATGCCAGGGAGTTGATCATCGGCCCAAGCGAAGACCTGAGCGTACTCAGAAAGAAATTTCTTGTATTGTTGCTGTTCCTTAGGTGGTAGGTCGGCTCCGATCCTTACTCCGAGGGCCGGGTCATCGTTTAGGAACACCGTTAGCAACTCGCCACCGGGCTCGGCGGTTACGGTCTTCCCTTCGATTCCCTTGGGGCCCTTATCCCCTCCGTCCGGCCTTGAGGCTTCCACCGAGATGTTGTAGCACCTTCTAGCCGTGGCCTGGTTACCTCGGACTTCCCCCAACCCATTTTTGGTGGGAAACTTCATTTTTTGGTGATAGGTAGATGGTACGGCCTTCATTCGGCTGAGAATTTTCCGGCCGAAAATGGCGTTGTACGCTATCATACCCTTGATCACTATGAAGTCCACCATGACCGTAACGGTTTTGGGTGGGGTGCCGATGGTGACCGGCAGGCTTAGGGCTCCCTTGGGGTAGGTGGCCAGGCCGTTAAACCCGCAAAGGGGGGTTCGGATTGGGCGGAGCTTGGATGGGTCTTCCCCCATCTTGAGGAAACAGTCATAAGATAATACATCGGGGGCGCTTCCATTGTCAACCAAAATTCTATCTACGTTACAATAGTTTATTGTGGCCGAGATGACGAGGGCATCATCATGCGGGGTGCTTAGCCCTTCCAGGTCTTGGTCGGAGAAGATTATGACCTGGGGCTCCCTCGGCGGGCCCCCTGAGGGCTCTGAGACCCGGCTGGCCCGCTCGGCATGGCGCTTCCTTCCTCGGCTGGTGTCGCCGCCCGATGCCATTCCTCCGGAGATGACGTTGATGTGGACCCCTCGGGGGGCGTTATCGATCTACTCGGCGGCGTCTTTGTCTTCTTTGTGCCCAGCTGCGAACCGGGCTAGGTGCCCCTGACGGATGAGGCGTTCGATCTCGTCCTGGAGCTGGTGATAGTCGCCGGTGTGGTGCCCATGGTCGCCGTGGAACAAGCAATGTCTGTCGCGCTTGCGGTTCTTCAATCTCATCGGTTCGGGCCGGCGGAGGAGTCCCGAGTCTTTGATGTCTTCATAGATCTCGTAGACTGGCGTGGTCAACGGGGTGTACCGCTTGTACCTCCGTTTGCGCTCTCCTTCCAGATCACGCTTCTTGCCCGAGCTAGGGTTTGACTCGGGGGCCCGCTTCTTGTCCCCCTCTCGACCCGAGCCGGTTGTGTCTCGGCAGGCGCTGAGCACCTCTTCGCACTCGGCGTGGCACAGAGCCAGAGTCACTAGCTCGGCAAGGGTCGAGGGAGGGTGGAGGACCAGTTCGCGGCGGAGATTTTCGTCCCGGGTGCCCCTGGTCAGAGCTGTCGTGGCTGAGGCCACATCCAGGCGGGGAATTCTGAGGGCTTCCGATTTAAATCGGTGGACATAAGCCCGGAGCCTTTCCCCTTGTGCCTGTTTGAGGGCCAGGAGCCCCGCTACTGACCTCGGGGGGGCGCTTCCGGCGAAGCTCTCCTTGAAGACTCGCCCGAATTGCCTGAAGTCCTGGATGGACCCAGGGGCGAGGGCCCGGAACCACGCCTGAGCGCCTTGGACCAGGGTGGCCGCAAAGGCTCGGCATTTAATGGGATCCGGTGTTCCATGCAGAGTCACCAGGGCGTCGAAGCTGTCGTAGTGGTCGGCTGGGTCACCCGGTCCATCATAGAGTTTGAAGGTAGGAATGGAGGTCCTAGGAGATACCTATGCCTTCAAGATGTGCTCGGAGAAAGGAAATTTCTCCTCCTCCTCCGGGAGTGAGGTCTTCTGCAGGGCGCGGAGGGCGCGCTCTTGCTCTGCGAAGCATCTTTCGAAATCCCTCAGCCGAAGGGATAGTTTCGGCTGCGGTCGCGCCGTGGGGCTGGGGGAAGCGTCGTGGCGATCCTCAGGACCACCGGCGCTCGGGTGTGGAGGCCTCGCCCCCTGTTTCTCTTTCCTGGGCGTGGAGGAAGCCTCTTGCTCCGGGGGTGGAGCTTGCGAGGGTCCTCCCGCGCGGTTGCGGATGAGCTGCTGACCGCGGAGGGTGAAACGGCCTCCAGTGGTGTGCTGGGACGCACTTCGACGGGGGGGGGCTCCCAGACGGGGCGTGAGACCTGGCATCCCTCGCCGCCTGGGCCCTCATGAGCTCCACGAGAACGTCAAGCTTCTTACTGAGGGCCTGGAAGATCTCGACGCCGCCGTTGGGGGCTACCCCCGTTACCGTCGGAAGGGGCGGCGGCCCGTTAGTGGGGACGCTGGTGTTGGAGGGAGGGCTCTGTGAGGCCCTAGAGGGGTCTTCTCCTGCCGTCACCACGGCCTTACCCTTCTCGACGGCGGATCTCCTCCCTGAGCTTCTTCTCACCATCTCGGCTCTTCGTGCGTTTCCCACAGACGGCGCCAGATGAAGAGGTGAAATCTCACGCTGCGTCCTGAGCGGGCCGTGGATCACCAGTAGATGAACTGTAAGACAGGGAAACGCGTCAGAGGGCCCAGGGGATTTCCCTGGGGCGAAACCCTCCGATGGCTAAGTCAGTAGAGCTCTGGTGGAAGCAATGAAGGGAGGAGGAAAGCTGATGCGCGAGACTCCTCTCCACCAAAAGGGGGGGGGGGGTGAAGCGGATTGCTCAGGAGTTTTACCTTCCTTTTTTCTCTTACCTCCACTAGAGGGTAGCCCTGGTCTTAAGTAGTGTGCCGCCTTCAGGAGTCCTGTCAGCTGGGGGGTCTCCGGCGGGAGTTACGTCCTCAACGTGGGCTTTCATGGCCTTTATCGTGGGGGCGTTATCGCCTTGAAACCCGGTGGCTGGTTGATTCCCCTGTCCGTTGGGGACTCTTAAAGGTAGCGCGAATGGCTAGCGTCCAGTCCGAGCTCCTGAAACGCCAGCCCTGTCCGGGCGAGGAGGATAGCTCGGTCAAAGGAGGGGTCGGATAGGTCGGCTGGCGCCTGTCTCTCCCGAGCGGAAAAATGGCCTGGGCCGGACCTTCCTTGTGACCTGACCATCACTCGGGCCCTCCGAGCCTAGGGGCCGCCGGGGAGGGTTGGTTCCTCGAGTGTCTGTTTATTGGGCTTTTCTTCCCTGAGTGGGCCCCGTGGGCTATCACTCGGGTGAGCTTGCCTCGTTGGACCCTGTTGAGTCTTGTTGGGCAGCTCTTTGGGTGGGCTACAGAAATCCCCCTCTCCAGATCATAAAATGGGTTACCTAGGGGGAGGAACTCCATGTACTCAAGATCCTCAAAAGGTGCTAAGTCATCATTCTCCATGATAGTTGGGCCAATATTTTTGGCAAGTGGGTCGGCCATGAGTGGAGGGCTTGGCTTTCTACCCGAGATAAGAAGCTCTAAATCGAGGAGAAGGTTGGGCTCATCGGGTGTAGGGAGGAATAGAAGGAGGTCGCTAGTGTAGCAACCAATGGTGTAAACCGAGGTGATAGACCCTATGCATAGGTGTAGGGGGCTAAGGCGCCTAGGTTGTTCGACCATAGGGGTTAACATGCTAGTCATCTCTAATTGCCATGCTATGCCCTTGAGAAGGTCTTCTAAGGTCTCCACTTGATAGGATGCTTGGATTGTGGTGTGATAGGAGAAGAAGGGCACTATGGGAAGGTCTTGTTCTATGGGAGGGAAAACATGGGTCGGGATCTCTCTTATTGGGCTCTCCTTTAGCCAACTAACAAGGGGTTCTCCTAAGATGAGCTTGGCCCCAACTAGAGAGGGTGATGTAAGGTGAAGACCATCGTGTGATGTTTCCTCTTCAACTTGGACTTGTGTTTCCTCCGAGGTGGAGAGTAGATTTGGAGTGTTCACAACTATTGGATCGGGTATGAGTTCTTCTACCAAGGAGGTGAGAGGGTCTTTTGGGGTGACGAGGGTTGGTGTGTGGTGCTCCCGGGGTGGAGGGTAAAGGGAAACTTGGTTTGGGATTGGTAGGGTGGGGTTTGGGAGTGGAAGTATTGGAGGCCTAGGTTGGGGTAGGATTGGGGTTGGAAGTGGAAGGTGGGTTTGGGTGATGGGATTTGGGTTGGGTGGTGGTGGCCGTCATGGTTCTAGGTGGAGAGATGGACACGGGGTCCACTTGGGTTTGAATGGTGACAATAGGGTGAGTGGTGATCCTTATTGGGGAAACCGGGTCGGTTAGGGGTCTCTTCCCCTTGGGATCGGCCGGTTGTGGAGGGGGGGAGGTGGGGGCCAATTGAGTTTGGATAGTGAGGTTTGTGGAAGGGGGTTTTGGTTGGAGTGTGGTGACCCTTAGGGGATTTGGTGGAGAGGTGGATGCTTGGTTTATTTGGGCCTTAAGGGAGAGGACTTGGTTGCAAAGTGTAGTTATGATGGTTGAGAGGTGACTTATTGGGGTTGGTGGAGATGGAGACCAAAGGTCGGCCCCAAGTTGGCCGGGTGGGGATGGAGGAGTGGTAGTGCTCCTCGGTTTACGGGTGCTTGAATAGGAGGGGTGGGAATGTTTGGGGATGTAGAATTTTCTAAGTTCTTTCTTCATATCATCCCATGAGGAAATGGGTTCGTGTTTCCTAACGTCCCTTAAGCCCACTATGTTCCTCCATTTTTCCTTGGCTTGACCCCGAAGTTGTCCCATGGCAACGCGGACTCTTGCGGGGTCGATAAACCATAGTTCTCTCAAAGTGTTTTTCCATGGTGACCTCCCACTTTAGGTAGGCACTATAGCATGATCCATCGAAGATGAGATCCTCAAAAGAGATTATGTCAAATGGAGGGTTGATCGGTCCCTTGTGGGGGGTCGAGGGGGATGAATGTGACCAAAGAGAGGTAGCCATGTTGATGAATGCAAATGTGCCTAGGGACTAGACTTAGTAGAGACAAGTCTAAAACTTGCTCTGATACCACTTGATGTGACACAACCTCAGACCTAATTTAACAAGCACAACCACAAGGTTATGAAGCCTACGCAAGCGGACCTTCGTATGGCGCACACACTTAACCCGGGGGTAACTCGGGGATGCCGAGTCGAGGAAATGGGACAAGCCCCTTGCTGGTAGAGGGCCAGCAAAGTCTAAGTCAAACCTCCCCTTGAGGTGCGGATATTCAACTCAATGTGTTGGCCTTGGCAGAGGGACGCGGATCACTCACTCACACCCACGGGGGTCGCACAAGTGCGGTGGAGCCTTAAGATCGGGCGCTCTCTTCCTTACCGATGGCGCAATTGGAGAATATTAAATGAACAAGAATAATTGAGAGCAAGGGACGAGTTCTCACCTAGCCGGTTTGAAGAAACCGACTCCGGTCGGAGACGGGGGCGAGCGGGGAGGCGAGGGGAAGCACCCGCACGCCGCGTCGATGAAGCTTCAAACCTGTGAGTGTAAATAATACATGAACTACCCCCATGCAAGGGGGGGGATCTCGGGGAAGGGAAGCCATTGAATACACTCAATACGACCTCCACGCAGGGAGGGGACTTCAGCCGGCCAAGCGGGGAGGGGAATTCGAGCTAGAAGTGAAGAGAGGGAAGTCGAAGCCGAATCTGCCCGCTGACTGTGTCTCAGGATAGACCGTCAGGTATTTGGACGCTGTGGTCAGCCCTGAATTTTGTTATAGACGAAACCACTTGGAGATTCTTCGTAGCTGGATCTGGATGATGCTTGAGTTCTGTAAATTTCTTCGGGCACAGCTGCTGGTCGGGGTAGGGGCTTGAACATGGTGGTAGACCATCGGATCAGACAGCTTCAGGTTCCCAACAGCAGGAAGCAGAGGTTGCCACGGTCGTTCCCGAGCTCAGAATCAGGTGCCGCTGGAGTCGTTAGAACCGTTGACAAGTCCTCTTCGAAGCAAGACTGACGGGGATGCCAGCTGATGTCTGGGTCGACTGGTAGGCTCTGAACACTGAGGAGGGGTCGGTGCAGACTAAGTGGAAGCAGAACCAAGCACCCGAGGGAGAAAATTGATAACTTTCAGGTCCGGTCATCAAATGGGGCTCTGCTTCTTGGAGATGTTAGAAGACGCGTAGTAGAAGATGTTTGAAGAAGAACTCTCAATCCGATTCCCAACACGATCGTCACAGTTGAGCTTCCAATCCGGCTCTGGTCTGTTGCAAGGGGGTTCTGCGCAGTTGTGGGAGAATGGCTCTCCTGGTCGATCTCGAACTCGGAATGGGACGGGACCACCACCGTTGCGAAGAAGACAGGCAGACGCTTCCGTCGGTATATAGTATGCTACCTGAAGCTCCCAGGGGACGACGGGGTGACCTCTGCAACCTACGGATAATCTGCTGCCTGCAACCAGAACTTGAGAGGGTGGAGATAGGTAATGGGGAATGGGGTAGATGGGAGGGGAAATGAGGTGGTTGTGTGTAGGGGAAACCCCCAGCAGTGAGGGGGTCTAGGAGGGGGGGTTTCAAGGTGTGGGAAGGGGAGAATGGGGGCTGGAAGGGGGTGTTTGCTATGGGTGAGAGAGGAGCTACGAATTTAGGCTTGGAGGGAGAGGGGAAGGTGAGGGGGGCACAAGTGGGTGGAGGGAAGGTGAGTTTGAATTTTCCTTAATGGAGGGTATTCAATGGTGGTCTTGGGGATGGGAGGGGTTGGGGTGGGGAAGGGAAGGGGTGCTTGGGGTAGTGGGAAGGGTGCTTGGGGAAGTGGGTGGGGTAGTTGGGGGTTGGGAGGTGGAGCTAGGATTGGTGGAAGCTCTCTTGGGACTAGGGGGTGGAGTAATGGGATGTGTGGGGAAGGGGAGTGGCCTTTAATGGGGGTAGGTGGGAGAGTGGTGGTTGGGAAGGGAGGAGAGAGAAAATTTTTGAAATTGGGTGTAGAGGAGAGAGAAAGGGGAGTGAGAGAGAGATTAAGAGAGGGATGGGTGGGGAATCTCTCCCCTACGGTCTCTCACCCAAATAATGGAATCTCTCCACTAGATGAGAAGTTTGAACTCTCAAAATGGCAAGTTTTTCATTCATTGATTCATTACCTCAAAATGGAGAGAGTGGGGTCCTATTTATAGGGATCCCATAATTTACAATAAGACCCTGACTTTTGACACATTGACTAATAACCAACAAGATAGGGGCGCCCATGGGCCAAGCCCAATGAATTGGGCCTAATAGTTAACTAATAAATCTAATGACACTCAAACCTAGGGAAATAAGCACAAGACCTAGGGACATGACTCAAATAAAAGGGAAATTACAATGATATGACTCAAATAAAATAAAGAAACATACATAGGACTCAAAATAAATGACTAGACCATGATGTACGCCTCCGGGGTGACGAGAACGGTCGAGAGTGTCAGGACGGATGGTGATGACCCCATCATACTCCCGGGGTGCGGAGAACTCGACTCCGTCGAGTAAGAGGTGGTACCGCTCACATGTCTTCCGAAAGAAGCCGATTCTTCCACCTAGCGAGGTAGAGCCCGTTCACCTTGCTCCGAGTGATGATTACCTGTTCATCCAATATTCTCTCAAGTTTCTTACGTCGGGCTCTCTGGGCTGATGGTGCTCACATGGGGAGGGGTGGGTGCTCTCTCAAGGGAGGAAGGGGGCTTGAAATTCTCACTTGGTGCCACCGTGGGTCCCTTGTGTGGCACAAGGCTTTCCACATTGAAACTGAAGTTAACTCTGTATCCCTTGAGGAGGCCTAACTTAGTAGTGGGGCTAATGCACCTCAAAACCTGGAAGGGGCTGATCCCACAAAACCTCAATCTTGCGTTGTCTCTATGTGAGAGCCTCTCATTCCCCACCATCCCAGAATCACCCATTTGGATTTCTTGGTGACGCCATTGAGTCAGTCGGCCTTTTGTAGATTTCATGACTCTTGTTGATGCGCTTGCAAGGTTATCATGCAATTTTGTGAATGCTGTCCTTTTAGTGGTTATGGGTGGACCTAGACAACCATAGATGGACCTATCATGCCATGATGCCATATGGACATTGATGAACCTTGGTGGGTCGGGGAAACTATATGTGGACTTATCATGCAATGTTGTCATGTAGACTTTGGTGGGCCTAGGTGGGCCGGGGCAACCATATGTGAACCTATCATGCAAAGTGGTGATGAATGTCGGGGGACCCGGACATCCGTAGATGTTTTTGACATGCTTAAGACCCATGATGAATGAGGGTGGACCAATACATCCGAATATGGACCACCCATGCTTTCTACTTGACATGTGGGTGATATGAATGAATGGACCCAACATAGTGTTCATGCCAAGTGGTATGGTAAGCCTAGACACATGCATGTTTTTCCTATGGGTGACTTCCATGTGTATAGGTGTGGGACAACCTTTGAACTCCCATTGCAAAGGGTCGAATGGATCTAAGAAGGTGGTCATCATGGGGTGGAGCACAACCTCATTACCTAAGGATAAGTGGCCCAAGGTCATGGCTCCCAAGGTGTAACCCGGGTCTAAGATGGAGTGAATTGGGTCAAACATGGTGAGTTGGTGTAGGGAAAGGTGGGTGGTGGATAAAGTGTTTGGGTCACACGAGTCTCTTGACTCCCATTGGAATGGATCATATGGATCATAAAATGGGTTACCTAGGGGGAGGAACTCCATGTCCTCAAGATCCTCAAAAGGTGCTAAGTCATCCTTCTCCATGATAGTTGGGCCAATGTTTTTGGCAAGTGGGTCGGCCATGAGTGGAGGGCTTGGCTTTCTACCCGAGATAAGAAGCTCTAAATCGAGGAGAAGGTTGGGCTCATCGGGTGTAGGGAGGAATAGAAGGAGGTCGATAGTGTAGCAACCAATGGTGCAAACCGAGGTGATAGACCCTATGCATAGGTGTAGGAGGCTAAGGCTCCTAGGTTGTTCGACCATAGGGGTCAACATGCTAGTCATCTCTAATTGCCATGCTATGCCCTTGAGAAGGTCCTCTAAGGTCTCCACTTGATAGGATGCTTGGATTATGGTGTGATAGGAGAAGAAGGGCACTATGGGAAGGTCTTGTTCTATGGGAGGAAAAATATGGGTCGGGATCTCTCTTATTGGGCTCTCCTTTAGCCAACTAACAAGGGGTTCTCCTAAGATGAGCTTGGCCCCAACTAGAGAGGGTGATGTAAGGTGAAGACCATCGTGTGATGTTTCCTCTTCAACTTGGACTTGTGTTTCCTCCGAGGTGGAGAGTGGATTTGGAGTGTTCACAACTATTGGATCGGGTATGAGTTCTTCTACCAAGGAGGTGAGAGGGTCTTTTGGGGTGATGAGGGTTGGTGTGTGGTGCTCCCGGGGTGGAGGGTAAAGGGAAACTTGGTTTGGGATTGGTAGGGTGGGGTTTGGGAGTGGAAGTATTGGAGGCCTAGGTTGGGGTAGGATTGGGGTTGGAAGTGGAAGGTGGGTTTGGTGATGGGATTTGGGTTGGATGGTGGTGGCCGTCATGGTTCTAGGTGGAGGGATAGACACGGGGTCCACTTGGGTTTGAATGGTGAGAATAGGGTGAGTGGTGGTCCTTATTGGGGAAACCGAGTCGGTTAGGGGTCTCTTCCCCTTGGGATCAGCCGGTTGTGGAGGGGGGGAGGTGGGGGCCAATTGAGTTTGGATAGTGAGGTTTGTGGAAGGGGGTTTTGGTTGGAGTGTGGTGACCCTTAGGGGATTTGGTGGAGAGGTGGATGCTTGGTTTATTTGGGCCTTAAGGGAGAGGACTTGGTTGCAAAGTGTAGTTATGATGGTTGAGAGGTGACTTATTGGGGTTGGTGGAGATGGAGACCAAAGGTCGGCCCCAAGTTGGCCGGGTGGGGATGGAGGAGTGGTAGTGCTCCTCGGTTTAGGGGTGCTTGAATAGGAGGGGTGGGAATGTTTGGGGATGTAGATTTTTCTAAGTTCTTTCTTCATATCATCCCATGAGGAAATGGGTTCGTGTTTCCTAACGTCCCTTAAGCCCACTATGTTCCACCATTTTTCCTTGGCTTGACCCCGAAGTTGCCCCATGGCAACGCGGACTCTTGCGGGGTCGATAAACCATAGTTCTCTCAAAGTGTTTTTCCATGGTGACCTCCCACTTTAGGTAGGCACTATAGCATGATCCATCGAAGAGGAGATCCTCAAAAGAGATTATGTCAAATGGAGGGTTGATCCGTCCCTTGTGGGGGGTCGAGTGGCATGAATGTGACCAAAGAGAGGTAGCCATGTTGATGAATGCAAATGTGCCTAAGGACTAGACTTAGTAGAGACAAGTCTAAAACTTGCTCTGATACCACTTGATGTGACACAACCTCGGATCTAATTTAACAAGCACAACCACAAGGCTATGAAGCCTACGCAAGCGGACCTTCGTATGGCGCACACACTTAACCCGGGGGTAACTCGGGGATGCCGAGTCGAGGAAATGGGACAAGCCCCTTGCTGGTAGAGGGCCAGCAAAGTCTAAGTCAAACCTCCCCTTGAGGTGCGGATATTCAACTCAATGTGTTGGCCTTGGCCGAGGAACGCGGATCACTCACTCACACCCACGGGGGTCGCACAAGTGCGGTGGAGCCTTAAGATCGGGCGCTCTCTTCCTTACCGACGGCGCAATTAGAGAATATTAAATAAACAAGAATAATTGAGAGCAAGGGATGAGTTCTCACCTAGCCGGTTTGAAGAAACCGACTCCGGTCGGAGACGGGGGCGAGCGGGGAGGCGAGGGGAAGCACCCGCACGCCACGTCGATGAAGCTTCAAACCTATGAGTGTAAATAATACATGAACTACCCCCATGCAAGGGGGGGATCTCGGGGAAGGGAAGCCAATGAATACACTCAATATGACCTCCACGCAGGGAGGGGCCTTCAGCCGGCCAAGCGGGGAGGGGAATTCGAGCTAGAAGTGAAGAGAGGGAAGTCAAAGCCGAATCTGCCCGCTGACTGTGTCTCAGGACAGACCGTCAGGTATTTGAACGCTGTGGTCAGCCCCGAATTTTGTTGGAGACGAAACCACTTGGAGATTCTTCATAGCTGGATCTGGATGATGCTTGAATTTTTTAAATTTCTTTGGGCACGCTTCTGGTTGGGGTAGGGGCTTGAACAGTGTGGCAGACCCTCGGATCTGACAGCTTCAGGTTCCCAACAGCAGGAAGCAGAGGTTGCCACGGTCGCTCCCGAGCTCAGAATCAGGTGCCGCCAGAGTCGTTGGAACCGTTGACGAGTCCTCTTCGAAGCAAGCTAACAGTGATGCCAGCTGATGTCAGGGTCGACCGGTAGGCTCTGAACACTGAGGAGGGGTCGGTGTAGACTAAGTGGAAGCAGAATCGAGCACCTGAGGGAGAAAATTGATAACTTTCAGGTCCGATAGCCAAATGGGGTTTTGCTTCTTGGAGATGTTAGAAGACTGGTAGTAGAAGATGTTTGAAGAAGAACTCTCGATCCGATTCCCAACACGATCATCGTAGTAGAGCTTCCAATCCAGCTCTGGTCTCCTGCCAGGGGGGTTCTGCGCAGTTGTGGGAGAATGGCTCTCCTGGTCGATCTCACACTTGGAATGGGACGGGACCACCACCGTTGCGAAGAAGACAGGCAGACGCTTCCGTCGGTATATGGTATGCCACCTGAAGCTCCCAGGGGACGACGGGGTGGCCTCTGCAACCTACGGATAATCTGCTGCCTGCAACCAGAACTTGAGAGGGTGGAGATAGGTAATGGGGAATGGGGTAGATGGGCGGGGAAATGAGGTGGTTGTGTGTAGGGGAAACCCCCAGCTGTGAGGGGGCTAGGAGGGGGGGTTTCAAGGTGTGGGAAGGGGAGAATGGGGGCTGGAAGGGGGTGTTTGCTATGGGTGAGAGAGGAGCTGCGAATTTGGGCTTGGAGGGAGAGGGGAAGGTGAGGGGGGCACAAGTGGGTGGAGGGAAGGTGAGTTTGAATTTTCCTTAATGGAGGGTATTAAATGATGGTCTTGGGGATGGGAGGGGTTGTGTTGGGGAAGGGAAGGGGTGCTTGGGGTAGTGGGAAGAGTGCTTGGGGAAGTGGGTGGGGTAGTTGGGGGTTGGGAGGTGGAGCTAGGATTGGTGGAAGCTCTCTTGGGACTAAGGGGTGGAGTAATGGGATGTGTGGGGAAGGGGAGTGGCCTTTAATGGGGGTAGGTGGGAGAGTGGTGGTTGGGAAGGGAGGAGAGAGAAAATTTTTGAAATTGGGTGTGGAGGAGAGAGAAAGGGGAGTGAGAGAGAGATTAAGAGAGGGATGGGTGGGGAATCTCTCCCCTAGGGTCTCTCACCCAAATAATGGAATCTCTCCACTAGATAAGAAGTTTGAACTCTCAAAATGGCAAGTTTTTCATTCATTGATTCATTACCTCAAAATGGAGAGAGTGGGGTCCTATTTATAGGGATCCCATAATTTACAATAAGACCCTGACTTTTGACACATTGACTAATAACCAACAAGATAGGGGCGCCCATAGGCCAAGCCCAATGAATTGGGTCCAATAGCTAACTAATAAACCTAATGACACTCAAACCTAGGGAAATAAGCACAAGACCTAGGGACATGACTCAAATAAAAGGGAAATTACAATGATATGACTCAAATAAAATAAAGAAACATACATAGGACTCAAAATAAATGACTAGACCATGATGTACGCCTCTGGGGTGACGAGAATGGTCGAGAGTGTCAGGACGGATGGTGATGACCCCATCACCGGGTCAATACGTGACAAAGCGAGTATCGGCATATTTTACAGAGGGTCCCTCTCGTGGCGCGGGCTATGTTTGCTTGAGGGGCTATGACTGGATAGCTGGAGGAAGCATCGGGCTGGTGTCTGGGCGAGGGTCGATCGCGGCTCGAATTGAGCGGTCGGACGTGGCCTCGTGACTACCGGGGAGCGTGATGTCATGGTGCGTGCGTAGTTGCGGTCGGTGGGAACGCGAGGGGAAATCCCGGCATAAGGGGGCGTTCACCCTTGTCATAATGTCGCACACGTGGCGGGGGTAGGCTTGTGTGTCATGGCAGAACACCGTGTGAGGGAAGTACAAGCGACATACCCTCGGCGTCCTTAGCTGACGACCAGGTCACCCACACACAATTCTCCTTGCTCGTTGCCTGGAGCCGCTTGAAGCTTGGAGCCTTAGATTGCTGGAAGCCTTGATTGTTGTATATCGCACCCCTTGAGCTTCTAAGGGGCTTTTATAGGGAATTTGGAAGGCCATGAAGGGTTTAGGCAAGCTAGGGTGAAGGGTTCAATCTAGCCTGGGTAAACCCTTGGGAGAAAGGGTTTAGGCGGACCAGCCCCAGGGGCTAGTCTGGCAGCCTAAACCCCTCACGGAGGGATTTTTTCCTTAATTAAAAAACCATTTTTTTTGACTGGAATGGGTTTAGGTGGACCAGCCTCAGGGGGTGAGGCTAGTCCACCTAAACCCCTCCCCCAGGGGGTTTAGGCGGGCTGGCTGGCTTCTTTAATTAATTAAAAAAAATTTGTTTTACGAACGGGGTTTAGGCAGACCAGCTACATGGGGTGAGGATGGTCTGCCTAAACCCCACCCCGGGGGGGTTTAGGCGGACTGGGTAATGGGAGAGAGAGGGCGACGATCCCCACCCTATAAAATCCCATTTTTTGGTGATTACCGTGAGGCGTGCGTACATCTCTGTAATGGTCTCGCTGGGCTTCATTCTGAAAGCTTCATATTCTGAGATCAGCAGATTCGCCTTGGTCTCCCTCACCTATGAGGTCCCCTCATATATTACCTCTAGTTTATACCACATCTCCTTTGCAGTCATGCATGATGAAATTCTGGAGAACTCTGTGGGGTGAAGAGCGCACTGAATTGCGTTGATGGCGCTCCAGTTGAGAGTGGACTTTCTAATTTTCTCTCTCGTCCAAACATCCTCATTCGGGTGCAGCTCAAATGGTCCTTTGCATACCACCTTCCAGATTTCATAGTCCTTTGCCCTCAGAAAGACTTGCATACGGTTCTTCCAGTATGTGTAGTTTGATCCATCGAAGTATGGGGGCTTGGTGGTAGAATGTCTCTCAGCCATCATCCCTCTAGCGTCCATGGTCATTTCCTCTTTAGGATGTTGATCCCTGAAAAAGAGTTAGGCTCTGATACCAACTGAAGAGTGATCTAGAGGGGGTGAATAGATCAATCACCCAATAAAGACTTACCACAGTAGCTACTAATGCGGAATTAAAATAAGCTACTGTAGGACCGTCTGAAACCACTCAATCGCAACCAAAATATAACTAATCAAGTAGATCAATCCATATGTGATCCTAAACAACCACCTACTGAGCGATGAAAAGAATACAACGACGAACACAAGTCACAAAGCAATTGCACAGTAGACAAGGGGTTTTAGGTGGTTCAACCTCAATCCAGAGGTCTACGTCCACCCCACACTCAAACCAGAGTGTGGATTCACTGCTGACTCACAGCTTGCCGCTGATCCACAGCTTCAAGGATGAATCCATACAACCAGCTGAGCTTCATAGCTTGTTGTCTAGAGGAATCCTCCTCCGCAACCGCTGAGGATTACAGCTTAACCTCCACTGGCACACAGCTTGTTTAAGAGTTTCAAAAATGAAATGAAACAAAGCAAAAGATCAGAAAACCCAAACGAGAATGTAGCTTAACAACGAGCAAGATCAGCTCCGGTTCTGAACCTGGAGACTGATGATAGACACTCTCTGAAATTCTTCTCTTCAAGCTCTCTTTCCTTTTCTCTTCTCAGATCTGCTCTCTATCAATCTGGATCGGGCTTGCTCTTTTTCTCACTCAGCTTCTTCTCTCGATATTGCACTAAACTTTTCTGCCTTGATCTCTTTTCTCTTGAATGAGCATCTTCCTATTCATAGGCAGCAGCAGAGAGATAGGGCGCGTGCTCACCACGGTTCCCGCCCAATTGCCTTATCCAGATCTGACAATCCTAGGCCCACGTGGCAACATCCCAGCTCGACTCCTTTCCACATGTCACGATCCTGGCACATCTACCATTCTTGGATCACGAGCCTTTCTTAATTTCCTCGAACATGTATCCTGTCAAAGTATCAGACTTAATGTCAGCTTATGACGATTATATAAGAGAAAAAGAGATTGCACGGAGTTGAAATATAGTCAGAACTGAAGTGCACAGACTCAACACAGCATTTGATTATATGTGCACGAACTTAATGTACACACAGCACACATATGCGCAGACATGATCCCAGAGCAGGACTGCAAAATGCACATACTGCGTGTGTACGAAGCACAAACTCTGTAGTGACTAAATGTGCCGTGAGTAACCTTGCACAGACTTTAGTGCGTGCAAGGAGATGAATTGCACAGACCTTTACGCGTGCAAGAGATAAAGATTGCATAGACTCTCAATGCTATGCACCAGTGATTTGCACTAACGTAGCTGCGCACATGCGAGACTTGCACAGACTTAGAACGTGCAAGGAAATGGATTGCACATACTTTCTACGCTGCGCGATAGTGTTATGCACAGACTCAGCTAAACATAATGCATGGCATGCACAGATTCATTATGCAGCATGCCTTGACTTGCACAGACTCATGACTTACAAACTACTCATGCATAGACATGCCAACGAAGTGTGTACAGACTTTATGTGTAAGGTGCAAGTGTTGCACCGACTGGATGGCGTGTGATAGTAATTGTTGCTCCGACTTGCTGTGCCTAGAGCTCAACATGCACGGACTTAGTCGCGTGTAGCAACGAAGATTTGATGCGGGACGAGACCACGGACACGACAAGCTCGTGACTGCCCCTGAACGAGGGAAGCGTCGGATGTGCGCGGTTGAGAAACCGGCTGTGAGCTAGGGTGGTCGGCTCTCACTTGTGCCCGGATCGGGTCACGGGACGGTAACGCTCTCTCTCGCAGCAGCGGTGATATAAATAGAAAGCGAGCTAATTACCCTATCATGCTCTCTAGCAGTGGCATAAGCAAGTATATATGAAAATTAAGCAAAATGCCAAGTAAGGGAGCGAATGCGATACCTCCACGCGCTCGGCGTGGGGACGACGGGTCCGGCCGAACTCGTGCTCCCGGGACAGTTAATACATGAATATTACACCAATGGAAATATGCCCACTCCACGCAGGGAGGTAAAGGGTGACACCAGGGGCCCGGGAGGATCGAATTCGGGATGACGGGCAGCTTCGTGTGTTGATTCGGCTACACGCGTGATCACGACCGTGGGGCCCACGTGCTGTCTGGAGAAGCCGTGTGGGACCCGGTGGCGTCGCTGTAGTGTGGACACTTAGGGAAGTGTTCCCTGGGCTGGCGGCACACCGGAACGTCGCCCGGGGGTCGGGCGGTTCCGATTGGCACCCGTCGGGTTTGCTGTCCACGGACTGGTGGTTGCTGTTTTACAGCGCGCGCTCCGGTGAGAATGGACGCTGCGATCAGCCCCGATGTCGGATCAACACGAGACTGGCGCCGTTGGAAAGCTAGCTTGAAGTTCTTCAACCTAGGCCTAAATATCTGGCCTGGATATGCTCGGATCTTGCTTATGGAATTTTCAATCTCCTGTTATACAGTTCCTGAAATCATAGGTCAGCAGAGAACTTTCTTGTTGATTGCCTTTGACCGCGAGGGAGACGTTCGAATCTAGGGTTGTGTTCTTCAGTAAAGTTGTTGGAAATTGCGCTGGGAAGACGGAAAAATTAGTTTGGACACGTTTGGATGTGTCTATGATTTTCTGTGATTTGTTTAATGGACGGAGGTCGGATCTGGAAATGGGCTGACAATACTGTAGCTTCTGTAGAAAATGAATTTTTAAAAATAGGTATAAGGATGATAAAAATTTAAGAAAACTTGTGGTGATAGGGGACGATGGACAGAACGCCCAGTTAAATTGGGAGGTCTAAAAAAAATCAAAAGGGTGGTCGAAGGTGGAGAACTCAGGGCTACTGTCACTGTAGACGGTGACAGAACAGATCTGAGATTGAGAGATGAACGAAAAGGTAAAAATATGAAACGGTGGATTTTGAACCTAATGTTTTTTGTGGAGAAGGGGCTAGAAGATAGGAACCAACCTTCAAAATTTTAAATCAATCTGAACTCGTGGCCAGCTTCAGGAATTCACGAACTACACCTCTATCCAGCATGATAGAAACTTGATGACGATTCCACGGCGGCTCGAAGGCGGCACGAACGGCGGCGGCGGCGGCACAGACGATCACCGGAGGTTGAGAGGGGATGAAGGGAGATAGATACACTCTAGATCTGGGGTTGGGGATGGAAGAACAGCAGGGGAAGAGAGAGGGGCGCACCAAGCTTCAAGCCTTGCAACAAAATTCTGATTTTTTCATTCAATTTCTCATGAAAAATATAACATTATATAGACTAGGTCTCTAACTAATTCTAGACCCTTGGATCAAGGGTTGATGAGTGAAGGGCTGGGATGTGGTTTGAACAACCACAATAAATCATAATAAAATACAAGGTTCGCCCCCCCCCCCCCCCCCTTTAAAGAAGGCAATTTGATTTTGTCTTCTTTAATTAAATCTAGGTCCAAGTCCAAGGTTGGACCATGGACCAGCCCCCTTGGGCCCGGGAGTCCAAGTGGACCAATAAGGAGGAGGGAGGGGGCCCCTGCCTGTTGCAAAGCATCATTCAGGTTCTTCAGAGTTTCATTTTCTTGTTGAACCTTTATTTCAATGTTGTTTTATAAGAATCTCTCTCACAAATTGAAAAGAACTAAAGGTTTAACCTTTATAAATTGAAGAGTCAAATGTCTGCCTTCAGAATCTGAGATAAAAGGAAAACTTTTATAGCTCTTAATCTTTGTCTCATAGCTAAAATAGAAAAAGTTTTTTGTAATGCCTAAATGTGTTGAACTGGATATGTCTAGAACAGGCTAATAAGAGTGTGTACTGATTTTTTAAACAATCACTCTAAATGAATTAAGGGCAGCAGTAAATAAGATCATTAATGTTAAGAACTGAACATAGTGACAGAGCAATGGCTGAATTGCACTGAGAAATTGTGATCTCCTCCAATGAAGCAGGAGAACTCATAGTCATGAAGTGCTTCAGAATATCTCTGTTCAAAGGGTCAAATCTATAGGGTGAGTTCTCACCAAGTAACTGGGGGTACTGGCCTCTAATCAAGGTGTACCCTTAATGTCAAAAGTGAAGACTACTCTTTGTAGGTTTTGATCTGAAATAGGTCTAGTAGTTTATGCCTAGTAACTGGGGGTACCTGCCTCTGATCAAGGTGTACACCTAATGTCAACAGCATAAATGCCACTGATCTATTTTACTTAGTTCAGGTTCTGAAAAAATTAAAAAGTGAAATCAAACTGCTGTAACCCTTCGAAAATCAAAAGTCATTGAGTGAAAATTGTTTTTCTCAATACATGTTCAAGTTGCCTCTCTTGAATTTCCTTGTTCAATCACAAAAGCGTATTATTTCTGACTTATCTATTAATACCATGTGCCCTAGATTCATTGCTATAAATGGAGTCTACAAACTCTTTTTCAGGGGTCATGTGTTTTACTCTAGATTTATCACTGTTAAATCTGAATTTTTGAAAATTGTATGTTGATGATTCTTATACTTTAACAGTTGTTTATAATCATGCTTCCTTTCTGAACCTATGATTCAGCTGTTATCAAGTGATCCTCCTACCTTCTCTACCTTGTTTATCTGTTCATATTCCTTCTCAAAGAGGGAACTTTTATTTAGGGGGAGAAATAATTCAGGGGAGTCTTACATTCAGGGGGAGAATGTTCTAGAGGAATTTGCATGCATATTACACTTTGCACTCATATTTTTACTGTTTTTCTCTTTTTGATCATGTCAAAGGGGGAGAAAATCTTGTGTGTGACTCACTGTCACATTGTGTTGCCATCATCAAAAGGGGGGAGAATGTTGTGCCTCTTAGGCACAAGCATGTGCTATGTCGCCTTGATGATAGCAATGCTATTTGGTTTTGATGATAGCAAGACAGTGAGTGCATTTGAATGCATTTGATATTGTATTTTGATGATAGCAATGTTATTGTGCATTGATGATTGCAAAAAACAAAGTGCATTTCTATGCATTCTTATTCTTGAGCATTGCATTGCATTGGCTAAGTATATACAACGTCAGTTTATGCATTGTCTTAGGCTAAGTGTGTACAGCGTCTTAGGCGAAGTCTGTACAGCCGTGTCATATGCTCCTAAGTCTATACATTGGTGTTGGGCATCAAAGTCTGTACATCGCCTTCAATCTTCAAGTCTACACATTGGTCTTTACTTGAAGTATATACACTGTTTCACTGTTCATTGCCTTTGGGCATCAAAGTCTATACAATGGCTTTGGGTCTCCAAGTCTATACAGCCTTCTGCTTCGTCAAAGTCTGTACAACGCACTTCATATATAAAGTCCAAGTCTGTACTGCGTAAAGTCTCACCTCGTGTTGCTTTCAGTGCCACTTGAGTCACACTTCGTGTTGTTTCCCCTCACTAACACGAAAAGATTTTGTGTCGTCTGAGCTTACGACACTTCGTGTTGATTTCCATGCTTGACAGGAAAAACTTGTATGAGGTTATACTTCATGTCGTTTCTATTTTTATGACTTCGTGTTGTATCCTTGTTGTGGTCAGCCCGTGTCGTTTCACCTCGTGCTGTCCTCACTTAACTTCGTGTCGTGTTTCTGAGGCAGCTCGAATAGTTCTGATGAACTTCGAGTCGTTTCCCTGTAGACCTCGTGTCGTTCCTGTTTAGTAACCACACTTTGTGTCGGTTACTGTTGTTTCTTTGACTTCGTGTCATTTTCCTTATCTTTCGTCTTCGTGTTGTTTTCAACCCGTGTCAACTTCTGTTTTCGTCTTCGTGTTGTTTTCAACCCGTGTCAACTTCTATTTTCGTCTTCGTGTTGTTTTCAACTCGTGACGGTTTCTGTTATTTCACTTCGTGTCATTTCCGTATTATGTCTTCGTGTTGTTCTTCCTAGACCTCGTGCCTTTCGTATGTTGAAACCACACTTCGTGTTGGTTTCTATTTTGTCTTCGTGTTGTTCTCTGTGTAGTGTGTGTTTCTGTCACCTCTGCACCTCGTGTCGTTCTCGTTTCACTTCGTGCTGTCTCTGCGTCTGAGTCTTCTTTGTTATTTCTGTCTTCGTGTTGTTTCGTTCTAACCTCGTCCAGGTTTCTTCTAAAATACTATTCTTCTGATAAGTCTATACAGAGTTGTTCTTTAAACTGATGACTTATCCGATACTCTGTTTAACAGGTGCTTTGATCGTGAAGCTTAAGGAGGGCACGTGATCCGAGGTTGAAGGACTGACAGAAAGTTGACACATGGCCAAAAGTTCTGGGCGGGAAATGTGGAAGCCACACGCGCCCAGTGCTGCCCTCCTACTAGCTGCTGTTATAAAAGGAGGTCTTCGTTCACAGATGAAGAGAGATCGAGTTGGCGAGAAGAAAAGCTCATACAGAGAGCCACGATCCAGATAGAAAAAGAAAAGAGAAAGAAGAAGAGCAGAAGGAGAAGAAGAGAGGCAGAGAGCTCGAGAAGAGTGTGAAGAGAAGAAGAAGAGAAAGAAAGAGAGGCAGTGAGATTGAGAGAAGAAGAGTGAAGTCTGAAGATTTGTTCACTGGACCGTGGATCAAATCCAGGCCAGTCTGCTCTGTTGAGAGCTATATTGTGTTCTTCATTTACAGCTTTCCGATTGCTGTTTCATTCTATTTTTGTTTTCCATTTTACATTTCCTTTCAAGCTGTTAGTCAGCGGATGCAGTGGAGGTTTCCACTGGACAGGTAAAGCTGTAATCCTCAGCTGGCAAGACTTGGTCTCGGACGGGTTAAGCTGTACTTCCCCAGCGGTTTGCAGAGGTGTATCCTCTGGACAGCAAGCTGTGTTGCTCAGCGGGCAGTGGAGGTTTCCACTGGACGGGTAAGCTGTAATCCCCAGCGGTTACAGTGGTGGATTCCACTGGACAGCAAGCTGTGTTACTCAGCGGATTGTTGGCAAGCTGTGTTGCCCAGCGGTTAGTGAAGCCACACTCGGGTTGAGGTTGAGTATCCTTGTCAGTCGTCCTATAGGAATTCCGTGAGAGATGGGTAGAACTTGGGGTTAAAGTTATAAAAGAAAGATAAAGTATTTACATTTCATTAACACTAGATCTTGAGTCAATAAATTATCCCTCCACTCATCCTTGCAGGAACCTAGATAAAATGGAAGCCTCTAAGCCGAGCCTTGTTCATGAAATGATCTTGGTGGATGTCCAAGTTTACGCGAGCCTTGTCAAGAGAGTTTAAGAACTAGAGAAAGTAGTGGAAGAAAAAGAAAGAGTTGAAGGGAAAGATCAAACAAATAACTCCGAAAGTTTTGCCGTTACCAAGAAAAGAATAAATGAGGAAGATATTTCACAAAGGTGTAAGAAATGCCAGAAATGTAAGAAGTGTAATAAGTGTAATAAGAGGGAAACTTCGGCGGATCGCCCGCAAGATAAGTGTAAGTCTTGTGGAAGATATGGTCACAAAATGAAGGAGTGTTGGTGGAGTTCGGGAGCATGTCTGCGTTGCGGGAAGTTAGATCACAAGATAGCGGAATGCCCCAAGAAGCCTCCGAGAGGAGTTCAAGATTTAACCAAACTTGCCAAAGGGAAGGTTGCGGAAGGTACCCCTCACCCGAAATCATAAGCTAGCTCTTTCTCTTTCCATCCTTAAGATTTCTTCTGTATAAGCTCATAATAAGTTCTCTATTAGGAATGAAAGATGATGTGAATTTGGGGACCAAATTCTTTTTAAGTGGGGGAGGGTGTAGCAACCCTGATAAAATATTAATAATAATAAAGATTTTAAATAAATCAAATAAATAGATAAATAAAACAAAATGAAATAACGCCTCGGATAAAGGCGCTATTTAAATTATAAACGCCCTTAAACAAGGCGTGATTCAAGAAAGGACACCCTCACCACAAGGCGTCAAATTCCAAACACCAAATAGGGCAAGTAAAATAAACGCCCCTTTCATGGGCGTGTTTTAAACAAGAAACGCCTCTCCACTGGGCGTGTCTTTAAGAAACGCCCTATGACAAGGCGTCAATTTCATTTCCTGACCCGTTCGACCAAGTACTTATCCAGGGAAGGATTATGTTAATCTAGTAAGTGTCTACTAGGGTAAGGACTCTATCTTGGAAGCATTACTTCCAATCAAACTCTAGCCCTAATAGGATCCCAAAATCCCTATAAATAATCTACTGCTTAACCCTTGAACGCTATTTGGCGTTCGGAATCTACAGAGGTACGTGAGGAATAGCAGTTCCTCTTATTTCCTTGCTCTCTGCTCCGGCTGCATGAAGAACTAATGATTCTTCATCTTCTTCTCCTTCTTACAGGATAGGAAAGCCACTGCATAAGTGAAAAGCAAGGTAACGTTCTTCTCCTATCTCCTCTGTTCCGATAAGTTGAAGAAACTAATGTATGTTTCTTCTTCTCTTGAAGGAACTGCAGCGAATTGGCGAACCGAAGAACAGGAGTTCTTCAGCAAAAACAGACTCTTCCTCCATTAAAGCATAAAAGCCCTTTCTTGCTGCCTTGCTGCTGTGGATATTCGGTTGCTGTTGAAGCAACAGAGTTCACCTTCCTATCAAAATTCAAGTCTTCTTCCAAATCAAACTATCAAGGTAGGTTTTCTCAAGGCACTGTAGCCCAAACAAGTTAATTCAATGAATATACATCATCACATGCATGAATATAAGTTTTAATATAGCTTCTACGCATTTTTTGGAATATTTTTGAAAGAGACGCCCCTGTCAAGGGCGCTATTTTACAAGACACGACCCTGACCAGGTCGTCAATTCCTAAATTCGACGCCCTGTACAAAGGCGTTAATTCCATGAAATTACATGCAATTAATAATTGTTCACGTTTAAAATTTAATAGCTATGAAATCTTGAAACTAATGTAATGCATGAGTATACCGTGAAATCCTACTATTTTTCTTGTCATGACTATATATCTTGTCTCCTGAAATTTATTATCCTGAAATTTATAAAAATTCTTGAAAAGCATGAATTCACGACCTGAACCAAGTCGTTTCTTGTGAAACCCACGCCACGACCGAGGGCGTGAATTTGAAAATAACGCCCCCGTTCAGGGCGTGTCTTTGATAAATCCTAGAATATGTATATCCTGCAAAAAAATAGGATTAAAGAATGGACGACCATTGTGCATGTCGTCACATTGAAATAAAACGCCCCTGTAAAGGGCGTGTTTTTGATAAAACACAGAATTATGGAAATTTCTGCAAAAATTGGAAATGCATGTAAACGCCCTTATTTAAGGCGTAATTTACTTAAGTAGTGACTTAATCAAAGTCGTTATTTTCTGTAAAAATGTTTTTACCTGTTACTGCTAACCGAGGGTTTGCATTATAATTATATATATGTATATCGGCACTATATCTCCACTCCGTGAGTATGGTCCCACGTTTTCATGTTGTTCTATCGATCACCCTCAACTCTCATTGACATACAAGCTCTCCATTGGACATTCCGTTCCTTTGGACTAGCGAGTTAGTCATAGAGACCTCCGTAAGACTCCTCGTACCTTGGATTCCCTCAAGGTCGACTGAGCTGGTTGTACCCTAAAAACCCATTACACAATCTTTACCATGTCACCCTAATGAAACATGGTATACCGGCCCTCATGTTATACTATATGTATGATATGAGAACTATCTTAAGGAATGGGGGAAAACATGCCATCAATGAGATGTTATTGTAGACCCCAATTCTATATCAATTTTGTTATGATGATTCTTGTGGACCTCATGTTATTAACATGCTGTTCTTGTAGATCACAATTCTATATAAAGGAGTGACCATCTACATATGGGCACTTATTTGTCATGGTACCCGGTTAGGGAACCAATTCCACCCAGTTTATCGACATGTCATGATTTATATGCTTTGCGTGGATTTTATCACCAGTATGTCCTTACTCAAGGGTCTTGCCCTTGAATTCCATGAAAATCTTATCTTATCATCCTAATTAAAGCTTGTTCTTGGAACTCCTTATTGGCTATAAACTATCGTGGATGTCTAGATCTATCGTGAATGCTATGCATATAGGGCCCGATTTGGTCCTGGGAGGAGCGCCCGAAAGTACTAGTGCCCATGGGAGTTTTAATGATAACGGTGTCTAGCATTGCACCAGAGTACTCTTTATCTTGATCTTTGGCATTCCACGATCTCTCTTTTCTTGCGTGCGTGACTTGACTTGCGTGACTTTACTAGCGTGGCCCGACACGGGCAATGTACTTGCGTGAAATAGCCAATAATCTATAAAGTCTCTCATGAATACTTCTTGATTAATACTCGCTTGGATGTTTCGCACGACGTGTTATTCTATTGATCAGTTTATTTCACTTGCTCAGTTATTTATACATGCATAGCCCTATTGCATAAACATGTGAAAACTTGTAATTACTTAAACCCATTGTTAGTTCTTGAGATATAATTTCCTACTGAGCGTTCGCTCACTCTGTTTTATTCCAACATTTTCAGGTAAGAAGGTAGCTAGCAAGACCGAGACCCACACGGGCGGGACAAGTGTGCAAGCGAGCTTCGGAAACTAGTGAACCCGAGTCTTTTATCTTTCTTGAGTCTAGATAGTGTTGTCTAGCTAAGTCAGCTTGGCGTCTCTTATTCAGTTATCTTGTCTAAGTCTGTTAGTATGTCGTTATCTTCCTTTCCATTGTGTTGAAGTCTCCAAGTTGGAAAACAAGTTCTTGTAAGAGATTTATAATAGAAATAAAAATTTCTATTGTTGTTCAAAATTTTCTTGGTCTTATGCAATTGCTTTTGATCATTCACGACTGTTTAACTGCCACGTTCCGAGCAAACGACACGTTCCGCTGCTATCGGCCTGGGGTGTGACAGAGGTGGTATCAGAGCTTCGGCTTTCATATCCTCCAGATTAAGAATCCTTGTCTGTCATATCAGAGCTTCGGCTTTCATATCCTCCAGTTCTTAGGTTGTTTATGGATCCTATCAGAGCTTCGGCTTTCCTATCCTCCAGTTGTCATATCCTCCAGTTATTAAGCCATATCAGAGCTTTGGCTTTCCTATCCTCCAGTTGTTATATCCTCTGGTTATTAAGTCCCAAGGATAGGTCATCCTTATCAACCATATTAGAGCTTCAGCTTTTACATCCTCAAGTTATTAGGTTTCAGTGATAGGTCAGATATCCTTGTTAGTCATATCATAGCTTTGGTTGTCGCAATCGTTAAGTTTCCGTGATAGGTCCGGTATCCCGGTCGGTCATATTTGGATTCAACTTTCCAAAATCCTTAGGTTGTTGAAACCAGGTTATAGGTTGAGTATCCTTGTCAGTCGTCCTATAGGAATTCCGTGAGAGATGGGTAGAACTTGGGGTTAAAGTTATAAAAGAAAGATAAAGTATTTACATTTCATTAACACTAGATCTTGAGTCAATAAATTATCCCTCCACTCATCCTTGCAGGAACCTAGATAAAATGGAAGCCTCTAAGCCGAGCCTTGTTCATGAAATGATCTTGGTGGATGTACAAGTTTACGCGAGCCTTGTCAGGAGAGTTCAAGAACTAGAGAAAGTAGTGGAAGAAAAAGAAAGAGTTGAAGGGAAAGATCAAACAAATAACTCTGAAAGTTTCGCCGTTACCAAGAAAAGAATAAATGAGGAAGATATTTCACAAATGTGTAAGAAATGCCAGAAATGTAAGAAGTGTAATAAGTGTAATAAGAGGGAAACTTCGGCGGATCGCCCGCAAGATAAGTGTAAGTCTTGTGGAAGATATGGTCACAAAATGAAGGAGTGTTGGTGGAGTTCGGGAGCATGTCTGCGTTGCGGGAAGTTAGATCACAAGATAGCGGAATGTCCCAAGAAGCCTCCGAGAGGAGTTCAAGATTTAACCAAACTTGCCAAAGGGAAGGTTGCGGAAGGTACCCCTCACCCGAAATCATAAGCTAGCTCTTTCTCTTTCCATCCTTAAGATTTCTTCTGTATAAGCTCATAATAAGTTCTCTATTAGGAATGAAAGATGATGTGAATTTGGGGACCAAATTCTTTTTAAGTGGGGGAGGGTGTAGCAACCCTGATAAAATATTAATAATAATAAAAATTTTAAATAAATCAAATAAATAGATAAATAAAACAAAATGAAATAACGCCTCAGATAAAGGCGCTATTTAAATTATAAACGCCCTTAAACAAGGCGTGATTCAAGAAAGGACGCCCTCACAACAAGGCGTCAAATTCCAAACACCAAATAGGGCAAGTAAAATAAACGCCCCTTTCATGGGCGTGTTTTAAACAAGAAATGCCTCTCCACTGGGCGTGTCTTTAAGAAACGCCCTATGACAAGGCGTCAATTTCATTTCCTGACCCGTTCGACCAAGTACTTTTCCAGGGAAGGATTATGTTAATCTAGTAAGTGTCTACTAGGGTAAGGACTCTATCTTGGAAGCATTACTTCCAATCAAACTCTTGCCCTAATAGGATCCCAAAATCCCTATAAATAATCTACTGCTTAACCCTTGAACGCTATTTGGCGTTCGGAATCTACAGAGGTACATGAGGAATAGCAGTTCCTCTTATTTCCTTGCTCTCTGCTCCGGCTACATGAAGAACTAATGATTCTTCATCTTCTTCTCCTTCTTACAGGATAGGAAAGCCACTGCATAAGTGAAAAGTAAGGTAACGTTCTTCTCCTATCTCCTCTGTTCCGATAAGTTGAAGAAACTAATGTATGTTTCTTCTTCTCTTGAAGGAACTGCAGCGAATTGGCGAACCGAAGAACAGGAGTTCTTCAGCAAAAACAGACTCTTCCTCCATTAAAGCATAAAAGCCTTTCTTGCTGCCTTGCTGCTGTGGATATTCGGTTGCTATTGAAGCAACAGAGTTCACCTTCCTATCAATCTTCAAGTCTTCTTCCAAATCAAACTATCAAGGTAGGTTTTCTCAAGGCACTGTAGCCCAAACAAGTTAATTCAATGAATATACATCATCACATGCATGAATATAAGTTTTAATATAGCTTCTACGCGTTTTCTGGAATATTTTTGAAAGAGACGCCCCTGTCAAGGGCACTATTTTACAAGACACGACCCTGACCAGGTCGTCAATTCCTAAATTCGACGCCCTGTACAAAGGCGTTAATTCCATGAAATTACATGCAATTAATAATTGTTCACGTTTAAAATTTAATAGCTATGAAATCTTGAAACTAATGTAATGCATGAGTATACCGTGAAATCCTACTATTTTTCTTGTCATGACTATATATCTTGTCTCCTGAAATTTATTATCATGAAATTTATAAAAATTCTTGAAAAGCATGAATTCACGACCTGAACCAAGTCGTTTCTTATGAAACCCACGCCACGATCGAGGGCGTGAATTTGAAAATAACGCCCCCGTTCAGGGCGTGTCTTTGATAAATCCCAGAATATGTATATCCTGCAAAAAAATAGGATTAAAGAATGGATGACCATTGTGCATGTCGTCACATTGAAATAAAACGCCCCTGTAAAGGGCGTGTTTTTGATAAAACACAGAATTATGGAAATTTCTGCAAAAATTGGAAATGCATGTAAACGCCCTTATTTAAGGCGTTATTTACTTAAGTAGTGACTTAATCAAAGTCATTATTTTCTGTAAAAATATTTTTACCTGTTACTGCTAACCGAGGGTTTGCATTATAATTATATATATGTATATCGGCACTATATCTCCACTCCGTGAGTATGGTCCCACGTTTTCATGTTGTTCTATCGATCACCCTCAACTCTCATTGACATACAAGTTCTCCATTAGACATTCCGTTCCTTTGGACTCGCGAGTTAGTCATAGAGACCTCCGTAAGACTCCTCGTACCTTGGATTCCCTCAAGGTCGACTGAGCTGGTTGTACCCTAAAAACCCATTACACAATCTTTACCATGTCACCCTAATGAAACATGGTATACCGGCCCTCATGTTATACTATATGTATGATATGAGAACTATCTTAAGGAATGGGGGAAAACATGCCATCAATGAGATGTTATTGTAGACCCCAATTCTATATCAATTTTGTTATGATGATTCTTGTGGACCTCATGTTATTAACATGCTGTTCTTGTAGATCACAATTCTATATAAAGGAGTGACCATCTACATATGGGCACTTATTTGTCATGGTACCCGGTTAGGGAACCAATTCCACCCAGTTTATCGACATGTCATGATTTATATGCTTTGCGTGGATTTTATCGCCAGTATGTCCTTACTCAAGGGTCTTGCCCTTGAATTCCATGAAAATCTTATCTTATCATCCTAATTAAAGCTTGTTCTTGGAACTCCTTATTGGCTATAAACTATCGTGGATGTCTAGATCTATCGTGAATGCTGTGCATATAGGGCCCGATCTGGGCCTGGGAGGAGCGCCCGAAAGTACTAGTGCCCATGGGAGTTTTAATGATAACGGTGTCTAGCATTGCACCGGAGTACTCTTTATCTTGATCTTTGGCATTCCACGATCTCTCTTTTCTTGCGTGCGTGACTTGACTTGCGTGACTTTACTAGCATGGCCCGACACGGGCAATGTACTTGCGTGAAATAGCCAATAATCTATAAAGTCTCTCATGAATACTTCTTGATTAATACTCGCTTGGATGTTTCGCACGACGTGTTATTCTATTGATCAGTTTATTTCACTTGCTCAGTTATTTATACATGCATAGCCCTATTGCATAAACATGTGAAAACTTGTAATTACTTAAACCCATTGCTAGTTCTTGAGATATAATTTCCTACTGAGCGTTCGCTCACTCCGTTTTATTCCAACATTTTCAGGTAAGCAGGTAGCTAGCAAGACCGAGACCCACACGGGCGGGACAAGTGTGCAAGCGAGCTTCGGAAACTAGTGAACCCGAGTCTTTTATCTTTCTTGAGTCTAGATAGTGTTGTCTAGCTAAGTCAGCTTGGCGTCTCTTATTCAGTTATCTTGTCTAAGTCTGTTAGTATGTCGTTATCTTCCTTTCCATTGTGTTGAAGTCTCCAAGTTGGAAAACAAGTTCTTGTAAGAGATTTATAATAGAAATAAAAATTTCTATTGTTGTTCAAAATTTTCTTGGTCTTATGCGATTGCTCTTGATCATTCACGACTGTTTAACTGCCACGTTCCGAGCAAACGACACGTTCCGCTGCTATCGGCCCGGGGCGTGACACTCCATGTGTCTGCTAACTGGTCGAACAGGATAGTTGATTAGCTTTCAAATTTGGTAAATCTGTCTAGTTAGCATCATAGTTCCTTTTTGAGCGAAATTTTATATTGGGTGAAAGTTTTATAGGCCATATTCTTTCACCCCCCCCTCTGAATACTAGCACCGAACCCAACAGGGCCTACATGCACTTTTGCAAAAAGACCCAATGGCCTTTTGCAAATAAACCCACTCAGACCAACTATTGTGTACCCATATATCACAAGGGTATGCATACAAATATAAAAGGACGTAGATGCAAACACAATGTGAGCGGGCTGACGTTGATGTCCCCATCAATTCTCCCCGGGTGGGAGGAACTTGACCCCGTCGAGTAAGGGGTGCTGCTACTCGAATAGCGCCGGCGGATCCGTCACCGAACCAAGTAGCGCATGTATGCTCCACTCCAAGTGATCAGCACCTGCTCATTCCATATATACTCGATATGCGAACTACTATGGCTAAAGGTGGTCACTCCGAAGGGCACTCTCAAAAGGAAGGAAACAGCTCGAAGACTCACTAGGAATCACCGCTGAGTCCCTATAGGTGACTGATCCGGGTATAGAAGTAAAACCGATCCCATACTCATCAGTGAGTCGACTCGCTTCACACTCACAAGAGAACGACAACGAGCTTGCACAAGACACATGCAGACTCACCATGCGCTGACACACGAATGCAAACCACACAAAGAAAACACACTGACTCATGCACGACTCTAGACTAAGGTGGTAGCATCAAGCCCACTAGGTGGCGGCATCCTGGGCGGCCGAAGGGTCGCCCAACTCTTCCCCCAAGGCGTAGTACTCATCGGCCAGTGCCTCATCGGCCACGTAATCGACATGCTCAAGCTCGGGAGGTGCAGATCCTCCAACACCTAAGGCTAGGGTGGTGCGAGCGGGACACTCACTGGCGATGTGACCAAACCCGTGACAGTGGAAACACTGCACTCTCGACCGACTACTCTCTCCTATAAAAGGGGCCTTACCCTTATCATCCCGTCGGGTAGGGGGTGTAGGCAGTAATGGGGGAGATGTAGGTGCTTTGGACAGTAGTGGAGGGGGTGCCGGTGCCAGAGGACGGGCTATAGGAGCCGGGGAACGGGCAACGGGCGCCGGTGGTTGGGGTGGAAATAGATCCCGGGGTGGAGGAGGATGAGGCCGCGGAGTGAAGTGCTCCTGACGGGTGGACTCCTGAGGTCGAGCCATGGGAGGCCGCTGATGTGGGCCTATGGAGTGACGGGGCTCGACACTACGGAGAGGGGTGGGGCCCAACCGATGGCTAGACTCGAACTCTCCCTCAAATTGCTCCATCTCGAGAGCAACCTGGTATGCCTCTTCCAACGTCTTGGCATTGCGGCGGAAAAGCTCATACTGGTAGTGTGGCCGCAAACCACGTCGAAAGCGGGACACGGGCATGGTACTCTCCTCCGTGACACCACATCGTAGAAAGTACTCATCAAACTCCGCGATGTATTCGGAGACGGACCGGTCTCCCTAGCTAAGACTTTGCCATCTATCGATGAGTCGCTGGCGGTATGTGGGAGGAAGGTACTTTTGCCGAAGTTTATTCTTCATCTCGGCCCATGTGTCGATCGGGGGTTCTAACCGCTGAAGTAGTAGGCTCTCCACATTCTTCCAATAGGTTTGTGCCTGCCCCATGAGTTTCATGGTGGCGAATCGGACCCTTCGACGCTCCGACATATCATACCACTCAAAGTAACGGTCCATGCCGAACTCCCAATCTAAGTAGACTTTCGGATCCAAAGACCCGTAAAAAGTAGGAGGGTCCGCTCGCACGGTCTTAAGGACCCGGTCATCATCCTCATCTCGTTGTGGCTGAAAACCACGACGGCGTTGACCATATCCCTCATAGGCATTGTCGGAACCATAGTCCTCGAGACCAAGGTCACGGTGCGGTAGTTGGGGAACCCGAGGAAGGGCGGGTGGAGGAGCCTGTGGTGGTTGGTTTTGGGCCGCGGGAGCGGCCTGGACTTGGGCCATGGGAGCGGGTTGGACTTGGGCCACCGCGGGAGGAGGTGCGGGTGGGCCTTGGGCTGCCCCTGGAGGATCCCCGTGTGACATCCTATCTAACCGCCCAACGAGGTCTTGGACCGACCCGTCGGAGGTCTCCAAGCGCCCCTCCATGGCTCTAAGGCGACCATCCATATTATCGGAGAAAGTCTGAAAGTTAGCATCGGATTGGTCCAACCTAGTCATAATGGCCATCATCGCCTCTTGTAGGGAGTGGAAGTCTCCCGAGGTATCTCGTGGGTTGGCCATAGGTGGTGGTGGGGGTGAGTACTGAGTACCCCGACGAGTGGGCATGCAAACACACCGACTAGAAGACGCTGACTAAAGCAAAACACACTAATGCAAAATGATGCGCTTAGACTTAACCAAAACGCGGTACGCGGCGGAGATAATCGACCCGAAGGTCACTCGCACAAGTGTGCGGCCTTCCCGATAGGCGTAGCCTAACGTTCGGACAACACCTTTTGATATACCGGGTTATTGGGATGCGATGCAAAAGATACTTTTTTTTTGTTTTAAAAGAATGATGATCCTAGACTCGACTTAAACCGACTAATGACTCGATGTAAATGACACTCTTTTTTTTTTGACACCCTAGACTCAAACTCGCTCTGATACCAAATTGATGCGGGACGAGACCACGGACACGACAAGCTCGTGACTGCCCCTTAACGAGGGAAGCGTCGGATGTGCGCGGTTGAGAAATGGGCTGTGAGCTAGGGTGGTCGGCTCTCACTTGTGCCCGGATCGGGTCACGGGACGGTAACGCTCTCTCTCGCAGCAGCGGTGATATAAATAGAAAGCGAGCTAATTACCCTATCATGCTTTCTAGCAGTGGCACAAGCAAGTATATATGAAAATTAAGCAAAATGCCAAGTAAGGGAGCGAATGCGATACCTCCACGCGCTCGGCGTGGGGACGACAGGCCCGGCCGAACTCGTGCTCCCGGGACAGTTAATACATAAATATTACAACAATGGAAATATGCCCACTCCACGCAGGGAGGTAAAGGGCGACACCAGGGGCCCGGGAGGACCGAATTCGGGATGATGGGCAGCTTCGTGTGTTGATTCGACTACACGCGTGATCACGACCGTGGGGCCCACGTGCTGTCTGGAGGGGCCGTGTGGGACCCGGTGGCGCCGCTGTAGTGTGGACACTTAGGGTAGTGTTCCCTGGGCTGGCGGCACACCGGAACATCACCCGGGGGTCGGGCGGTTCCGATCGGCACCAGTCAGGTTTGCTGTCCACGGACTGGTGGTTGCTGTTTTGCAGCGCGCGCTCCGGCGAGAATGGACGCTGCGATCAGCCCCGTTGTCGGATCGACACGAGACTGGCGCCGTTGGAAAGCTAGCTTGAAGTTCTTCAACCTAGGCCAAAAGATCTGGCCTGGATATGCTCGGATCTTGACTTATGGAATTTTCAATCTCCTGTTATACAGTTCCTGAAATCACAGGTCAGCATAGAACTTTCCTGTTGATTGCCTTTGACCGTGAGGGAGACGTTCGAATCTGGGGTTGTATTCTTCATAAAAGTTGTTGGAAATTGAGCTGGGAAGACGGAAACATTGGTTTGGACATGTTTGGATGTGTCTATGATTTTCTGTGATTTGTTTAATGGACGGAGGTCGGATCTGGAAATGGGCTGACAATACTGTAGCTTTGGTAGAACATGAATTTTTAAAAATAGGTAGAAGGATGATAAAAATTTAAGAACAATTATGGTGATAGGGGATGATGGACAGAACGCCCAGTTAAATTGGGAGGTCTAAAAAAAATCAAAAGGGTGGTCGAAGGTGGAGAACTGAGGGCTACTGTCACTGTACACAGTGACAGAACAGATCTGAGATTGAGAGATGAACGAAAAGGTACAAATACGAAACGGTGGATTTTGAACCTAATTTTTTTTGTGGAGAAGGGGCTAGAAGATAGGAACCAACCTTCAAAATTTCAAATCGATCTGAACTCGTGGCCGGCTTCAGGAATTCACGAACTACACCTCTATCCAGTAGGACAGAAACTTGATGACGATTCCACGGCGGCTCGAAGGCGGCACGAACGGCGGCGGCGGCGGCACAGACGATCACCGGAGGTTGAGAGGGGATGAAGGGAGATAGATACACTCTAGATCTGGGGTTGGGGATGGAAGAACAGCAGGGGAAGAGAGAGGGGCGCACCAAGCTTCAAGCCTTGCAACAAAATTCTGATTTTTTCATTCAATTTCTCATGAAAAATACAACATTATATAGACTAGGTCTCTAACTAATTCTAGACCCTTGGATCAAGGGTTGATGAGTGAAGGGCTGGGATGTGGTTTGAACAACCACAATAAATCACAATAAAATACAAGGTTCGCCCCCCCATTTAAAGAAGGCAATTTGATTTTGTCTTCTTTAATTAAATCTAGGTCCAAGTCCAAGGTTGGACCATGGACTAGCCCCCTTGGGCCCGGGAGTCCAAGTGGACCAATAAGGAGGAGGGAGGGGGGCCCTGCAGGGCCTACATGCACTTTTGCAAAAAGACCCAATGGCCTTTTGCAAATAAACTCACTCAGACCTACTATTGTGTACCCATATATCACAAGGGTATACATACAAATATAAAAGGACGTAGATGCAAACACAATGTGAGCGGGCTGACGTTGATGTCCCCATCAAGATTGCACCAACTTGGTGTCCCTTGGATGCAAGCATGCACAGACTAATGTTTGTATGAGACTTACATATGCAGGGACTCAATGCAGAGTAGACTAAATGATGCACTGACTCTATTCTTATGCAAGGACTAAGTATAAAATGCAATTAACATTTACATGATCATCTCACATATAAAAGTCATCAAAATGCATATCAAAATACACATCATCATGTCAAGATAGAGTTGATAAAGTCAACTCTTCAGTAAACCAGGTTAAACTAGACTGATGCCATCACTCAAAACTATTCATCATGTTGCCAATCATTTAAAACAATTCAACCCAAGGCAGTACACATACTGCTTATCAATCCAGAGAAGATTCAACATTCTCCCCCATCATACCATCTCAGAGGAGACCCAACATTTTCTCCCTTTTTGATGATGGCAACCCCAATAGCCCCAATGGCAATCCCAAAAGTAAATGTCATAAAGATGATGTATTTTGATGAGACATGAAGCATAGTTCAATGATTATGCATGCAAATGAAGACTCTATTAAGATGCTCCCCCTGAATTTATGACTAGACTCCTCAGACTCATTCTCTTCCCTTCTCGTACCTATTTCCATTAAGAACTCTCCCCATTAAGAACTCTTTGAACTCTCCCCTAACTGCATAGACTCTCCTTCTCTGCCATCAAAACGCAATCCTTTCAATCCTCTCCAATAGAAAAAAGAAGGAGACAATAAACTCTCCCCCTTTGCCATCAGCAAATAAGGAGGGTAGAGGAGAGAGAGGATGATACAGAACCAAGGAGGATAGAAGAAGACTAAGCAACATTCTATGTAAAGGTTCAGAATATGACCAAATTATGAAACAATTCTTCAGGTATACGAATCAAGCAATGTACATTCTTGATATCATTCAGGTTTAACAGTTATAGAATGTAGGGTGAATTCACTGATTCTCTGAAATAGGTTTATAGTGTTCGTTTATAGCAGTGAACCTAAGTCACATAACCATAATAGACTAGTTCAAGACTATGTCCTACTGATTTCAGAATCAATGAATATCAAGAAGAATGACCTGGAAAATGTATTGAGGTTAAACAGTTGACACTTCATAACACTTTGAACTTGAAGGGTTACAACATACTTTTTCACTTTTGATTTTGAATCTGAACTCGGTGGACAAACACGTGCCATTTATGCCGTTGACATCAAGGGTACACGTGGGTTAAACGTAGGTACCCCCAGTTACTAAGCATAAACTACTATATCTGTCTCTGATCAAAAACTACCAAGATGATTTGCACCTTTGACATTAAGGGTACACGTTTATCAGACGCAAGTACCCCTAGTTACTCAGTGAAATCAGTCCTATAGATTTGACCATGTGATCAGAGATAACATGACGCACTTCATGACATGAGGTCCTCTCCATTTCTTTGATAGAGGGTTCAGTTTCTTAGTGCAATTTAGTCATTGCTCTGCCACTTTGTTCATTTCTTTTATTACAGATTTCATTTTAGCTGCACTTTTTCCTTTTTCAAGGTGACTTGTTTAAAAACAATACCCATTCTAGTCTTCCCAGTCTAGACATCACTAAAATTGGAATGTTCAGATACTGTAAAGATCTTTCCTATTAAAATCATGGAAGAAAGGTTAAGAGCTATAAATGTTTTCTATCACCTTATTTTCTGAAGAACAGTCTTTTGACTCTACAGTCTATTAAAATTAAACCTTTAGTTCATTCAAGGAGCAAATGAGATTCTTATAAAAGAAGACTTGAAATAATTCATACTCATGACAATGAACCAATTACTAGACTGTCATCCATCCTGAGTGAAAGAAGTAGACAATGAAGTGCAGAATCATCTCAAGGGAATTTCAAAGAGAGAAGATCCATGCAAGGCCCATTCATACAAAATGTACATGATGCCATGTGATAATAGCTTCAGAAAATTAGGAGAGAGTAGAAGGGTTTGTACTCAGATCAGACTCTACTTAACTCCCCTTGACATCATGATGCATCGACTTTGATATGCAAAAAGCAGACCTTGCACCGACCTTAACATACATGACGTAGACAATGCACCGACTATGTATGTGAATGATGTGAAGATGCATTGACTATGACATCTGAAAGCACGACGTGCACGGACTTTACATTTGGCTTAGACACAAGGTACACCGACCTTGTATGCAGAAGACTCACATTATGCATCGACTATGTGCAAAATTGTATTGATAGAACCTTGGTGCAGAGCATTGGACTTAAATACTCACACAATGCATCGACTATATGCGAGATATGCAACGACTTATACTCTGTGCAAGAATATGCATCGACTTCAAGGCTCAACAGTCCAAGGCATGCATGTTACATTTCAACTGTGCAAAACAATTATTCAGACCTCAGAGGATGTTTATTCAAAATTTAGAAGCATACTAACACAGAATTATTTTTCAAGCCATTTACATTTCAATTAAAGAATGAAATCATGAATCATTTTCATGCTGAAATTTACATAGCCCCAATTCTCTTCTTAGATATTTAAATCTTTCATTTCCAAGAGGCTTAGTAAAAATATCAGCAATTTGCTTTTCGGTTTTAATAAAATGTAATTCAATTTCATTCTTGCTTACTGCATCTCTAAGAAATTGGTGTTTGATTTCAATGTGCTTAGTCCTAGAGTGATGAACATGATTTTTGGTTAGGCAAATAGCACTGGTGTTATCACATAAAATTGGAATACATCCTAAATTTATCTGATAATCTGAAAGTTGGTGCTTGATCCATAGTACCTGAGCTGTACAATTCCCTACAGCGACAGATTCTACCTCTGCAGTGGACAAGACAACTGTGTGTTGCTTCTTGGATGCCCAAGATACTAGGCAACCACCTAGGAATTGGCAGTAACCACTAGTGCTTTTCCTATCTACCCGACACCCAGCATAGTCTGCATCAGTGTATGCTAGAAGCTCTAGTTCACACTTAGTAGGGTACCAAAGACCAATTTCTTGGGTGCCCGATAGATACCTGAAAATCCTTTTCACTGCACTAAAGTGAGACTCCTTGGGATTAGCCTAAAATCTAGTACATAAACACACTGCAAACTGTATATCAGGCCTAGATGTAGTAAGGTAAAGAAGGGATCCGATCATACCTCTATACAGTTTGTTATCAACTGTTTTACCTTTGGAGTCTTCATCAAGACTTGTTGAAGTACCCATTGGTGCTGCAATTTCCTTGAGATTTTCAAATTTGAACTTCTTCAGCAGGTCCCTTATGTACTTAGACTGGGTGATGAATGTTCCATCTTTGGTTTGAGTCACCTGCAGTCCAAGAAACAATTTTAGCTCACCCATTGAGCTCATCTCAAATTCTTGTGTCATCAAGTCAGAAAATTCCTTACACATCTTCAGGTTAGTTGAACCGAAAATAATATCATCCACATATATTTGAACTATGAGAATGTCTGGATGACATACCTTGGTAAACAACATTTGGTCAATCTCACCTCTTGAGAATTTCTTTTTAGTAAGGAATTTGCTAAGCCCGTCATACTAAGCTCTAGGAGCTTGCTTCAAACCATAAAGAGCTTTATTCAATTTATAAACATGACTAGGGAAATCTAAACATTCAAAACCAGGAGGTTGTCTCACAAAGACATCCTCTTTTATTTCCCCATTTAAGAAAGCAGATTTCACATCCATCTACTGGAGAGTTATTCCCAGTGAGCATGCATAAGCAAGTAAAATCCTAATTGCCTCTAACCTAGCTATAGGGGCAAAAGACTCTTCGAAGTCAATTCCAAATTCTTGATTATACCCCTGAGCTACAAGTCTGGCTTTATTCTTAACCACATTTCCCTGCTCATCAGTTTTATTTCTAAAAACTCATTTAGTCCCAATGGCAGTCCCATGATCAGGAGGTGGGACTAGGTGCCACACCTTGTTCCTGTCAAACTGATTCAGCTCCTCGTGCATGGCATTGATCTAATGCACATCATTTAGGGCACTATCAATGGTCTTGGGTTCTACATGAGAAACTAATGCAAAAGCATTCAATTCATTTTGAGCTCGATAGAAGCCTCTGGTCTTGAAGGGTTCATGCAAGTTGCCAATGGCATTATCTACAGGATGGTCTTTAAGAAATCTAACATTGATAACTTGGTTACCTTGACCTTCATTTACCTCCCCCTGAACAACATGTTCCTATGCATTGTTATCTTCAGGTTCATCTTCTTGATCTGATTGATCTGCAGACTTTCCTTTCTTCATAATTTCTTCATCATCCTCTTTCCTGCACAGACCATTATCAAATTTAGTCAGGGTTTCATCGAAGACTATATGTGGAGACTCTTCAACAGTTTTGAAATTTAGATTATACACCCTATATGCTCTAGTAGTTTCAGAATATCCTAAGAAAATTCCTGAATCACTTTTAGGTTCAAACTTATCAAGGTCTCTTTTATCATTGACATGAATAAAGCACCTACAGCCAAAGACCTTGAAGTAAGCAAGTGAAGGTTTCTTACCCTTGAGAATTTCATATAGAGTTTTCTGGGTAAACGGCCTTACCATGGCTCTATTAATTAGATGGCATGCAGTATTGACTGCCTCTGCCCAAAACTTCCTTGGTAGGCTACCTTCCACTAGCAGTGTACGGGCCATCTCCACAAGAGTCCGATTTCTCCTCTCCACTACTCCATTTTGCTCTAGTGTTCTAGGGGAGGAGAACCGATGAGTTATGCCATTAGCCCTACAAAACTCATCAAACCGTGAGTTTTCAAACTCACCACCATGATCAGATAAAATATTTTGAATTGAATTTTTATTTTTTTATTTTATTTTCAAATAGAACTCCTGAAATTCATTGAAAGCATCATTTTTATGAGTAAGGAAGAATACCCAAGTAAACCTAGAGAAGTCATCAACTAATACATATCCATATCTCCTACCTGACAAGCTGACAGATCTTGTGGGTCCGAAAAGGTCCATATGAATCAGCTCATAAGGTTTGGAAGACATATTTTCAGTTCTAGATTTAAATGACTTTCTAGTTTGCTTGGACTGTGTGCATGCATCACAAACCTTATTTTCCTTTTTGAATGAAATTTCAGGGAGTCCTCTAACCATGCTATGTTTATTTAATTTATGCAAAACAGTGTAGCTAGCATGACCTAATCTACGATGCCACAAAAATGCTAAATCATCTTTATTTGCTGTGAGGCACATATTAGTGTGGGCAATGTCGTCTAAATCTACCAAGTAGATGTTATTTACTCTTTTTCCAGAAAACTTAACTACATCGGAATCAGGTTCAAAAATTTTGCAATTATGAGAATCAAAGACTACCTTATGTCCTTTATCACATAGCTGGCTGATACTAAGTAAATTATATGCAAGACAATCAACCAACAACACCTCCTCAATGCAACAGGTAGTACACTTACCTATCTTACCTGATCCGATGATTCTACCCTTTGTATTTTCTCCGAAGGTGACAAGGCCTCCATTATTCTCAGTCAGTATATAAAATTTAGCCTTGTCTCCTGTCATATGCCTGGAGCAGCCACTATCCAGGTACCACATATTGTGCTTGGCTGCCAGGCATTCATGCAATCACAATTACGGAGAAAAGTTTAGAGCCCAAAAATGTTTAGGCTCCAGAGCAGATGCAGAGCTACTAAAACAAGACAACAAATTCCTTGGAATCCACATCTGTTTAAGCATTGTTTGTTTGGTGGATTTTTCAACATTCTTTTTATTATTTCTCTTCTTTTCAGCATTGACAAGTTGAGTCTTTCCTTTCTTCTTTTGTGTCCTAGCACCATGGTTATTAGCAGTGTGAGTTTGTTTATGCCAGTGCCTAGGCCAATGAGCATTCATAAAATTGTGGCCAGTGTTGGTTCTAGGCTGACCGAAAGAAGTTTGTCTGCTAGGAGCCCATGTCCTAGACTTCCTAACCCAGTTCATGGTTTGAGGTCTGTAACTCTGAGTCAGATATGGATGAAATTCAGACCTCCCTTGAATTCTATTCCATCCAGACTTATTGATATGATGTGACTGTGCATGATAATGAGTGTGATAGGTCTGGACTCTGGGTTGGTAGAACTGGCTCGATTGACCCCTACTCTGAGCCCTTCCTTGGGGAGTGGGATAGTGTGTACTAACATGGCTAGACTCACCAACTTTCTGCTTGCCTTTGTCTTTGGCACTGGGTATTTTAGAATTAGCATTTTTAACAGCAGAATTTCCACAGTTCATCTTAATAAGAGGTCTCTTCTCCTTCTCAGCCACAAATGAGATTGATTTCAATTCAAAGCTTTTCTTGGCTGTTGGATTAAAGCCGAGACCTTCTTTTCTAAAATTAACTTTAGACCCCAATAGAGCATTCAAATTTTCTGTTCCTTGGGTCATGTTTTCAATGATTTTCGGTTTGTCCTCATTATCTTTTTCAACTTTTTCTATCGTTTTCTTCAATTCATCCTTAACACACAACACAGCATCATATCTCTCATTTACCATTTTCATATCATTCTCACATTTCTGCAATTTAAGTTTCAATTCATCAATGTCATTTTTCAACATTTTATTTTCTTCTCTAGCATCAGTCAAGGCAATTTTCATGTCATTAGATTCAGCACAAGTTTTCTTTAGCATGTCATTCTTAGTTTCAAGATAGGCAACTCTATCAGACAAAGTAGTATCATTCATGAGAGAATTAGCTTTCTTCCTTAAATGTCTATTTTCTTTTCTGATGTCATCAGCTTTATCTAACAAATCACCATATGCATCCTCCCAATCAGTAATAGTATAATGTTCAAAAGGAGAGGATACCTCATCAGCTTCTTCTTCATTGTCACCATCTTTAGCCATCAGGCAGATTGGCTTTTCTTCATCTTCACTTTCTGAGGTACAGTTCAAGGTGCCCTCGTCCTCATCGCTCCAGGTGCTCACCATGGCTTTTCTATTAGGATTCTTCTTCTTGGCTTTCTCCTTAAACTTCTAGAGCTCCGGGTAGTCTGCCTTCATGTGGCCCGCCTTTCTGCAGTGATAGCAAACAGTAGTATCAATTTTCATAGTAGGATTAGATTTATCCCTGGTTTGCCTTCGGCCACCATATTGTCTTTTGCCGAAATTTCTTCCTTCCTTTCTCAGAAACCTTCTGAACTTTCTGGTCGGCATTGCTAATTGATCTCCTTCGAACTTTGACCCAGAGAGACTCTGATCAATGGACGATCCACTGTGATTGGATCGACTGGAGCTAGCTTTCAGAGCTATTGGTTTCTTCTTCTACTCCAGCTCTTCGGTCTTCGGTAGATTCATCTCGTAAGTCATCAATGAGCCAATCAACTCATCAACCTTAGTGTTCTGCAAATCCCTGCACTCCTCGATAACAGCTGCTTTGGTGTGCCAAACCGGAGTCAGAGATCACACAATCTTCCTAACAATCTCGTAGTCAGAATAAGTTTTGCCCAGACTTCTAAGACCATTGGTGATTATCGTGAGGCGTGTGTACATCTCTGTAATTGTCTCACTGGGCTTCATTCTGAAAGCTTCATATTCTGAGACCAGCAGATACGCCTTGGTCTCCCTCACCTGCGAGGTCCCCTCATATATTACCTCTAGTTTATCCCACATCTCCTTTGTAGTCGCGCATGATGAAATTATGGAGAACTCTGTGGGGTGAAGAGCGCACTGAATTGCGTTGATGGCGCTCTAGTTGAGAGTGGACTTTCTGATTTTCTCTCTCGTCCAAACATCCTCGTTCGGGTGCAGCTCGAACGTTCCTTTGCTTACCACCTTCCAGATTTCATAGTCCTTTGCCCTCAGAAAGACTTGCATACGGTTCTTCCAGAATGTGTATTTAGATCCATCGAAGTATGGGGGCTTGGTGGTAGAATGTCCCTCAGTCGTCATCCCTCTAGCGTCCATGGCCATTTCCTCTTTAGGATGTTGATCCCTGGAAAAGAGTTAGGCACTGATACCAACTGAAGAGTGATCTATAGGGGGGTGAATAGATCAATCACCCAATAAAGAGTTACCACATCAGCTACTAATGCGGAATAAAAACAAGCTACTGCAGGGCGGTCTGAAACCACTCAATCGCAACCAAAATATAACTAATCAAGTAGATCAGTCCTTATGTGATCCTAAACAACCACCTACTGAGCGATGAAAAGAATACAATGATGAACATAAGTCACAAAGCAATCGCACAGTAGACAAGGGGTTTTAGGTGGTTCAACCTCAATCCAGTGGTCTACGTCCACCCCACACTCAAACCAGAGTGTGGATTCACTCCCGACTCATAGCTTGCCGCTGATCCACAGCTTCGGGGATGAATCCATACAACCAGCTGAGCTTCACAGCTTGCTGTCCAGAGGAATCCTCCTCTACAACCGCTGAGGATTACAGCTTAACCTCCACTGACACACAGCTTGTTTAAGAGTTTCAAAAATGAAATGAAATAAAGCAAAAGATCAGAAAACCCAAACAGGAATGTAGCTCAACAACGAGCAAGATCAACTCCGGTTCTGAACCTGGAGACTGATGATAGACACTCTCTGAAATTCTTCTCTTCAAGCTCTCTTTCCTTTTCTCTTCTCAGATCTGCTCTCTATCAATCTGGATCGGGCTTGCTCTTTTTCTCACTAAGCTTCTTCTCTCAATATTGCACTAAACTTTTCTGCCTTGATCTCTTTTCTCTTGAACGAGCATCTTCCTATTCATAGACAACAGTAGAGAGATAGGGCGCATGCTCACCACGGTTCCCACCCAATTGCCTTATCCAGATCTGACAATCCTAGGCCCACGTGGCAGCATCCCAGCTCGACTCCTTTCCATGTGTCATGATCCTAGCACATCTTCCATTCTTGGATCACGAGCCTTTCTTAATTTCCTCGAACAGGTATCCCGTCAAAGTATCAAAGTTAATGTCAACTTATGACGATTATATAAGAGAAAAAGAGATTGCACGGAGTTGAAATATAGTCAGAACTGAAGTGCACAGACTCAACACAGCATTTGATTATATGTGCACGGACTTAATGTACACGCAACACACATATGCACAGACATGATCCTAGAGCAGGACTGCAAAATGCACATACTACGTATGTACGAAGCACAAACACTGTACTGACTAAATGTGCCGTGAGAAACCTTGCACAGACTTTAGTGCATGCAAGGAGATGAATTGCATAGACCTTTACGCGTGCAAGAGATAAAGATTGCATATACTCTCAATGCTGTGCACCAGTGATTTGCACTAACGTAGCTGCGCACATGCGAGACTTGCACAGACTTAGAACGTGCAAGGAAATGGATTGCACAGACCTTCTACGCTACGCGATAGTGTTATGCACAGACTCAGCTAAACATAATGCATGACATGCACAGATTCATTATGCAGCATGCCTTGACTTGCACATACTCACGACTTACAGACTACTCATGCACAGACATGCCAACGAAGTGTGTACAGACTTTATGTGTAAGGTGCAAGTGTTGCACCGACTTGATGGCGTGTGACAGCAATTGTTGCACCGACTTTGTAATGTCCCGAATCTTTGCTGGATCCTTAGTAGGTCTGGTTGGATCTTTATTAGATCTTTCGGATCAGTTTCGGTGAGTTTCGATTCGCTTATGTGGCTTCCGAGTTGAGTTTTACGATCCGTGTGGGTTTTTCTCTCGTACTAGTTACGGAACCCTACGGTGAGTTTATTTGTCAGTTCATCGACTCGAGGATGCTACAACAACGATGTACTTTTCGATCCGGTCGTTTTGACTATTTTTGCGTATTTTTCTGAGATAGGGCCAAAAATCAGATTTTTCAGAAATTAGGAAAATTCCTAATTTCTTATCCTTTTTTCTTTCCTTCCTCTCTCCTCCTTCTCATTTCACACCGCCGCCCCCTCTCTCTTCGTTTTCTCTCCTCTCGAGCTTCCTTGGCTCCGGCTGCAGACGGAGGACCTAGGGGCGCATGCTGGGGATGCTGTGGAGTTGGTCGGGTGCGCGACGGGGCGAGGATGGAGTGGTTTTAGCGCGATCCCGAACGATGGATTCAAAGCCGACGCTTGAGCTCGCGACGCGGTTTTTGGCGCGGTTTAGTCCCTTCGGGGCACGGTTTCTTCGGTGAAGGTAGGGAGATGGATCACCTACCTGTTCTGCACATTTTCCCTGCTTCTGTGCGTAGTTTGGTGCTCGATCGGGAGAGATCAGGTCGATTTAGAGAAAACCGTCATTTTCGGAGTTTTCAGGGTTCACCGGAAAACGGCAACCATTCTTGGTCTAGTTAATATCAAAATGACCGCTGGGATGTCTGGATCCCATTCATGTTAGTTTCGTGTCGATCGGTCGTCATTCGAGGCCGGTAGGAGTCCGGGAACCTCGGTGACTCGTTTAGGGTCGATTTGTTCAAATCGCCCTGATCTTGCGTTTTAATGCGTGCATGTGGGCTTTTTACCCTCCTGAAGTTGTTTTTTGTCGTCTAGCTTTGTTTCCCCAGTGTTTCGGCGTGAATGGGGCGTGGAACGGGCCGATTCGACGTTTCCACCTTTTTCCTGCCGTGACCGGTGTAGCGGTCGTTGCAGAGACCGTCACAGTCTCTGACGGCCCTACGATAGACCGCCACAGCGTTTTAACGTTTTAAACTTTTCGTGGCTGTGGGAGTGTGATGGTCCAGTAGTGGTGCGTCACAGCCCTCTGACGCATCCAGCCAGGTGCGTCACAGCCATTCCGTTTACTTGAGGTTCTGGTCAGCCGGTCGCCTGACGGCCCAGTCCTCATGCGTTAGAGCCTTGTAACGCGCCTGTACTAGGCCGTTACGTTCTGTTTGACCAGATTTTACCGTTTAATTCAGTTCATGTAGCGGTCGTTCCCCTGTGCGTCACAGCTTCGTAACGCGCCTGTCCTAGGCCGTTACACGCAGTTTGGCCGAGTTTGGGTGGCTGTGTCGGTTGGCTCTAACGGCCTTGCCCCCATGCGTTAGGCTGCTGTAACGCGCCAGGCCTGGTGCGTTACGTGGTTCGAGTCATGGTCGTTGGCTTGTTGGCCCTGACGGCCCTAGAGGGGTGCGTCAGAGCTGTGTAACGCGCCTAGGTTAGGCCGTTACATGTCTTGTGCGTTTTAGGTGTTGGATAGGGCGGTGTCTGTGACGGCTCATCCTTCGACTGTCACGTCGCTGTAGCGCGTCTTCGATAGACCGCCACAGTCTTGTTCTCTAGAGTGTAACGGCCTAGCGTTAGACTGCCACATTCATGTAACGGTCTAAGGGTGGTGCGTTACAGTCCTAGAGCCCCGATTTCCGTCGTTGTGGTTTTTGATTGTCTTGGCTTCACCTTGTGGCCTGCCCGTTTTCCTGCGGATGTCTCCTGACATCCTATGAGGGCTAAGACTACATTATAAGGTAGCCAGGAGTCTTCTTGCTTGAGGTAGGATTCTCTTTCCTGCTATAGAATGTCTTTGCCTCTGGTTTCGTGGCGATTCCTCCTTGACTGCTTGGTTGACCTAGCGGCCGAGTGATGGATAGCCTATGCCCAGAGAGTGGTTTACCGGTGGTTTGGTTTCCGGTATCTTGGCTTGACCTGGTGGTTCGCCCATTGTCACGTGGACATCACCCGATGTCTTATGAGGGCTATAACCGTGTTCCGAGATGGCCAAGAGGGTTTGTGCCTGCGTGTGTGTCTCGGGGGTTTTATCCAGTTCGAGACACTGGTTCTGGATGCCTCGGGGTACTATTTTACCTTGAGTTGCGTGTCCAGGCGTGCTGGAGGGTTCTTGCTGTTCCCTCATGTCTCCGTGAGTCATTTTCTACGAGGTGTCGTTTCTCGTGGCTTAGTATTAGACCGATTGGCGGCTTGTTCCGCTGTCAGTGACGATCTTGCCTTTGAGTCGTCTGACTCAAGGATCGTTACGTTGTAGGTCTAGTTGCCTAATCCTGAGTCTGTTGGCAGTAGTAGTACTGCCAGTGGTGCCTAGTAGTGCGTGTGACAGCGCGTTCTAGCTTGTCCGTACTCTGGCACTTGTGTTCTTGAGTTTGATGTCTCGTGAACCTCCGCTTGTCGTGGCCTGTCGATGCACGTGGTCCAGTGTGTTGACCCACCTCGGAGGGGTGGAAAGGGCAGTTCCTGAGATACGGTTTGTAAGCTAGTTCCGTGGGCTCCCAGCCAACGGTAGCGTCCTACCGAGCGAGAAAACTAGCTAGAGAACTTGGCTTAGGCTAGAGCCAGTGTGTGCACACGTTGTCAGGGACTGAGGACTTACGCCGATGGGCGTGACCCTGACTAGTCTCTTGTTGTTGTTGTTCTTATTTGGTTCAGTGCGTGTCTGCGTCTCTGCCGTGTCTTTAGCAGTACCGTAGGTGAGACACTCGGGGCGCAGCATAAGACGTCAGTGGACGCAGCTGGCTGTTCTCCTTGGGAGGAGGCGTTTCCGTCATGTGATACGTGACTTTCGCGTTTCTTGTGCGCCGTGACCTTTCCGAGTTAGCCCTCTCGTGGCCCTACTCAAGGTCAGTGTTGTGTTGTATGCATGACGTTCTAGTCGTGTGTGCTCGTCGGGTCTTTCCTTGCAGGTCTCTGTCTTAGGCCTGGCGTCGTATCGGCAGATCGGTAACTCCTGACTTTGTCAGTTTAGAGTCGCCCTTCTGTCGCTGCCTGGAGTAGTTTGGGGTGTCGAGGTTAGTTCGGCAGCCGCTTGTCTGATGTGGATTCTCCCCCTTTTCTACTTGTTCCCTACTCCTACTCCCCGTCTGTTCTTTATTGCTTCTAGAGTAGTTTTACAGCTTTGTAGTGTAGTTTTTCCACTTTACTACACCTTCTGTTCTTCTTGTCATTTTTGTTGTTCCGTGTTACTGCGTGTTTTTCAGTGGGGATCTGCGTGACCCCTACTGAGCCAGTGACACGAGGCTCACCCCTACTTTTCAGGTGGGCTATCGTTCGTTCTGCTTCCGTGGTTCTTGGTGCACGTGCTCGTTGCGTGTCGTTGTGACCAGCTGGTACCTGCGTCGGGTTTCTCCCAACTTCTCGGTACGTCTTTCTTTTCTGTCAACTGTACTTGCTAGACTCGCTGTCTTAGCTCTGGGCTTGACTCTGGTATATAATTGTTAATATGAAACTGTTAATTAAAAGGTAATTTTATTTCTGCTACTTTAGCAAACTGATCTAATGAAATTTAATTACTTACTATTATATCTCTGTGGCTTCAATGTACTCAACACATACCTTTTATCCCTTCGGAGCTTTACCGCTCTTGGGAGGCCTCGCGGGTTCCAAGTGGTATCAGGTATATTTGATAGTCCTATCGGGTATATCTGGTATCCGGGATCCGGGTCGTCACAAACTTGATGTGCCTAGAGCTCAACATGCACAGACTTAGTCGCGTGCAGCATCAAAGATTGCACCGACTTGATATCCCTTGGATGCAAGCATGCATAGACTAATGTTTGCATGAGACTTACATATGCACGAACTCAATGCAGAGTAGACTAAATGATGCACCGACTCTATTCTTATGCAAGGACTAAGTATAAAATGCAATTAACATTTACATGATCATCTGACATATAAAAGTCATCAAAATGCATATCAAAATACACACATCATCATGTCAAGATAGAGTTGACAAAGTCAGCTCTTCAGTAAACCAAGTTAAACTAGATTGATGCCATCACTCAAAACTATTCATCATGTTGCCAATCATTTAAAACAATTCAGCCCAATGCAGTACACATACTGCTTATCAATCCAAAGAAGATTTAACATTCTCCCCCATCATACCATCTCAGAGGAGACCCAATACGGGAGACTCTTTCATGGGCCCGTGGTTAGCTTGATCGAAAGGTCGAGCGTTTGACCCTCGATCTTGGGGACCTTCGACGGGAGGTGGCCCCGCTCCGGGCACAGGTGCAGTCGAGCCAGGCGGAGGCTCGGTCGTTGGTGGAGCAGCTGGCCCAGGCCCGTCGTATGGTCGATCGGAAGAATGAGCTCCTGGAGGCAGAGCGTAGGATTCAGATCGAGCGCGGAGAACAATGGAAGGCCGAGCGGGAGGTGCTTGAGGGCTGCATCCGGGGGGTCGAGGATGCGCGTACCGAGGTCGAGAGGAAACTGTCCGAGTCAGAACAGAGGATAGCCGAGCGTGAGAGGAAGGCGGAGATGGCCGGGGTGGAAGCGCTCGAGCAACATAAATGCTCAGAGGCTTACCACGCGGCTCTTCAGCAAGCTGCCTTCCCCTATTATGAGTTGGGCTACCATCGAGGCCTTCGGAAGGGCTTCTCCCAGGGCTTCAATCGGGCCATCATAAAGGCTGAGGCCCAAGCGACTGGGCTCGTTTTTCCTTCCGGGCAACACTATGACTCGGACTAGGGTTCCACCGACTTTTCCCACTATACGTCGAGCAAAGAGGAGGGTCGGGCGGCCTCGACCTCGCCCGAGCGATCACAAACTCCAGCAGCCTCGGGAGGGCACACGACCGAGATAATTCCCACGCAGGTGGGGTCAGTGCCTGGGTCGGCCGTTGCCGAGAATACTGGGGGCAGATCGTCTGGTGCTGAGGGGGCCTTGTCTACCGAGCCTGGAGATTGTTGTGCCTGTGGTTTTGATGATTGGTTTTGATGTGAGTCACTATGTGATGTTCAGTCATTTTGTCAGATCATAAAACATTCATATGTTCAGTCATTCTGTCAGATCATAAAGTCTGCTTGTGGAAGTCCTGCACATTGCATCGCTGCATACATAAAGTCCAGCACATTGCCTTGCTGCATTACTCACGCATTCAAAGTCTATACATTCTCTCACCTACAGGCATTCGAAGTCTATACATCGCCAGTTGCAGGCACAGCAAGTCTGTACATCCCTTCATGGCATACAAAGTTTGCACATTCCTTTCTGTTATGTTTGTGCATCATTACAGCAAGACTGTACATCGTTGATACATGCATTAACTATGAGCATGGCATAGTCAGTACATTGTTCGTTGCAAGCGTGTCTGCATATGAATTGATCTTGTTTGCATGGCATTTCATCGAACATATTATGCATACATAAAGTCGATGCAAGCATGCAACTGAGTCAGTACATTGATCAAGTCTGTACAGCCAATGCATTTCATGTCTCTCATGCATCATTCAAAGTCTGTACAGCCTGTGTTCGCAAGACTAAGTCTGTACATTCTTTGACTGCATGCCTGAGCATCCATTTTCGTTGTGCATATGTTGATAGATGCAAAGTCTGTACATCGCACAGCATGCACATCTTCAAAGTCTGTACATTGCTTCTAGCATGCACACACACAGCCAAGTCTATACATCATTTCTTCATCACACACCAAAGTCTCTACATTCGCCACCATGCATTCAAGTCTATACAACTCCTGGTGGCAAGTCTGTACAACGTCCTTTGCATGCATTACTTAAAGTCTATACATTGTCACCTGCTTGTGCATCTCTTCTGAGTCTATACATTGCCGCTATGGCTGTGCATCATTTAGCAAGTCTATACATCCGTCAGCCTTGTCTCTTGCTCGCAAAGTCTATACATTCATGAGCTATGGCTGTGCATCGTTTGCATATTGCACACTAAGTCCATACATCACTGCACAAGCAAGTCTGTACATTCTAGCGTCTCACTTAGCGTCTTTGTGCATGGAGCATTCAAGTCTGTACATTGGCAAAGTGTGTACATCATTGGCTTGTGCATGCATCATCTTACAAAGTCTATACATCCATAGCAAGTCTACACATTGGTTATCGCATGCAAGCAAAGTCTGTACAACGGTCAGTCTCATTCAGCGTCTCATGCTATCAAGTCTATACACTGTCTGCCCTGCACGCATTGCAAGTCTATACACTGTCTACCCTGCACGCACTGCAAGTCTGTACATTGTCTAGATTGCAAGTCTATACATTGTCTGCCCTGCACACACAAGTCCATACATTGCATTTGTGCTTCAAAGTCTATACATGCTATCAAAGTCTGTACAGCCTTTGTGTTGCACGAACACAAGTCCATACACTGTCTTATGCATACATAAGTCTGTACAATTTGTGTGGCTTGTTCATGCATGTGCTGTGTTGTCAGTGGGTCAGCCAAGCAAGTCTATACAGACTTGTTTCATGTGTTAGTTAAGCAACTCTATACATTCATCGCATTGGTTCTTAAGTGCTTCGTTGCAGTCTGTATAAAGTTGCATAGTGAAGTCTGTACAAGTTTTCAGTCTTAAGCTGATAATTCCTTCTGACTATTTGACAGGTGAATGGCTCGTGGATAAAGGGGCAAATGATTGGCACGTGATCCTAGGAAAAGAAACTTCTATTCCCTGACACGTGGACCAGTGGAATTTCAGTAGACTGCTACTGCTTGATCCACACGAAGGCCCTGTTCCTATAAAGAGCCTCTTTTCCCCTTCGATGGCTACTGCTGGTACTAGAGGAAAGGTCCCCAGAAGAAAAAGAGAAGGTTAGCCAGCCGAAGAAGAAGAAGAACAGAGAAAGAGATTGAGAGAAGAAAAGAGAGAACAGCGTGAGAGAAAGAGAAGCAGAGAGAAGAAGATCAGAGAAAGAGATTGAGAGAAGAAAAGAGAGTACAGCGTGAGAGAAAGAGAGTGCAGAGTGAAGAAGCAGCTGAAGCACATTGAAGATCGGTTTCAAGATTGGCCTCGTGGATCAAATCCAGAGCCATCAAACTCATCGGAGCTATACTCTGATTAGTTTTTCTTTTGTCCTTTTATTTGTTCTTTTTCATATCCTTAGTGCTTTCCGTTTCCATTGTTGGGATCGGGGTTCCTCCTGTGGATTCAGGGGAAGAAAGACCTTGGTCTCTAGCTTCTAGTGACTGGGTGTCACGAGTTTCCCTCCTGTTTGGAGGAAGGGAGGTTTTTCCTCCAGTTGGCAAGTCACTGGGTGTCACTTGTGTTTTCCCTCTGTTTGGAGGAAGGGAGGTTTTCCTCTGGTTGGAAAGTGACTGGGTGTCACTTGTGCTTTCCCTCTGTTTGGAGGAAGGGAGGTTTTCCTTCGGTTGGCAAGTGACTGGGTGTCACTTGTGTTTTCCCTCTAGTTTAGAGGAAGGGAGGCTCGCCCTCCAGTTCTGGTCTTGTGGGTAGCAAGTCCAGGTGTCGAGCTTCTGTGGGTTGCAGAGCTTGGCTTGAGGGATTTGTTTCCCTTGGTTTGTCAAGCTATTAGGCAGCGTCTGTTGCAGACTGAGTCTGCGGTTCTAGCTTTTGCTAGTGGAAGCCTCACTCCGGTTTGGAGTGAGGGGTGGACGTAGGTCTGTGGACCGAACCACCTAAAAAATCATCTGTGCAGTGGTTATTTGCTTCCCTTTACTTCTGCTAGATGAATGTATAGGCACGCTATACATGTTTGCTCTTTGGTTCAAAAGAGTTTTTGATTAAGTCTTAATTGAGAAAAAATTTTAAGGGTGGGATTCATTCACCCCTCCTCTGAATCCATCGCACCTGTCCCAACACGTGGTATCAGAGCGGTTCTCTGACTCATTAGATCCAACGATCTGCAGAGGATCCTGCTTCTGTGGTGCGGTTCTTGGTCCGTAGGCTATCGGTTTACATTCATTATTTTTTTTTGAATTTGTTTTTATCTGTTTCAATGGCTCATCCACCCGTCTTTGGTGGTTCTGATTTCAACCAGTGGCACAGTGCTTTCCGTGCTCATGTTAAATCTGTTGATCCAGACCTGTGGAAAGTAATTACACAAGGTCCTCACAGATTACCAAAGAAAGTGTCCAAATGGACCGACAGTCACAGATCAAAGGATGGAGAAAATCAGAAAGCTTTGAATCTGATGAAAGCAGCTACTGACAAAGCCTTACATTGTTGCTTTCATGATTGCATGTCTGCTAAGGACATTCTGGATGTGCTGAGGCTAGCTCACAGGCTAAATAAGGACAGCTGCATGATGGCTAACAAAAGTAATCAAAGCAGCAATCAGAATGAAGATGGTAATGATGAAGAGGTAAATCTCTTCGAGATTTTTTCTTTAGATGATTGGGAGAATGCATATGCAGAGTTGCTTGAATCTCATGAACATTTAAGAAAATAATACAAGAACTTGAAAAAGAAAAGTGATCGAGGTAGTTTAAGTTCTCTATGTGAAAATTGTTCAAATATGAAGCAATCTCATGATGCCTGATTGTCTGATATCCATATGCATAAAAATCAGAATGAAAAATTGATCAAGGAACTTGAATGTGTTTGCTCTGAACTAAGTAGGCTGAAGTCTGAAAACGATTCTCTCAGAAAATTCTCTAAAGAAAATGAAGAAAAATTAGAGAAACTTAAACGAGAGAATGATTTGCTGATTGAAAAATTTGACGCCATCAAATCTGTAAACATGGAGTTACACAAAAACGTTGAAGAGCTGCAAAGAAAGTTGAAGGAATCTGAAATTGGAAAAATGCATGAAGTGAATCCGGATGATCAAATTCTAATAAATGAATTGATTCATAATGACAAACTTAAGGAGGAGATAGAAAAATTAAAACACTTGAACATCACCATGTCAAAAAGGTTGCTGGAATCTAAAAAGGGTAAATGTGTGATGTCCGACAACTCAGAAGAATTGGACAAGCTCAAAGCTGAAATTGAAAATGTTAAAAATGCTAATGTTTCATTAAGTGAAAGACTTGCAAGTAGTGATGAAGAAAATGCTGACTATGAATTACTCATCACTGCTTTGGAAAATGAAATCAAGGATCTAAAAGACTCTTTATCAAAGTTTGTGAGTGGGCAAGAAAACCTAGACAAGCTACTAGGTGTAAGAGTCAATGTCAGGAAGGAAGGGTTGGGCTATAATAATCTAAATAAAAAGGCTTTTCAGAACAAAGTAATGACATCATTTGTAAATGCTTCAAATGTAGCCATAACATCAAAAGATAAACCGCCCATTGTTCAGAAAATGCAGAAACAAACTGACATTCAGAAATGAAATGAAAAAGTGAAAAAATATGTTCATGTGAAGAATAAGCAAAGAAACAATCACGTTGATGTTGTGCATGTGACACATGACTTAAACACATACACATGCACACAAAAAGAAAATGTCATGCCACTATTGTCATAAATTTGGTCATCTGATGCATGAGTGCAGATTGATGGAAAAAGATGATCTAGCTGCTGTAGGAACGCATGACAAACAACTCCATGCTAGGAAATTTCATGATAAAAATCCTTCATTTCAGAAAAAAGGAATTGAATGTTTTCATTGTGGTAAATTAGGACACACGATTACACAATGCTGGTTTGCTAGTGATAAGAAAAAATCACATTCATATCATGCTGTTAACAAGAATAAGTTTGATTCAATAAACCAGCATATGACATGCTTTAACTATGGAAAATTAGATCAGAAGAGATCTGAATGCTGGCTGAGTGCTGGTGGAAGAAATTCTAGTTCATGCTTTCACTGTGGCAAGATGGGCCACATTGCAGCCCAATGTTGGCATGCTCAGGGAAGGAAGTCTAACTATGAATCTATTAAATTCCCTGTCAATAGAAACACTTTTGGTAGAAATGGATTTGTTTTTGAAAGGAAAACTCTTGCATGTCTTGAGTGTGGTAAGTTAGGCAACAGAGCTAGAGATTGTTGGCAAACTAAAAATAGAAGAAGAAATGTTCATGTAAACATCAGAGAATTTCATTCACGTGCACATAGGTTTCATGATTATACTAATGTGCACATCAAGAACACAAAAATTGCTGTTTCAAGTCGTTATTGTGGTGGCTTTGGGCATTCTATGAATAATTGCTCGGTAATGAAAACTGATGATCTATTTGCCCAGAAAAAGTTAAGAGTGCCATTCAAGGGGATCACTGTCATTTCAGGACCCAAGACTGCTTGGGCACCTGTTTGTGCAAAATAAACTTTGTTTTGCATGAATGCCTTGGCGTGAGAATAAGTTGGAGAAATAAACCAAGGCACTCAAAAGAAAACCCCTTTTTGAACTTTTCAGGTAAATTCTTTACACTTCCTGCTCTTAGATTTACTGCATAGCATGTTAAATCTGTTTTTGCACATTCTATAATGTCCAGTATTGTTAGATTTGAATTTTCTGAACTCTCCTCATACATGATTTGCATATTGATGATTGTCTGAAATTGCATATGCATACATGTAGTGAATGCATTGCACATCATCATACTGAAAACTCCAAAAAGAAGTAACTGACTACATATAGAACTGCATTGGAACTGCATCTCTTTGCATAACCCTGGTATATTAAATAGTAAGCTACTAAAAGGCAGGTGAAATCTGCCTGGAGGTTCTTACTATGTGTGAGATGGTCCTTGAGACCAAGTTCTCCGTCTAGTACCATGGGTCATGTTGCTGCATGAGTCACAAAATCATATGTTCAATCTTCAGTGCAAACATTGCATGTATTCAGGGGGAGTCTGTCTAGCTCTTGCATGTCTTCATGTCACATGTGTCTTGCATAGTCACTGAAAATCTGATAGGACTACATATGCCCCCGATGCATCCATAAGCATAGTTCATGACATCCCGTACATAAAGTCCCATGCACTGTCTTCATGACATATATGTTGATTCAATGCATTTAGTCAGAGGGAGTCAACCATTTCTCTAGTCTGAATTTAACTTCAATCATGGCATCTAGACAGGAGGAGTGCTTCATGCATATTTGGCTTCTTCTACCCTGATAAACTCTGATTTATTGGCTATTCAACCGATATTCCTCATGTACAACCACACTTTCACTCATTCATCAGCCTATGCTCTTCCTGCATCATATACCATCAATTGGCATCATTGATATTCTGGCTGTTTCTGAAAGCTTTCTTGATGTAGCTGCAATTGAGAAGATCTCAAATTGTATACCTTGCTCATAAATCTGAATAATTACTTCAATAAGGAATCTTTTATTATACAGATTTATGAATATCAGAAAGATCAAAATGGTTTACATTTAATGTATTCGGTTGGGTTGGCTATAAATGTCCTAAAAAATATCTGAATCAACTTTAATAAACCTTAGCCAACTGATTCATGTTAAGTCTTGTTAAATCTTCTATAATATGAAAATATGGAAATCATGACTTTATTTGGATGAAATACATGAAATCTGTATTATTTTTAAACATCTGAACTTCATGAAAATGTCTAAGGGTCAAATCTGTTGAATCTTGCATGAGCAATGACTTTGATCACTGAGAAACACATGTCCAAAGGACTGTGTCATGAGGTGTCTTAGTTAACTCTGCCTAAAATTAATTGAAAAACAGGCAGAGCAATGGCTGACACACTGAGAAACATATCTCACTCGTCAAAGAAATGAGAAAAGACATGTCATGAGGTGAACAGTCAACTCTGTTAATTATAAAGCATGACTGTTAGTCACACTAAGTGCTTATGAATATTGGCGTCTGATCAACGTATATCCTCTAGTTACAAGGTGTACATTGAACTTGAGTGCTCTTGAAATTTGTAGCATGAAAATTCTTGTTGAACAAATTGTAATATTTGAAAAAGAATGCAAAGGATAATCTACTATAACCCTTGATATGATCAAATGGTTTCATGCATGTTTAAACTCAATACTTAAGAGTGTATTTCTTAAAGAAGTCATTGAAATTGATTGAGTAAGATGGAGGGAGATTAATCAAGGTATACATATGAGTTTTTGGTTCATTTGTTATTAAATCTTGGTTTCAGATATGAGTACAGAACTGTTTGTCGAACCTGATATACATCATCTTTAAACCATGGAGTTCAATAAAGTTTATTCATAAATCTTTATAATGGGAGACTCGCTGGAAAATTCGTTAGATTTATGAAATTGGTATACTCTTTGAAAATCTTGCTAAATGTGTTTAACTCTCACTACTCTTGCTTATTTGGTCTCAGTATTTGACTGTGTTTCATCTGACTATCTGCGATCTACTTCAATTGACTGTGAAATCTTTGTCAAATCTAATTGCCACTGTGGTCTCCTTCTCATCCATCTCATAAGATTCCATTTATTTAGGGCGAGCTTCCTTGTCATATGAATCTTACTGCATAGAAATTCTTAAAGGGGGAGAATTGTGTGCTTGCATTCATACATTTAGGGGGAGATCTTGCATTTCTTGTTACATCTGCATCTCTACATTCATACCTCTCCATGGTTCATCTTGATAATAACAAGGAGGAGAAATTGGTTGTGTCATAATTATGTTTGAACTTCCCTCTCAGACTATTTTTTTTGATGAAGTCAAAGGGGGAGAATAGTTTAAAGTCATCAGAATGACTCACAGTGTGGCCATCATCAAAAAGGGAGAGATTGTTGTGCCTGTGGTTTTGATGATTGGTTTTGATGTGAGTCACCATGTGATGTTCAGTCATTTTGTCAGATCATAAAGCATTCATATGTTCAGTCATTCTGTCAGATCATAAAGTCTGCTTGTGGAAGTCCTAGACATTGCATCGCTGCATACATAAAGTCCTGCACATTGCCTTGCTGCATTACTCACGCATTCAAAGTCTATACATTCTCTCGCCTGCAGGCATTCGAAGTCTATACATCGTCAGTTGCAGGCACAGCAAGTCTGTACATCCCTTCATGGCATACAAAGTCTACACATTCCTTTCTGTTATGTTTGTGCATCATTACAGTAAGACTGTACATCGTTGATACATGCATTAACTGTGAGCATGGCATAGTCAGTACATTGTTCGTTGCAGCGTGTCTGCATATGAATTGATCTTGTTTGCATGGCATTTCATCGAACATATTATGCATACATAAAGTCGATGCAAGCATGCAACTGAGTCAGTACAGTGATCAAGTCTGTACAGCCAATGCATTTCATGTCTCTCATGCATCATTCAAAGTCTGTACAGCCTGTGTTCGCAAGACTAAGTCTGTACATTCTTTGACTGCATGCCTGAGCATCCATTTTCGTTGTGCATACTTTGATAGATGCAAAGTCTGTACATCGCACAGCATGCACATCTTCAAAGTCTGTACATTGCTTCTAGCATGCGCACACACACCCAAGTCTATACATCGTTTCTTCATCACACACCAAAGTCTCTACATTCGCCACCATGCATTCAAGTCTATACAACTCCTGGTGGCAAGTATGTACAACGTCCTTTGCATGCATTACTTAAAGTCTATACATTGTCACCTGCTCGTGCATCTCTTCTGAGTCTATACATTGCCGCTATGGCTGTGCATCATTTAGCAAGTCTATACATCCATCAGCCTTATCTCTTGCTCACAAAGTCTATATATTCATGAGCTATGGCTGTGCATCGTTTGCATATTCCACACTAAGTCCATACATCACAGCACAAGCAAGTCTGTACATTCTAGCATCTCACTTAGCGTCTTTGTGCATGGAGCATTCAAGTCTGTACATTGGTAAAGTCTGTACATCGTTGGCTTGTGCATTGCATCGTCTTACAAAGTCTATACATCCATAGCAAGTCTGCACATTAGTTGTCGCATGCAAGCAAAGTCTGTACAACGATCAGTCTCATTCAGCGTCTCATGCTATCAAGTCTATACACTGTCTGCCCTGCACGCACTGCAAGTCTGTACATTGTCTAGATTGCAAGTCTATACATTATCTGCCCTGCACACACAAGTCCATACATTGCATTTGGGCATCAAAGTCTATACACGCTATCAAAGTCTGTACAGCCTTTGTGTTGCACGAACACAAGTCTATACACTGTCTCATGCATACATAAGTCTGTACAATTTGTGTGGCTTGTTCATGCATGTGCTGTGTTGTCAGTGGGTCAGCCAAGCAAGTCTATACAGACATGTTTCATGTGTTAGTTAAGCAACTCTATACATTCATCACATTGGTTCTTAAGTGCTTCGTTGCAGTCTGTATAAAGTTGCATAGTGAAGTCTGTACAAATTTTCAGTCTTAAGCTGATAATTCCTTCTGACTATTTGACAAGTGAATGGCTCGTGGATAAAGGGGCAAACGAATGGCACGTGATCCTAGGAAAAGAAACTTCTATTCCCTAACACGTGGACCAGTGGAATTTTAGTAGACTGTTGCTGCTTGATCCACACGAAGGCCCTGTTCCTATAAAGAGCCTCTTTACCCCTTCGATGGCTGCTGATGGTACTAGAGGAAAGGTCCCCAGAAGAAAAAGAGAAGGTTAGCCAGCCGAAGAAGAAGAAGAACAGAGAAAGAGATTGAGAGAAGAAAAGAGAGAACATTTTGAGAGAAAGAGAAGCAGAGAGAAGAAGATCAGAGAAAGAGATTGAGAGAAGAAAAGAGAGAACAGCGTGAGAGAAAGAGAGTGCATAGTGAAGAAGCAGCTGAAGCACATTGAAGATCGATTTCAAGATTGGCCTCGTGGATCAAATCCAGAGCCATCAAACTCATCGGAGCTATACTCTGATTAGTTTTTCTTTTGTCCTTTTATTTGTTCTTTTTCATATCCTTAGGGCTTTCCGTTTCCATTGTTGGGATCGGGGTTCCTCCTGTGGATTCAGGGGAAGAGAGACCTTGGTCTCTAGCTGCTAGTGACTGGGTGTCACTAGTTTCCCTCCTGTTTGGAGGAAGGAAGGTTTTTCCTCCGGTTGGCAAGTGACTGGGTGTCACTTGTGTTTTCCCTCTGTTTGGAGGAAGCGAGGTTTTCCTCCGGTTGGCAAGTGACTGGGTGTCACTTGTGTTTTCCCTCTGGTTTAGAGGAAGGGAGGCTCGCCCTCCGGTTCTGGTCTTGTGGGTAGCAAGTCCAGGTGTCAAGCTTCTGTGGGTTGCAGAGCTTGGTTTGAGGGATTTGTTTCCCTTGGTTTGTCAAGCTGTTAGGCAGCGTCTGTTGCAGATTGAGTCTGCGGTTCTAGCTTTTGCTAGTGAAAGTCTCACTCCGGTTTGGAGTGAGGGGTGGACGTAGGTCTGTGGACCGAACCACCTAAAAAATCATCTGTGCAGTGGTTGTTTGCTTCCCTTTGCTTCCGCTAGATGAATGTATAGGTGCGCTATACATGTTTGCTCTTTGGTTCAAAAGAGTTTTTGATTAATTCTTAATTGAGCGAAATTTTTAAGGGTGGGACTCATTCACCCCCCCCCCCTCTGAATCCATCGCACCTGTCCCAACAGAGATGGGTCCGAGGCCTGATGTACAAGCTCTTTCTTTCTTTTTATTTTGTAGCCATGTAAGACCTTTTTGTTTTTTGGAAAGTATAGTGGCGGCAATATTAAGTGCTGAATTGATTGTTTCTTATCACTTTTGGTGTGATTTGACTACCGTATCCGTAGTCGTTGGGGAAAACGTCGATTTTCTCTACAGATATCGCGCGTGCCGATCTGTCAGATAACTGTCATGGCATTGGCACCTTTCCGCTTTTCCATGCCACCGTAAATGACTTGCCGCTTCGCACGTCCCGCTGGGGGGGATGTTGGGAAATGAGGTAACCGTCTTAGGGAAGGCTCCTTTAGCGTGTTTTTAAGGGGAGAGTCATTTAAGGTGATCAGCTCCCCCTTCGGCCTATAAAAGGTCCGAGGGGCGTCTCCTCTTCCTTTCATCGCTTAAGGCTATCCCTGACGGTTTCTCCTTCTTCCCTTTCCGTGAAACGTTGTGCTGTCGACCTCGACGGAGCATGGAAAGCACTTCAGAAGATGATGATGCGGACAGTAGTAGGAGGGAAACTCCTGCTACTCCAGTTTGGAAGAGGGTTTGACAGTCAGAGGTCAGTTTGGGAGAGGGTTCGACATGCTAGAGCATGTCGCCTTCCTGTCCCTGACCCGCCGACGCCATCCTTGGGGGGAGGGGAAGCACTTTAAGCTTCCTCGTTTCTGATCACCCAGCCCCTTGTGGACGCACTTTTTATTTAAAATCGTTGTTTATTTGTTCATTGGGTTTATTAAGTGCGTGGGCGTGCCAGTCACAAAGTGACGATTTATTGTGCGCTCGATCTGACTAATCAGACGATTGTGTGGTTCGTGTCGGGACCAGAACCCGCCGCGCCATAAAGGTCACGGCATTATTTACATCCCCTCGGAGAGGGGAACACCCTTGATTAATCGCCGGGAATCAGGGCCTCATGGCCAGGAAACTATATCGAGATAAACAAGCCGATAACGGTCTCGAATCAGTCGGAAAGCCCTATGTCTAGGGAAGCAAGCATTCGAAATATGTCGGTCACTCAAGGGACCATTTTGATATTCGGACGAGCGTCCGGCTTCAGAAAATCATGATCGTCACGGGGAAAACCGGAGCATACGTATGCCGGGGTACGGCAAATTTATTGTTCAAAGGGACGGGAAACGTCCAGTTAAATCCCGGTTAGAGCGGTCGGAAACCGATAAGTTTGTCGGCCCAGTGCAAGATCAAGCTACGACCATACTGTGGTGGGCCCCCTGCGGTTGAAGTCGGGCTCGCGTGGGCATCGTAAATGTCTCCGGTGCCAAGGGGGCAACGGGAAAGTGTCCCGAGACTAGATTCCAAAATGAAGACATGTGCAGAGATAGCTGGCTATAGGCCTAGGATGTGGGTCAGGCAATGACCATGGTTGGGGCGAACCCGAGGTCCAAACGCGACTCACGAAGGTCTTATTGATATTCCCATGCAAAGGGTCCGGGGATGACGAGAGCCTTCTCGTTCCATTCAGATTTTGTCGGTCATACACGGACCATTTTATGTTCGGACAAAGATCCGTATAGAAAACAAGACGGTGACGGGAGCGAATCCGTGCAAATGTCTGTCGTGAGTACGGCAAGTTTGATGCAAGCGCGGGATTAGATCCCGATATATATGTCGGTCGCTAACGGACCATTCATTATTCAGACAGAAGTCTGTATTAGTAGCGTCGATGACGATGATAAAATCGTACAGATGTCTGCTATAGGTACGGCAAGTTTAATGTAGGTGCGGGATCGGATCCCGATAAAGACGGGTCGAGCTAACGAACTATCGGCCCGGGATAAGATCGGATCATGGTCACGCTCGGGCGAGGGCTCCCGAGATCGAAGTCCGACCTAGTGGGGCATCATTGCTTTTCTCTTTAAACACAGTCCGGGGAAGCGGATTGTTAAGTGTGAAGCCCAAACTCGCCAACGTGCGGCCTCACACGCGGATCGACCTGCGCGGTCAGGTCGCAGGGGTCAAGGGGGCAGCGCCCCTTGCGGGGGTTTCCGGGGGCAGCGCCCCCAGAAAAAAATTTTAATTAAGATACGGGTGATGTAGTTCCTTTCTATTAGCATTAAACTTCTTTTTCCTTTTTATTTGGTTAACTCTTCTTTACGAAATCACGCTGGATCAAGGGGAAGCCTGGGGGCGCGCCGGAATAGAGGGCGCCGGATTTGGGAGTTCAAAGGGGGAAAAGGAGCGCTGGTTTAGCAGGATGCCAAGGGCAAGGAGGGCGCGCCGTTTTTGGTCGCGCCGGAATAGGATGTATAAAAAGGATGAAGTGCGCGCCGGTTTAGAGGGATGCTAAGGGAAATAAGGGCGCGCCGCTTTTTCCCGCGCCGGAATAGGATGTGTAGGAAAAGGGGTATACAATCAAATTGGCGCGCCAGTTTAGAGGGCGCCGTATTAACGGGATGCAAAGAGGGCGATGGGGTTCTGAGAGGAAAGTTGAAACGGCGTGAAGGAACAGTGGCCGTGCCATTTTAAGCCACGCCGGGATAGCTGTGCGGGGGGTGTTTTGAAGCCCTGTTCGCTGCGTTCTCTTTTATTTCACCCGTGGGTGGGGTTTATGATTCGTTTATTACCTGTTCTCGATGTTCTTGGCCCCTGGCGGGAATCGGGCAGCACCTCCCCCGGGCCTGGGCTTGCCAGAGAGAAGCGGAGGCCACCAAACGGATTGCTCCGGGGTGACCCTCAAAACATCGGAGTGGCCTCACGGCAGTCCGAACCCAAATGTGAGTGTGGAGCGCTCAAGGGCCAGCCTACGAGAGCGACCACGACTCACGGGCGATGATTCTTCGGCACGGGACGGGTGTATGCCATAAGAGGCCATGAATGTTCACCCTTCATATGGGTTCCTTTGAAGACCATGCCATGGGAAGGCAAGCTTCGAGAGGCCCTGGGTGAGCGAAAGATAGGGAGATGCGGAGAGAAAACAATGGCGTAAGAATGTTACGCAAACTTTCAAAATGGGGACCTTCTTCTTATTCACCTGTAAAAAGGGAGATACATGAGGGGAGACACTTCCCCATGGTGGAAGAAAACATAAACGAAAGGGGAGGTGGAGTTACAGTGGTAAAAGGGGGGGCGAACAAGACCCAAACCCGACCCCTGAGCTCACCTCCCTTCTCTCACCCCTTTCCCTCTTTCACCCACGGGCGCCTGGCTTACTCTTCAGATGGCGTTCTCCTCCACGAGCGAAGATGGCCAGCTCCCTTTTTCTTCTTCTCTTTTTTTCTTCTGCGCACACACCTCTTCTTTGTCTCGACAGCTCCCCTTTTATAGAGTGGCGCCAGGGGATGGGGTGGTTACTGCCACTTCCGCCTCATCCACAACGAAGCTTGGGGTTGATTGGTTGCGCTGGATGCCGTTGATTCATCCCGTACACTGCTGCTCATCTGAGGATGGGACGCTCAGAGATTTGTCGGAGCTTGCCTTGCTGCCGCTGCTTATGTGCTGTCGAACGAAGCCAAAGACAGAGCATCGGGCATTGAATGTTCTCTATGCATCTCATTTATGCCGAACAGAGTATCGACTGGCGGATGGGATGGCCGTCGAGTTAAAACGGCGCGAGGGAAGGTAGTCGCGCCGATTAAATGTCACTAGTGGGTGTAAAAAGGCGCGCCGGATTAAGCATTGAAGGGCCACGCCGTTTTAACATTTGAAGGAGAAGCTTTTAAAATGTGTCAAGTTGTGTTGTTAAAACAGCGTGGCAGGGGAGGCGCGCCGGTTTAACCCTTTGCAAAGGGGGGAGATGGGAAATGGCGCGCCGGTCTTAGTGGCGCCGTATTAAGGTGTAAAAGGGGGCATTTCCTTCAAATGGGCACGCCGAGTAAGTCGTGCACAAGGGGGGCGCGCCGATTTTAATGGTGTATGGGGATGGCGTCGTTTTAACAACCAACCAAGGAATAAAGAGGAAAGGGGCGCGCCGGTCTTAGCGGCGCCGTTTTAAGTGCATATCGTGCCGGTTTAAGCACCGAATGGATTCTTTTCAAGGTCGAGGCCGTTTATATGAATGTTGGCATTCTCGGAATGTTCCGGTTGGGATGTATGGCCTCCGTAATATTCCGCTCGTAGCCTCCGGGACTCGGTCCCAGACTTTGCATGACTTCCGATGCATGCTGAGACTGTGCCGGAATTCCCGACTCTTCTTTCATTCAGCTCTCGGTGTGGCTGTCTGTAGAGTTGTTGCCGTATCTTCCGTCTGGGGGGCTCCCTCATCGGCTAGCTGACCACCAAGTGAGTCCTCGTCTTGATCAGGTGAGGCATGAGGTTTATTCTGCATTTCCATCTTCGGCTCGCTCTCGAGTGTCGAGACATGCATGCTGTCACGCCCCGAACAAGGCGGAAATATCGGGACGTACAGTTAGGGACACGCTGGCATGAGAGAGAACTAATCTAAAATAATACACAAGTGTTACAAGATGGAAATACTAAATGATCATTAACAAACCACAACTGATACAATAACCTCAAGTTCAACTTAATACAACTGGAATAATCAACCACTAAAACTCAAAGACATAACTGAAACTAAATGCTCTCCAAAACACAACTAGAACTGATACACTCAAGACATCACTCCTGCCCTTCCCCATCGGTAAGCGCGTCACCTGAAAAGCCTGGAAAGGGGGGAAAACACAACTATGAGCTGACGCTCAGTAGGAAATAACAGACAGGTATAAGTGATTAACAGTTTAATTACATTTTAAAATGTCATGCTACGAATGATAAAACACTAAAAAGATAACGATGATATCACGAAACAGAATTCAAAGATCTTGCAAGGTCAAGAAATACAATGAATAGAATGGTAAGACAAGAATTTACTACAGGAGATAACAATAAGAAGTTGGCCGTATCAAGTCAATTCAAGTCATGTCAAGCACGCATGTATTTTCATTTCCACGTCCAAGTAATCAACAAGTAGAGTAACCACAAGTAGAGTATAGAACAGTGAAGAGTGGAAAGTGAAACGTAGTAACAAGTAATATAGAGAGTAGTGGAAAGAGTAGTGAGTAGTGGACAGTCCTAGATTTAACATATGTAATAGTACTGGTGCCAAATGCCACACCTAGTCATTCACCTCCCCGGGGGTACACGTAGTGTTCGGGCGCTCTTCCCAGGACCAGACCGAGCCCTTAATTGTTTGCCAGGCATTAATTTCTTTGGATCAAAGATCCCACGAATCTAGACTTCCACAGTTTATGGCCAAAATTTCAAGGTTTAAGCTAAGTAGCAATAACAACATCAAGTAGGAAAGAGATTCATTTCCAGAATTTCAAGGTAAGTATAATCATCAAGGAGATTGAAATCAAGTCACAACAAGAGTTAATCGTGCTGCGTTACTGTAAAACAGCAGCAATCAAACAAGCTAAACAACATATTAATCCTAATCACCAAGTTAAGATATCATGCTTAACCATTATCATTTATATTAGCCAAAGTGCCAACAAGCTAGAACAAGTTATCAAGGTAAAGAACAAACTCTCACAGGAGTGAAAAAGAATACATTAACAGAGATTTAGTTACACCATTAATCATTAATTAAGTGAGTTTCTATTTAATCTTGTATGCATTGAAATGAAGATGGTAAACGGTGTGTTTTTACACTAAGTTTGCATGTAGGAACCAATGCAAATTTGAAATTAAGAGGGGTACATGAATAGGTCAAAAGTTCTTCAAAAATATGATTTCAATGGGTCTAAGTAAAATGGGTTGATTCCCCACTGATTCGGATCCATCTTTGGTTCGAAAAATGAAAAAAACTGGTTCTCTGGTGTATGGGTCGACCCTTGGGGTCGACCCCTGCAAAACGGGGTTCTGGAACTGCATGGGTCGACCCCTGGGGTCGACCCTCGCGTCTGGGCCGAATGGGTCGACCCCAGGGGTCGACCCTCGGGCTGCCTGGGCTGCCAGGTGCATGGGTCGACCCCTGGGGTCGACCCCTGCAAGAACAGATCCGGTTGCTCTTCCGGAAAACATGAAACCTCATCCAAATGGGGTCCAAATGAGTTGAAATTAAAACCACATGCCATAGGAATCTTGCTAGACATATTAGGGTCATAAAACTACAGTTTGGAAACACTAATTTCATCAGAACTCACAAGAATCACAACCTATTCTATGAAGAAAACAAGTAGACCTCGTTTAGGACATACCTCCACTAAATTGACAAATACTCTCGATATACAAAACTAAATTTAGAGATTTTGGTGTCAAAAGAAAGCTAACTCGATCATGAATCCAACCATATACTATATGCTACATTGAGATCAAGTTATATGACTCAAAATGAGCCCGTAATCAAGCTCTGGCTTAAAGGAAACTATATGAAACATGTTCTAGATATGTTCTTACAAAACTTCGAAATTCACGATGCATGCTCAATGGAATTTGGGGCTTTCTAAGTTAAATGAAAGATAATAACATGCTGATTACTTCATGAAAGTTAATTAGAGTTTGGTTGTTAGATCCTACCTCAAATCGGAGAGAGAAAACTCGAACCCTAGGATGAAGAACACTTGGACAGCACCTCACAAAAAGCTCGATTTCTCCACGGATACCTAATGAAAATTGGGGCTTTTGCCACCAATGGATAGAGCTCGATGAGAGGAACAATTTGCTATACTCATGATCAAGATTTGGTTGAGAATTCCTACCTCAATCGATGGATCAAAGAAGGATGAAGGGAAGCCAACGGCCTGCTGACCCACCTCCACAAATCGAGCTAGATCTCTCTAGATCCGAAATTTCAGCGAACCCTACAGCAGCCAAATGAAAGAAGACTCGTAGGGCTTCATTTTGATAGCTCATAGAGCTTCTGGAGCCTTCGGAATTGGGAGTATTCGCTGCTGCAAGCTACGTGTTTAGAAACGGTGCCGAAATCCTTGACTTGACCAAACTATGTCGGCAGCACATTTTGGGGCTAAGTTTACCTCAAATTGATTGAGGGTAAATGTTCCTTACATTGTGGCCTTCCAATTGCCCCTGATTTCAGATCATTTGGTTGAGTAATCAGGTCGAATTTCACGTTTTAATCTAAGGGTTAGGTATGGGTCAAAAGTGTGCACTTTTGGGTTTAAACTCTAAATAGATCTTACCACGGATTTACAATGGCTTAATGCCAGAAGGAAAAGTTGTTATCTACCTCGACCTTAATCTGTTTACTATTTTTATAAATTTTTCTAAGGTAGTCGGATTTTTACTTATACTATTCCGTAAATAGTTAAATGTTAAGTTCGGCAAACTAAGTTCACTAATTCGGCATAATAAATGATTTTCTTAGGCTTAAATATAGAAGACAAAGTTGCTAAACAAAATTAATTCTACAAGATGTAATTTTTGGGGATTTTTAGAAAATAGTTGAAAAATGACTTATTCTATTAATTAATTAATTAATCTAATTAATTTGGATAATTCTCATTAATTCGAATAACTTCAAATAAATTCTAAATAATTACAAATAACTTACTAAATAAATTTCTAAAGAATTTGGGGTCTTACACCCTCCCCTACTTAAAGGAATTTGGTCCTCCAAATTCACTGCACTAAAACTGAGAGTAGAAAAAGATCGCTCACCTAGAATAGATCGGGATACCGCTTTCGCATAGTCTCTTCAGACTCCCATGTAGCTTCTTCGGTCCCACGCCGACTCCACTGAATCTTGACCATCGGTATCGAACGATTCCGGAGTTGCTGTTGCTTCCGGTCTAGAATCTTGACAGGTCTTTCCTCATAGGTCAGATCTTCCTTCAGTTCAAAATCCACCTGCTGAATGATATGAGTGGGATCGTACACATATTTCCGCAACATAGACACATGGAAAACATTATGTACGCCAGACAAATGCGGTGGTAAAGCCAGTCTGTATGCCACCTCTCCCACTCTATCTAGAATCTCGAATGGACCAATGTACCTCATATTCAGCTTGCCATGGATGCCAAATCTTCGGATCCCTCTCGTCGGAGAGACCTTTAAGAACACAAGCTCGCCAACCTGAAATTCCAATGTTCTCCTTCTGTTGTCGGCATAACTCTTCTGTCTCGACTGGGCTACTTGTAACCTGTCTCGGATAACACGGATGTTCTGTGATGATTCCGAAACAAGATCTGGTCCAAGCTACTGTTTCTCACCTACCTCGTCCCAACACAACGGGGAACAACAACTTCTACCATATAGTGCTTCAAAAGGAGCCATCTGAATGCTAGACTGATAGCTGTTATTGTAAGCGAATTCAATTAATGCCAAATGCTCACTCCAATTACCACCGAAATCAATCATACAAGCTCGCAGCATATCTTCCACTATCTGATTGGTTCTTTCAGTCTGTCCATCTGTCTGTGGATGAAAAGCAGTACTGAAATTCAGACGAGTACCCAAAGACTCTTGCAGTCCCTTCCAGAAATGTGAAGTAAATCTGGGGTCTCGATCAGATACTATATTCACTGGAATACCATGCAATCTCACCACTTCCTTTATATACAGAGCAGCCAATACATCAATCGTCCACTTGGACTTAATTGGTAAGAAATGAGCCGACTTTGTCAATCGATCGACAATCACCCATATCGCATCAAATCCACCACGAGTCCTAGGTAGACCCATAATGAAATCCATGCCAATACTTTCCCACTTCCATTGGGGTATGTCGAGTGGTTTCAATTTCCCTGCTGGTCTGAAATGTTCGGCCTTAACTTGCTGACATACCAAACATCTGCTCACAAAATCTGCAACTTCTCTTTTCATATTCGGCCACCAAAAGGACCTTTTCAAATCTCGGTACATCTTAGTGCCTCCAGGATGAATGGTATATCTGGATCTATGAGCTTCCTCAAGAATCTTATTCTTTATTGTAGCCTCATCCGGAACACAAGTTCTGCCTTTAAATAATAATCTACCATCATCGGCCAACATGAAGTCAGGTCTGCTGCTCAAGTTTCCCTTGATCTCTACTAACTCGGGATCATTATCTTGCAAGGACTTGATCTCAATCAATAATTCAGGTTTAAGTTGAATCTGAGCAATCAAGATCCGATCGTTGTCAATATTGAGATCCAGACTAGATAATTGTTCCAACAATCTCCATTCTTGTAACATGAGACTTGACAGTCTAGCTACCGGCTTCCGGCTTAATGCATCTGCCACAACATTACCTTTGCCAGGATGATACTCAATCGAGAAGTCGAAGTCTTTCAAGTACTCCAACCATCTCCGCTGCCTCATGTTGAGTTCCTTCTGAGAAAATAAATACTTCAAACTCTTATGATCTGAAAACACTGTGAAGGTTTCTCCATATAAGTAATGCCTCCATATCTTCAAAGCAAACACGACTGCAGCAAGTTCCAAATCATGAACAGGATAATTATCTTCGTGCTTCCTCAACTGCCTAGAGGAATAGGCAATCACCTTCCCATGCTGCATGAGTACACAACCTAAGCCAATTCCTGAAGCATCAGTATAAACAACAAATCCTCCTTCACCAGAAGGTAAGGCCAAAACAGGTGCAGTAGTCAAACACTCCTTCAGAGTCTGAAAGCTTCGCTGACAATCATCTGACCAATCAAACTTATTCTCCTTGCGGGTTAATCTTGTCATAGGTACTGCAATCTTAGAGAAGTCTTGAATAAATCTTCGATAATAACCTGCCAGGCCTAGAAAACTTCTAACTTCTGTCACACTGGTAGGCTGTTCCCAATTCTTCACTGCCTCGACCTTCGAGGGATCAACAGAAATACCGTTCTTCGTAATAATATGTCCTAGAAAGGACACCTCTTGCAGCAAGAATTCACACTTACTGAACTTAGCATATAGTTGATGATCTCTCAACAGTTGCAATGCCATTCTTAGATGCTCAGCATGCTCCTCCTCATTCTTAGAATAAATCAGGATGTCATCAATAAAGACCACGACCCATTGATCAAGATAGGGCCGAAATGCATCGTTCATCAACTGCATGAAAGCTGCTGGAGCATTCGTTAGACCGAAAGGCATAATGACAAATTCAAAATGACCATACCTGCTGCGGAAAGCCGTTTTATAAATATCCTCTTCCTTAATCCGCAACTGGTGATATCCAGATCGAAGATCGATCTTAGAAAAATATTGAGCTCCTGCTATCTGGTCAAATAACTCGTCAATCCTCGGCAAGGGATATTTGTTCTTGACAGTCTGCTAGTTTATTTGCCGATAGTCAATGCACAACCTCATCGAACCATCTTTCTTCCTGACGAATAACACAGGGGCTCCCCACGGAGAAGTACTAGGATGAATAAAACCCTTCTCAAGTAATTCCATCAGTTGCTGCTTCAGTTCCCTCAGTTCCGCAGGAGACATACGATAAGGAGCCTTAGAAATAGGAGCTGTGCCAGGAATAAGATCAATAGAAAAGATAACTTCCCGCTCAGGCGGAAGTCTTGGTAGTTCTTCTGGAAAGACATCAGGAAAATCTCGGACAACAGGAATGTCCTTGATCTCCATCTGCTGCTCAGGAGTTGCACAAACAAAGGCTAGAAAAGCCTCACACCCATGCCTCAAAAGCTTATCAGCTCGAAGAGCCGAGATGAGCGGTACAGAGTTATGGTGCTTGACTCCCGTAAAAGATAAACCAGAATGTCCAGTGAAAGTCACTGAGCTAGAACTACAGTGAACATTGGCCTCATACTTGGCCAACCAATCTACTCCTAGGATTACATCATAATCCTTCATGTCTATGCAGACTAAATATGCTGGTAAGTTCTGTTCACCAATCATAACCTTACTAGAAGGATAGAAATAATAGATTGTTGATCTAGTGCCAATAGGGGTTGAAATCTCTAACGGAGTATTCATCAAAACAGGTTCCGCAGCTAATAACTTAGCAAATCTCCGTGAAATAAAAGAATGTGTTGCACCAGTATCAAAGAGAGCAAATGCGGGCTTATCGATTATAGTAAGGGTACCTTCGACGAGTCCGCCATCATCAGAAATCCCAGTTTCATCTGCATGTAAAGCTTGAAGCTTGCCTTGTGGTTTCTTGAAGACTAGAGGTTTTGCCGGTGTAGCTTGTTCCGATATGAGAGGACAATTGGGGATACGGTGCTCCTTGCTTCCACATCGCAAACATGCGCCTTGCTTGCGCCAGCACTCCTCTATCTTGTGACCCGGACGATCACAATAGTTGTACACGCCCTTGAATGGAACAATAGGGCCATGCTTCTTGTCTTCATGCCTCGGCATCTTGCCCTTCCATGATCTGGACCCGCTCCACGAACCAGGTCCACTAACAGGTCTCTTCTTGGTATACTCGGGTTTGACACTCCCGGAACCCGTAGGTAATTCTTTCTTGGTGCCTTTCCCACGGATTCTCTCCGTCATTTCAAGAGTATCCTCCAGAACTTGCGCTTTCCTTACCATCTCAGAATAAGTGGAAATCTCCATCGGTGCCAATTGGTTGATATAATGAAGCTTCAAACCATTGAGAAAGCGCTTCGCCTTCATCTTCTCGGTGGAAATGAGATGAGTAGCGTAACGAGAAAGCCGTGCAAATTGAGCCTCATACTCTGCCACAGACAAACCTCGCTGTTTCAAGGCCGCGAACTCTGCCGCTTTCTTCTCTTGCACTCTATCAGAAAAATACTTGCTGTTGAAGAATTCCTCGAACTCTTCCCACATAACTTGCCGATCACCGAGAGTTGCCTTGATAGAATCCCACCAAGTACGTGCATCATGTTCCAGTTGAAATGTGGACAAAAGAACACGCTCCTGGTTAGTACATTGCATAACTTCAAAGATTCTCCCCATCTCGTCTAGCCAGTGCTCGGCTTGGTCGGGGTCAGTCGAACCAGCGAATCTAGGCGGATTCATTCCGCGGAAGTTTCGGTATAGATCACCGGTGCCATGCGGTGCCGCTCCTGCCTGAGCTACTTGCTGAAGGGCCTGAGTAAGGCCTTGCACCGTACGTTGTAGGTTCCTCCATTCAGCACGATCAGCTGCCATCTACAAGGGAAATAGATTACTTAGGTTTAATCAAGATAAATAATTACACGATTAAGAAACGATATTAACCCAAGTTCTACCCAATCTCACAGGTCAGGTCTAGACTTTACAAGGTTAGGGATCTAATGCACCTAGACACGACCAAAAACTCGGTACCTGGCGGAGGTAATCGGTCCGAAGACCACTCGCGCAAGTGTGCGACCTTCCCGATAGGCGTAGCCTAACGTTCGGACAACACCTTTTGATATACCGATTATTGGGATGCAATGTAAGAAAACCTAAAACTTAGGAAAACCTAGGAATGTGAAACCTATAGCTCTGATACCAACTAAACTGTCACGCCCCGAACAAGGCGGAAATATCAGGACGTACAGTTAGGGACACGCTGGCATGAGAGAGAACTAATCTAAAATAATACACAAGTGCTACAAGATAGAAATACTAAATGATCATTAACAAACCACAACTGATACAATAACCTCAAGTTCAACTTAATACAACTGGAATAATCAACCACTAAAACTCAAAGACATAACTGAAACTAAATGCTCTCCAAAACACAACTAGAACTGATACACTCAAGACATCACTCCTGCCCTTCCCCATCGGTAAGCGCGTCACCTGAAAAGCCTGGAAAGGGGGGAAAACACAACTATGAGCTGACGCTCAGTAGGAAATAACAGACAGGTATAAGTGATTAACAGTTTAATTACATTTTAAAATGTCATGCTACGAATGATAAAACACTAAAAAGATAACGATGATATCACGAAACAGAATTCAAAGATCTTGCAAGGTCAAGAAAGACAATGAATAGAATGGTAAGATAAGAATTTACTACAGGAGATAACAATAAGAAGTTGGCCGTATCAAGTCAATTCAAGTCATGTCAAGCACGCATGTATTTTCATTTCCACGTCCAAGTAATCAACAAGTAGAGTAACCACAAGTAGAGTATAGAACAGTGAAGAGTGGAAAGTGAAACGTAGTAGCAAGTAATATAGAGAGTAGTGGAAAGAGTAGTGAGTAGTGGACAGTCCTAGATTTAACACATGTAATAGTACTGGTGCCAAATGCCACACCTAGTCATTCACCTCCCCGGGGGTACACGTAGTGTTCGGGCGCTCTTCCCAGGACCAGACCGAGCCCTTAATTGTTTGCCAGGCATTGATTTCTTTGGATCAAAGATCCCACGAATCTAGACTTCCATAGTTTATGGCCAGAATTCCAAGGTTTAAGCTAAGTAGCAATAACAACATCAAGTAGGAAAGAGATTCATTTCCAGAATTTCAAGGTAAGTATAATCATCAAGGAGATTGAAATCAAGTCACAACAAGAGTTAATCGTGCTGCGTTACTGTAAAACAGCAGCAATCAAACAAGCTAAACAACATATTAATCATAATCACCAAGTTAAGATATCATGCTTAACCATTATCATTTATATTAGCCAAAGTGCCAACAAGCTAGAACAAGTTATCAAGGTAAAGAATAAACTCTCACAGGAGTGAAAAAGAATGCATTAACAGAGATTTATTTACACCATTAATCATTAATTAAGTGAGTTTCTATTTAATCTTGTATGCATTGAAATGAAGATGGTAAACGGTGTGTTTTTACACTAAGTTTGCATGTAGGAACCAATGTAAATTTGAAATTAAGAGGGGTACGTGAATAGGTCAAAAGTTCTTCAAAAATATGATTTCAATGGGTCTAAGTTAAATGGGTTGATTCCCCACTGATTCGGATCCATCTTTGGTTCGAAAAATGAAAAAAACTGGTTCTCTGGTGTATGGGTCGACCCTTGGGGTCGACCCCTGCAAAACGGGGTTCTGGAACTGCATGGGTCGACCCCAGGGGTCGACCCTCGGGCTGCCTGGGCTGCCAGGTGCATGGGTCGACCTCTGGGGTCGACCCCTGCAAGAACAGATCCGGCTGCTCTTCCGGAAAACATGAAACCTCATCCAAATGGGGTCCAAATGAGTTGAAATTAAAACCACATGCCATAGGAATCTTGCTAGACATATTAGGGTCATAAAACTACAGTTTGGAAACACTAATTTCATCAGAACTCACAAGAATCACAACCTATTCTATGAAGAACACAAGTAGACCTCGTTTAGGACATACCTCCACTAAATTGACAAATACTCTCGATATACAAAACCAAATTTAGAGATTTTGGTGTCAAAAGAAAGCTAACTCGATCATGAATCCAACCATATACTATATGTTACATTGAGATCAAGTTATATGACTCAAAATGAGCCCGTAATCAAGCTCTGGCTTAAAGGAAACTATATGAAACATGTTCTAGATATGTTCTTACAAAACTTCAAAATTCACGATGCATGCTCAATGGAATTTGGGGATTTCTAAGTTAAATGAAAGATAATAACATGCTGATTACTTCATGAAAGTTAATTAGAGTTTGGTTGTTAGATCCTACCTTAAATCGGAGAGAGAAAACTCGAACCCTAGGATGAAGAACACTTGGACAGCACCTCACAAAAAGCTCGATTTCTCCACGGATACCTAATGAAAATTGGGGCTTTTGCCACCAATGGATAGAGCTCGATGAGAGGAAAAATTTGCCATACTCATGATCAAGATTTGGTTGAGAATTCCTACCTCAATCGATGGATCAAAGAAGGATGAAGGGAAGCCAACGGCCTGCTGACCCACCTCCACAAATCGAGCTAGATCTCTCCAGATCTGAAATTTCAGCGAACCCCACAGCAGCCAAATGAAAGAAGACTCGTAGGGCTTCATTTTGATAGCTCATAGAGCTTCTGGAGCCTTCGGAATTGGGAGTATTCGCTGCTGCAAGCTACGTGTTTAGAAACGGCGCCGAAATCCTTGACTTGACCAAACTATGTCGGCAGCACGTTTTGGGGCTAAGTTTACCTCAAATTGATTGAGGGTAAATGTTCCTTACATTGTGGCCTTCCAATTGCCCCTGATTTCAGATCATTTGGTTGAGTAATCAGGTCGAATTTCACGTTTTAATCTAAGGGTTAGGTATGGGTCAAAAGTGTGCACTTTTGGGTTTAAACTCTAAATAGATCTTACCACGGATTTACAATGGCTTAATGCCAGAAGGAAAAGTTGTTATCTACCTCAACCTTAATCTGTTTACTATTTTTACAAATTTTTCTAAGGTAGTCAGATTTTTACTTATACTATTCCGTAAATAGTTAAATGTTAAGTTCGGCAAACTAAGTTCACTAATTCGGCATAATAAATGATTTTCTTAGGCTTAAATGTAGAAGACAAAGTTGCTAAACAAAATTAATTCTACAAGATGTGATTTTTGGGGATTTTTAGAAAATAGTTAAAAAATGACTTATTCTATTAATTAATTAATTAATCTAATTAATTTGGATAATTCTCATTAATTCGAATAACTTCAAATAAATTCCGAATAATTAAAAATAACTTACTAAATAAATTTCTAAAGAATTTGGGGTCTTACACATGCCGTATGATCCTCATCGACATTTTTCGACGTCCACAAATGCCCCCCGCTCGTGGGTGGCGCAAACGAGGGACGAGTGCGTGGGGCCCGCGAGTGTAGAGCTCTTCGACAGGACGTCTGTTCTTCCGAGCCAGTGGGATCCTAGTCCGGTGTGAATTCACGGGAAAGTGCTCACCCCTTCAACGAAGGGTTGAGGGAATCACTTCACTGCATATACATGCGGACCGACCTGTCTGAGTGGAAGTTTGGTCATCGGCATGGGGTGAATGCCGAAGCAAGAAGGAGGGGCCCATGTGTCACCCTAGGCGAGAGGCCCATAATGACTTAGATGAGGACAACCCCACAGGGGAGTTGGTGACTCGTGCTGGGTTTAGGAAAGTTGTTCATTCATTGACTCGGGCGGAAGTTCCGAGCCAAGCAAGGAGGGGTTCCTTTTGTGTTCATGGACTTGGACGGAAGGTCCGAGCCAAGCAAAGAGCATGCATTTTTGTTCATGGACTGGGACGGAAGGTCCGAGCCAAGCAAATGGGGTCCTTTTTATTCATTAACTTGGACGGAAGGTCCAAGCCAAGGGTTTATTCGTTGGTGGGACTGGAGATTGCAATATTGGGGTGGTTTGTTCATTGACACGGGGTTAGTGCCAAAGCAAGGGTCTTTTTATTCATGGAACCAGATGAAAGGTCCGGGCCACTGGTTTGTTCATCGATGCCAACGAGGAGTCAGGGATCGACACGGTCTATTCATTGACACGGGGTTAGTGTCAAAGCAAGGGTCTTTTTGTTCATGGAACCAGACGAAAGGTCCGGGCCACAAGTTTGTTCATCGATGCCGACGAGGAGTCGAGGACCGACATGGTTTGGTCATTGACACGGGGTTAGTGCCAAAGCAAGGGTCTTTTTGTTCATGGAACCAGACGAAAGGTCCAGGCCACAGGCTTGTTCATCGATGCCGACGAGGTGTCGGGAGCTGACACGGTTTGTTTGTCTTTTCTTCTCTTCATCAGTGCCGACGGGGTGTCGGGAGCTGATAGGGTTTGTTTGTCTCTTCATCTTTTCATCAGTGCCGACGGGGTGTCGGGAGCTGACCTAGTTTGTTGGTCTATTTGTCTCTTCGTCAGTGCTGACAGGGTGCCGGGAGCTGACATGGTTTGTTGGTCTCTTTGTCTCTTCATCAGTGCCGACAGGGTGCCGGGAGCTGACATGGTTTGTTGGTCTCTTTGTCTCTTCATCAGTGCCGACGAGGTGTCGGGGGTTGACCTGGTTTGTTGGTCTCTTTGTCTCTTCATCAGTGCCGACAGGGTGCCGGGAGCTGACATGGTTTGTTGGTCTCTTTGTCTCTTCATCAGTGCCGACAGGGTGTCGGGGGCTGACTTGGTTTGTTGGTCTCTTTGTCTCTTCATCAGTGCCGACAGGGTGTCGGGAGCTGACGTGATATGTCGGTCTTTTCTTCTCTTCGTCAGTGCCGACAGGGTGCCGAGAACTGACGTGGTTTATTGATCTCTTCTTCTCTTCATCAGTGCTGACAGGGTGTCGGGAGCTGGCGTGATATGTTGGTCTTTTCTTCTCTTCGTTAGTGTCGACAGGGTGCCGAGAACTGACGTGGTTTATTGATCTCTTCTTCTCTTTATCAATGCCGACGGGGTGCCGGGAGCTGACATGGTTTGTTTGTCTCTTTGTCTCTTCATCAGTGCCGATAGGGTGTCGGGAGCTGACAGGGTTTGTTTGTCTCTTCTTTTCTTTGTCAGTGCCGACAGGACGTCGGGGGCTGACGTGGTTTGTTTGTCTCTTCTTCTCTTTGTCAGCACCGACAGGGCGTCGAGAGATGATGTGGTATGTTTGTCTCTTCTTCTGTTCATCAGTGCCGACAGGGCATCGGGAGCTGACGTGGTTTATTCACTGGCATGGGGTTAGTGCCAAAGCAAGGGTGTCTTTGTTCATGGAACCAGACGAAAGCTCTGGGCACTGGTCTTATGCGTCAGTGGGACTGAAAATATTTTGATCTCCGGCGGGACTTGACGAGTCGACATCCCTCGGAGGCTTTGATGATGATTTTTCTCTCTTCTTTTTTTTTCTTTTTTCTTTTCTTCTTCTTTTCTTTCCCTTTCCCTTTTCTTTTTCTTCTTCTCTTCTTCTTCTCTTTTTTTTTTCTTCTTTTTTTCTTCTCTTCTTTTTTTTTCTTTTTTTTTGAACAACTTTGGATAGCTGTCGGCACAGACGCCGATAATGAGATAGTTGTCGGCTAAACGCCGATAATGACATAGCTGTCGGCTAAACGCCGATAGTTAGATAGCTGTCGGCTAAGGGCCGATAATTTAAAGCTGTCGGCTCAGGGGCCGATGATTAGAAGCTGTCGGCTCAGGGCCGATAATTGAAAAGTGAGCCACGAGGGCAGAGAGGAGGGTTTATTCCTTTAACGATCTGAATGGTGGGTCCAAATTGAAAGGGGTTCGTCGCCCGAAGGGACGGGGAGGAGAGTTTGTTGATTCGACAAGGATGTTCGTCACCCGGAGGGACGGGGAGAAGAACTTGTTGATTCAATGGCCTGGACGGGAGGTCAAAATCAAAAGGGGTATTCGTCACCCGAAGGGACAGAGAGAAGAGTTGGTTCATGTAACGACCTGGATGGAAGGTCCAAATCAAAAGGATTGTTCGTGACCCCGAAGGGACGGAGGGGTGGTCAAGTCGCTGACACGGGCTAGTGTTAGCGTAAGGAAAAGGGGATGATTCCTTACCTGAATGGCAGGCTCGGGCCAGGGTGAAAGGTTGTTTCGTTCTTTAATGCGCCGGGGGTACCAGCTGTATGAAGGGTCTTTTAATTCTTTGGCTGGACGGAAGGTCTGAACCAGAGTGGAGAGAATTCTTTCTGTTCTCCGGTTGGATGGTAGGTCTGAGCCAAAGTGGAAGGATCTTTTTGCTCTCTAGCTGGACAGAAGGTCCGATCTAGAGTGGAAAGGATCTTTTTGTTCTCCGGTTGGACGGCAGGTCCGAGCCAAAGTGAAAGGATCTTTTTATTCTCTAGCCGGATGGAAGGTCCGATCTAGAGTGGAGAGAATTCTTTCTGTTCTCTGACTGGACGGCAGGTCCGAGCCAAAGTGAAAGGATCTTTTTGTTCTCTAGTCGGACGGAGGGTCCGATCTAGAGTGGAGAGAATCTTTTGCTCTCTGACTGGACGGCAGGTCCGAGCCAAAGTGAAAGGATCTCTCTTTTATTCTCCAACCGGACGGAAGGTCCGATCTAGAGTGAAAGGATTTGTTTGTTCTCTGGCTGGGCGACAAGCCTGCACCAAAGTGAAAGGATTTGATGTTCTTCAATGCGCCGGGAGTACCGGCTGTGAAATCCGAACCCGGGAAAGTGGGCCACGAGGGCCGGAGTTGATGTTGCAGAAGTAGGCCGCGAAGGCTGCAATTGGGGAAGTGGGTTATAGAAGCCGAAGTTGGGAGGTTAGCAGGCCGTAGAGACGGGAAGTAGGCCATGGGGGCCAATGGTTCGGTTGCACGAGCTGAAATTGGAAAGGTAGGCTACAGAAGCCGAACTTCAGTTTTTTTTAACTATTATTTCCTTTATTCAAGCATGCAGGCATTCATCAGCAAGCATAACATAAAAATAAATAAGACAGCTCCCTCTATAGGGAATAGGATAGGGACATCGCCCATAATTCGCAGACACGGTGCGGGCCACGAGGCATAACTGAGGGGTGGTGCGCCCGTCAAGAGGATATCGCATGTCTTGCATGCACAGCTTAAATTCATGCATTTCACCTGAGGCAATTCTCTGTGGAGTGGAGGAGCAAACCTGTGAGCAAAAGGCCCTAAACATAGGGATATGCAGGTTTTCTAAGCAACACTCGAGGGTTACCCTAGCGCCTACACATGGGTTTCAGGCTCTCGATTTTGGTAGCTTCGCACAGCCCCCATTTGTTTATTTTGGTAGCAGATTTCACCGTTTGGCGCGAGTCTCCTCATGTGTCTCAATGGGGATTCCCGGCTACTAGGATTCGTTCTTGTCATAATTTTATTGCGGATTCCATAGTTTGACGCGAGTTTCCTCATGTGTCTCAATGGGGATTCCCGGCTACTAGGCTTCATCCTTATTGAAATTCGCTTCACCTTTTTACGCGAGTCTCCTCATGTGTCTCAATGGGGATTCCCGGCTACTCAGATTCACGTTTCTCTCTTTTTTATATATTATTCACTCTTTTTTTATTTTTTTATTTTTTTCTTTTTTTAAAGTAGGGGTAGGTAGTTTTTTCCTCACGATTGCCTTTCACGCGAGTGCAGGAATTCAAGTCTCCATAGAGTGCTAAGAAGAAATTCGGGCAATCCCTATGGTTGAAGACCATTGAACACATTAAATGTGAAGTGGGGAGTGTTACCTCGGGTTTATTTTGTGAGTTGGGCTCAGCAATTTAGCCATGACTCTTCCCCTTGACGTGTGCACCCGCCATAATTGGGTTCCCTTCGAGCATTTGCCGTGAGACACGTGCATCCGGAATCGGGGCAGCGTTATTATTTAGCAAGGAAACAAGGTCCTAGAAAATTCCAAGGATGTGTCTTATTCTATATTACAACCAAGCATGCAGGCAGGGCAGCCGAGCATTTTTTTTTGGTCTCTTTTTGGTCTCTTTTTTTTGCGTAAGAACATACTATCGTTACGTATAAGTGTAGTGGTAGTAAAAGGTATTAGGGGAGCAGGCCGCAAGAACCGAAATTGGGGAAGCAGGCTATGAGAGCCGGAATTGGGAAGCGGGCCGCTAGAGCCGAAATTAGGAAGCGGACTACGAGAGCCGAAGGTTGGAGGAGCAGGCATCGAGAGCCAAAATTGGGAAGCATGCCACGAAGGCCAAAGGGAAGCAGGCTATAAGGGCCAAAATTGGGAAACGGGCTGCAAGAGCCAAAATTGGGAAGCGGGCTGCGAGAGCCGATGTCGGGAAGCGGGCTGCGAGAGCCGAAGCTGAGAAGCATGCTACGAGAGCCAAAATTGGGAAACGGGCTGCAAGAGTCGAAATTGGGAAGCGGGCCGCGAGAGCCGATGTCGGGAAGCGGGCTGCAAGAGCCGAAGCTGAGAAGCAGGCTACAAGAGCCACAGGGAAGCGGGCTACAAAGGCCAAAATTGGGAAAGCGGGCCCTGAGAGTCGAAGTTGGGAAGCAGGCTACAAGGGCCAAAATTGGGAAACGGGCTGCAAGAGCTGAAGATAAAGGTCTCTATTTTTTGTTCTCTGGCCGGGGTAGGATCCGAACTAGAGTGAAAGGTTGATTCTTTTTTTCTCTAGTCGGGGAAGGGTCCGAACCAGATTGAAAGGTTGATTCTTTAATTCTCTGGCCGGGGAAGGATCCGGACTAGGGTGAAAGGTTGATTCTTTAATTCTCTGGCCGGGAAAGGATCTGAACCAGAGTGAAAGGTCGATTCTTTTTTATTGGGAAGCTGTCGGCTAGGAGCCGATAATGGGGTAGCTGTCGGCTAGGAGCCGATAATGGGGTAGCTATCGGCCAAGAGGCCGATAAATAGAAAGCAGTCGGCTCAGAGGCCGATAAGGGGATAGTTTTCGGCTCAGAAGCTGATGAATAGAAAGCTGTCGGCTCAGGGGCTGATAAGGGGATAGCTGTCGGCTCGAAGGCCGATAAGTGAAGTAGCTGTCGGCTCAGGGCCGATGATTGGATAGCTGTCGGCTCGGAGGCCGATGAATAGAAAGCTGTCGGCTTAGAGGCCGATGGTGGGATATCTGTCGGTGTAACGCCCCATCAGCGGAAGGTTTTGTCAGTTTAACGCCCCGTCAGTGGAAGATTTAGTCGGTTTAACGCCCCGTAGGTGAAAGGTTTAGTCGGTTTAACGCCCCGCTGGCGGAAGGTTTAGTCGGTTTAACGCCCCATCGGCGAAAGGTTTAGTCGGTTTAACGCCCCGTTGGCGGAAGGTTTTGTTGGCTTAGATGAAAAGTCACGACACCAACCCCATGAGAAGTATTTTTGCTAGATGGCTGGAGGTAGAAGGTGAAAGACCACGTCTGCCTCAAGGCTTACTTTCTTTTCTTCTCTTCTTCTTTCATGCGGGGAGGCAAGTGGAGAGACCACGTATGCCTGATGATTGTTCTTTTCTTTCTGCTCTTCTTTTTATTGTGAAGAGGTGGGTTCAAAGACCACGTCCACTTCATGACTGTTCTTTTTGTTATGCTATTCCTTTCTCATTGATGCCCTCGAACTGGGGTGTATTCTTTTAACATTCCCCCAGGTTGGAGTGTAGCTTTTCTTCATTTGCCCCCTAGGTCCGGGGGTGTATTCTTTATAGCTTCTATGCCCCCTCTGCAGGGTGTATTTCTTCTTCACGTGGCCCTAGGCCGGGGTGTATTCTTTATGGCTTCTATGCCCCCAGGCGGGGTAGAGTCTTTTGCTTCTTATGCCCCCACGACGGGGTGTAGTCTTTGCTTCTGATGCCCCAGAGCGGGGTAGCGTCTTTATGGCCTCTATGCCCCCAGGTGGGATGTCTGTTTCTTCTTCAGATCCCCATAAGTCGGGGTATATTCTTTACAACTTCCATGCCCCCGTGGTGGGGCATGTTGCTTCTTCAAATGCCCCTAAGGCGGGGTACGCCTCTCTTCATATGCTCCCATGGCGGGGTATGTTTCTCCTTCAAATGCCCCTAAGCTGGGGTGCCTCTTCTGCTTCCTATGCCTCCAAAGGGAGGTATCTTCCTCTTCACATGCCCCCGGCACGGGGTGTATCTTTTGCTTCTTATGCCCCTGAAGGGGGGAGGGTAGCTTTATTTCACGTGCTCCCACGAGGGGTGTGTTTTGCGTTTTGTGCACCCAAGGTAGGGTGGGTCTTTTCTTCACGTGCCCCTAGATCAGGGTATAACTCTGTTGCTTATCGTGCCCCCAGGCCGCGGTAGATTCTTCTGCTTCTCCCACCCCAGAGAGGGGTATATTTCTCTTCGTATTCCCCTAAGCCGGGGTGTAAACTTTGCTTTATGTGCCCCCAAGTCGGGGTGGATTCTCTTCATGTGCCCCCGGGTCGGGGTGCAACTCTATTTCTTCTTATGCCCCCAAGTCGGGGTAGATTCTTCTCATATGTCCCCGAGTCGGGGTGTATTCTATTCATGTGCCCCCTAAGCGGGGTGTATATTTTTCTTCTTATGCCCCAGAGCGGGGTGGATTCTTTTTTTTTCCACCCCGACACACTGGGGGATGTTTGCTTCTTGTGCACCCAAAGTGGGGTGTATTGTTGCTTTTGATGCCCCCAAGGTGGGGTGTATTTTTCTTCTTCAGATCCCCAAAAGCTGGGGTGCATTCTTTACGGCTTCTATGCCCCCGTGGCGGGGTATGTTGCTTCTTCAAATGCCCCTGAGTCGGGGTGTATTCTTTTGTTTCTTACACCCCAATGGCGGGGTGGATGAATGCTCTCTTCTAGATTCGTGGCCGTGCTCAGCCTTATTGCTATAAAGCATTCCCCACGGCGGGTAGGAATTCATCAAGCTACAGTTGCGACTTGCCGGATCTTCTAACAGCCACTCGAGGGGTCATCTTATGCCAGATAGGGGCAGCAGGGAGGAGGAACAGGCCGGGGCATTGCACCGCGGGCTTGGACCCTCCTAGAGTCGGGCGGGATGCCGTCCTTCTTCTCGTTCTCTTGGTCGGCCATGCTTGCCAATTTTTTTGTCCTTTCTTTTCTTCTCTTCTTCTTCTCTTTTTTTTGTGTAATAGACCAAGGTGGGTGTGCAGAAGAGCGCTCACCCCCTCAGGGAGGGGATGAGTGGTTCGCTCCACCGCATCAATCCCACAGTGGTAATCTTTGTTCAGCGCAGGTCCCGATGGATATGGACATACAACCCTCTCTCGCCAATTCTTTCTCTTCTTTTTTTTTTTACTTCTTTTCTTTCTTCTTTTAGCGGCCTTCATGATTCCTGGAAGCTGCATATGCCTCGGAGTAGTGTCCCCGAGGTCAAAAAGATAATTGTGCCTAGTCCAGCTTTTCTCCTCATAGGGCTGGCGAAGATAACACCAGCAATTCATCAAAGCGGGCAAACATTGTTTATTAGGAGGCCATGAGGCCCCGAATCTCGGCGAAGAGATGAAGGGTGGTTTGGTCCCACCGGGCGTGCCAGACTTGTGGACGCACTTTTTATTTAAAATTATTTTTTATTTGTTCATTGGGTTTATTAAGTGTGTGGACGTGCCACTCACAAAGTGACGATTTATTGTGCACTCGATCCGACTAATTAGACGATTGTGTGGTTCGTGTCGGGACCAGAACCCGCCGCGCCATAAAGGTCACGGCGTTATTTACATCCCCTCGGAGAGGGGAACACCCTTGATTAATCGCCGGGAATCAGGGCCTCATGGCCAGGAAACTATATCGAGAGAAACAAGCCGATAACGGTCTCGAATCAGTCGGAAAGCCCTATGTCTAGGGAAGCAAGTATTCGAAATATGTCGGTCACTCAAGGGACCATTTTGATATTCGGACGAGCGTCCGGCTTCAGAAAATCATGATCGTCACGGGGAAAACCGGAGCATATGTATGCCGGGGTACGGCAAATTTATTGTTCAAAGGGACGGGAAACGTCCAGTTAAATCCCGGTTAGAGTGGTCGGAAACCGATAAGTTTGTCGGCCCAGTGCAAGATCAAGCTACGACCATACTATGGTGGGCCCCCCGCGGTCGAAGTCGGGCTCACGTGGGCATCGTCAATGTCTCCGGTGCCAAGGGGGCAATGGGAAAGTGTCCCGGGACTAGATTCCGAAACGAAGACATGTGCAGAGATAGCTGGCTATAGGCCTAGGATGTGGGTCAGGCAATGACCATGTGATGAGGGCATCCCTTGCCCCTCCACATTTTCTCCAGACTCGGATTGTTCGTCGGCTAGCGCCATTATGTTAGTCATGTATTTTTGAGTCTAGTTATGTAATCTTCACATTTTCTTTGAGTCAATATCATGTAATTTTCCCTTTATTTGAGTCATGTACCTAGGTTGTTGAGTCATTTTCCTAAGTATTGAGTCATTATGTTGGTTTGATAGGTTAATGGGCCCAATTCATTGGGCTAGGCCCTGGGGCGCCCCTCCCTTAGACTGTTTGGTCATTAGTTAGTTTGTCAGGGTCAGTTTGGTCTTAGGAAAAGTGTGGAGTCTATAAATAGTCCCACCCCTCTCTCATTTGTAACAACTTATGATTGAATAATGAATCCAGAAAATTTCCACACCTTCTAGTTCCCTCTCAATATCTCCCTCTCTCTCTCTCTCTTACTATCACTCTCTCTAAGTGGGTTGTGCCCCCTCTCTCTCTCCTCCCCACCCCAATTTCAAAATTCATTCTCTCTCCTCCCCATTCACCCCTCATTAAGGCCCCTTCCCCTTTCCCATGCACTCATTCAATTCCCCCTCCAACCCCTAGGTGGAAACCCCTTCTCCTAGGCACCTTTCCACTCTCCCAAGCAACCCTTCCTCTCCCCAAGGTTGAAGGGGCTCTTCCCTAAGCCCAAATTCGAATTTCCCTCTCCCTAGGGCTGTGCCCTTCCATCTCCCCACCTCCTAAACCACCATATGTCGAATTCCATCTCCCCCCAACAGCCAAGTTCGCCCCCCACCTCCTCTCCTACTCACCATCTCTCGTGTGCACCTCCATCTTCCCCCCACCACCCTTTGCAGCTCCAGCTCTTCCTCCACCCATCCCTACCCCCCTATACCTCTTGGAAGATCCTAGCCACGTCCCTCCCCCCTCCACAAACCATCAGCCATCACTCCCAAGCTATGCTACCCTCTCTCCCATTCCCTTAATCTTGCTAGTTTGCAGTTTCAGATAGCAGGTCGCAGGCAGCAGAGTTGGGTCCTGAAAGTTGCATCGGATCCGGCCTCTCCCTGGTCCTTCTAGTGTCAAGGCCTACATCTCTGGAAAGGTCATCTAGAGAGCTTTCAAGGCGAGGTGGTTTCGTCGACATCTGAGTTCCGAGCTGCCGGTAGGAGCGATTCTCCCTCGACTGCGTAGGACCTCTCAGGCAGGGAACTAGAGCGAGAGTGGAAGCTCAACCACGATGAACCTTTTGGGATTCAGATCAAGTGTTCTTCAGAAAAAAATCTTTCCTCTCAAGTCCTCTTTCATCCTCAAGAAGCAGAGCTGCATTTGGACATCGGCATCTAAAGTTACGAATTTTCTACTCCAAGTGTGTCATGTCAGTTTACAGAAGCCAGAACCGACACCCCTCTACTCATCTGATCGTCCCGGTCTTCTCCAACATCTGCCGACCACGCCGTTGGTGCCGAAAGAAAGAAGACTCGACCACGGTTCCAACAGTTTAGGTCTTGTCTCAATCAGAGCTTGGTAGAGATCGTGGCACCCTCTGCAACCAGCCACATTGTTCTGCACCAGACAGAGGCAGAACCAATCAGTCCGGTTCCAATTTCTGCCCCGGCCAGCAACGACTTTACCAAGCATAGAAAAACTTCAGAGGTCATCCCTGGTCCGTTGGCAAGCTTTTGGCGCAAGTCTCATCAAGTTCTGAGCTCTGTGGAATTTTTGGCAGCATCATCACCGCCCTACTGTCCAGCAACTCTGAAGATTGGCAGAACCGGCAACGATCCGAACGTCGGGTTTTCTTCATAACTCCCCCACCCCGCTTGGCCGGCTGAAGGCCCCTCCCTGCGTGGAGGTAGTATTGGATGTAATAAGATTAATCCCCACCCTAAGATCACCCCTCATGCGAGAGGCGTAGTGGTGTAATCTTGCCATTTCAGGTTGAAGCGACACCGACGCGGCGTGCGGGTGTATACCCTCGCCTCCCCGCTCGCCCCCGTCTCCGGCCGGAGTCGGCGTCTTCACGCCAGCTAGGTGAGCTCCTGAACATCTCTCATTGCTGTAATGGACTTGCTTAGCTTAGAATTGCTATAGTTACTCCGTCGGCGGTAAGAGAGTGTCCGATCTTAAATTGCCACCAAATTGAGTGACCACCGCGGGCGAGTTGTGAGAGCATCCACTTAACCCACACCCTTGGTGTGTTGGCCGCTCATGATTTGGGCATCCTAGGTCCATTTGGGGTTCTTCCCAAGCTAGCCAACCATTGGAGTCTCAAGGTCCCGCCTCGGACCCTCTCCAACATCGCCTAGTCGCCATCGGGCACTAAGTGTGCGCCATACAGGTGAGCTCGCTAGTGTGAGTCCGCTGCTCAAAACTTGAATGCTTGCAAAATAGGTCCATAGGTCGGTTTTACATCAAGTGGTATCAGAGCAAGTTCACAACTTGTCTCTATCAAGTTGGTCCTAGGGCATGTCTATGCATTTAGAGTCTTCAAGTGCATCACTCTTGTCCCCTAGTATGGCCACCTCATATCGACCTTACCAATCGGCCCACTCCATAAGTCCAAGCCACCAAGAGATGTCTACCACTAACACCCATAACTTCCCTGGCCATGTCAACTACTTCATGAAAGCCTTGACCTATGCCAATGAGCAGCTTGATAACATATCGGGCCGACTCAACCAACTTGGAGAAAATAGGCCCGCCCCAAGGACGAACGATAGGATGGTCCCTTTCCCACTTCCCACCTTTGATGGAACCTCTCCTAGAGAATATTTAGATTGGGAAGCTACAATGGATCAATACTTCACTTGGTATCCTATGTCCGAGGATGAAAAGGCATGGGTTGCCAAAATGTAACTTACCAAACGGGCAGAAACTTATTGGATGCAAATTGTCGGGCTAAAGGTACTTAGAAGGGAAACTCCCATCACCACTTGGAAGGACATGAAGGAGCAACTTAGGGCAAAATATATGTCCCCTTCCTACCCAGGTTACCAAAGCCCAAGGAGCACTCCCACTCCCTTAACCCCACCCGACCAAAACCTCACCCCTAAAACCCAAGTATCTAAGGCCTCCACCTCCTCACCCAACCCCATAAGGTCCCCCACACCCCAACCAAAACCCCCTCCCCTAACCTACACTAGTCAAGCCCCTTTAACCCCCACCTCCACCCCAAATGATCCCAAGGGCAAGAGACCCTTAACCGGCCCGATTCCCTCCATAAGGACCACCACTCATCCAACCTTCACCACTCAAACCCAAGTGGACCCCATGACCACCCCTCCACCTAGGCCCATAATGGCCATCACCCCCCAACCCAAAACCCCTCACCCAACCCACCTCCCGCTTCCTACACCAATCTTTTCCCAACCTAGGCCTCCTCTACTTCCCCTTCCTATCCAAATCCAAGTCCACCCTTGCCCACCACCCCAAGTGCACCATGCTCCAGCTATCACCAATTCTCCCGCATTAGACCTACCCAACCCATTAACACTAGGAATTGAAACCCACACACCCATCCACATGGAAATAGATGCTAGTCCCGAACAAAAACCTACCCTAGAGGAAATCCAAGAACCTCCACTTCCACCCACCTCTCCTAGTCTGGATCATCAAAAGCCACACACCTTCACCATGAATGAAGTCATACTCCAATGGCTCAAACAAGGACCCACCCTTCCTAGCTCACCCCCACCTCCCTCACCGTTGGGATACCCATCCCAAATTGCCCCCCTCTACTCCTATCACACCACAATACAATCCTACTATGAGGTAGAAGGTTGGGATGATCTCCTCAAGGGTTTAGAATGGCAACTAGGGTTAACTTACTTATTGACGTTAGGAAAGGCCCACCCAAAAAGTCTTAGTCTAATCCACCCATGTGATGGTTCTATCACCTTGGTCTTCACCATTGGTTGCTACACTAGTGACCTCCTTCTCATTCTCCCTATGGATGAAAAACCCATCATGACCCACCCCACTTCCATTGAGATCTCAAGTACCTTGATCGACTGGCCCACTAACCACCTTGGTACCTTGAGGGAGGAGGACCCACCGTGTGAAGACCATGTGGGCATAGAGTTTCTTCTTCTAGAAAACCCAGTCCATGACCCCTTTGATCCCTTCCTTTGGGAGTATGGGTACCCACGTGACCCACCCACATCACCCACCACCCACCCTTTCCTACCCCCACACACCACGTTGGGCCAAGCCCACCTCATCCATGACCCAGGTTACACCATAGAAATCATGACCTTAGGCAACACCCACCTAGAGATCAAGAAAGTGCCCCACCCCATATCCACCTACCTAGATCCCTTTGACCCTTTTGAGTGGAAGCTCAAAGGCCACCCCACCATCCCACATGAGGAAGTCATCTTTGGGAAAGGAATTCATATATCTTGGCACATCACACCGCTTGGCATGATTAGTCCGTCGGGTACATTCATTCACATCACCCACATGTCAAGTAAGAAGCATAAGTGGACCATATTTGGATGTAATGGTCCACCCTCTTTCATCATGAGTCATAAGCATGAAAGGAGCATACATGGATGTCCGGGTCCCCCATCATTTGTCACCACCATGCCTACCTATGGATGCCCCGGTCCTCCCAAATCATTCAACGTCCTCATAACATCAATGCATGATAGGTCTATATGTGGTTGTCCTGGACCACCTTTGCATACCATACATTGTCAACTCACATCGCATCATAGTGCATGGCATATGCATTCAAGCAAGTATCAAGCAACAAGCGGTGGGATTCACAAGAAGCGAGCACAAACCCCTAAGCACCACTTTGAGTTCCAAGTTGACAACTTGGTGATGATGGCTTTGGAGTGGCTCTACTTTAGGGTCACCTCCAATCTGAGGGCACGAGGACTTGGACCTTGCCAAGATATGAGTGGCTTTGGCAACCCAGCTTATGGGTTGGACTTTCAAATGGGTTTTGGGATTCACCCCACTTCCCATGTGGCGGATCCGGCACCCTCTAAGGGCACCGCGGTGGATCCTAGTGAGTGCCTCGAGCTTACACCTACCCTTGTGAGAGACACCCTCGGAGTGCCACCACAAATAGCTTGAGAGCCCGACATGAGCACACGGTGGAAATACCAGGCAAGCAAGATCCTATCGCCAGCATGAGGGTATGACCGAGCCACTTTGTCGAGCTGAAGCGCCGTTTCCCGACTATGGTCGCGGGTTGAGTATGGAGATCGTGGATCGCCCAGAGCCGCAGTTCGATGTACTACTTCCCTGGTGGACCCATACTCGACGGGGTCGAGTTTTCCCCACCCCGGGGGTATGATGAGGGCATCCCTTGCCCCTCCACATTTTCTCCAGACTCGGATTGTTCGTCGGCTAGCGCCATTATGTTAGTCATGTATTTTTGAGTCTAGTTATGTAATCTTCACATTTTCTTTGAGTCAATATCATGTAATTTTCCCTTTATTTGAGTCATGTACCTAGGTTGTTGAGTCATTTTCTTAAGTATTGAGTCATTATGTTAGTTTGATAGGTTAATGGACCCAATTCATTGGGCTAGGCCCAGGGGCGCCCCTCCCTTAGACTGTTTGGTCATTAGTTAGTTTGTCAGGGTCAGTTTGGTCTTAGGAAAAGTGTGGACTCTATAAATAGTCCCACCCCTCTCTCATTTGTAACAACTTATGCTTGAATAATGAATCCAGAAAATTTCCACACCTTCTAGTTCCCTCTCAATATCTCCCTCTCTCTCTCTCTCTTACTATCACTCTCTCTAAGTGGGTTGTGCCCCCTCTCTCTCTCCTCCCCACCCCAATTTCAAAATTTATTCTCTCTCCTCCCCATTCACCCCTCATTAAGGCCCATTCCCCTTCCCCATGCACTCATTCAATTCCCCCTCCAACCCCTAGCTGGAAACCCCTTCTCCTAGGCACCTTTCCACTCTCCCAAGCAACCCTTCCTCTCCCCAAGGTTGAAGGGGCTCTTCCCTAAGCCCAAATTCGAATTTCCCTCTCCCTAGGGCTGTTCCCTTCCATCTCCCCACCTCCTAAACCACCCTAAGTCAAATTCCATCTCCCCCCAACAGCCAAGTTCGCCCCCCACCTCCTCTCCTACTCACCATCTCTCTTGTGCACCTCCATCTTCCCCCCACCACCCTTTGCAGCTCCAGCTCTTCCTCCACCTATCCCTGCCCCCCTAGACATCTTGGAAGATCCTAGCCATGTCCCTCCCCCCTCCACAAACCATCAGCCATCACTCCCAAGCTATGCTACCCTCTCTCCCATTCCCTTAATCTTGCTGGTTTGCAATTTCAGATAGCAGGTCGCAGGCAGTAGAGTTGGGTCCTGAAAGTTGCATCGGATCCAGCCTCTCCCTGGCCCTTCTGGTGTCAAGGCCTACATCTCTGGAAAGGTCGTCCAGAGAGCTTTCAAGGCGAGGTGGTTTCGTCGACATCTGAGTTCCGAGCTGCCGGTAGGAGCGATTCTCCCCGACTGTGCAGGACCTCTCAGGCAGGGAACCAGAGCGAGCGTGGAAGCTCGACCACGACGAACCTTTTTGGATTCAGATCAAGTGTTCTTAAGAAAAAATCTTCCCTCTAAAGTCCTATTTAATCCTCAAGAAGCAGAGCTGCATTTGGACATCGGCATCTAAAGTTACAAATTTTCTACTCCAAGTGTGTCAGGTCAGTTTACAGAAGACAGAACCGACACCCCTCTACTCATCTGATTGTCCCGGTCTTTTCCGACATCTGCCGACCACGCCGTTGGCGCCGAAAGAAAGAAGACTCGACCACGGTTCCAACGGTTCAGGTCTTGTATCAATTAGAGCTTGGTAGAGATCGTGGCACCCTCTGCAACCAGCCACATTGTTCTACACCAGACAGAGGCAGAACCAATCAGTCCGGTTCCAGACTCTGCCCCGGCCAGCAACGACTTTACCAAGCACAGAAAAAATTCAGAGGTCATCCTTGGTCCGTTGGCAAGCTTTTGGCGCAAGTCTCATCAAGTTCTGAGCTCTGTGGAATTTTTGGCAGCATCATCACCGCCCTACTGTCCAGCAACTCTGAAGATTGGCAGAACCGGCAACAATCCGAACGTCGGGTTTTCTTCATAACTCCCCCACCCCGCTTGGCCGGCTGAAGGCCCCTCCCTGCATGGAGGTAGTATTGGATGTAATAAGATTAATCCCCACCCTAAGATCACCCCTCCTGCGAGAGGTGTAGTGGTGTAATCTTGCCATTTCAGGTTGAAGCGACACCGACGCGGCGTGCGGGTGTATACCCTCGCTCTCCGGCCGGAGTCGGCGTCTTCACGCCGGCTAGGTGAGCTCATGAACATCTCTCATTGCTGTAGTGGACTTGCTTAGCTTAGTATTGCTATAGTTACTCCGTCGGCGGTAAGAGAGTGTCCGATCTTAAATTGCCACCAAATTGAGTGACCACCGCGGGCGAGTTGTGAGATCATCCACTTAACCCACACCCTTGGTGTGTTGGCCGCTCATGATTTGGGCATCCTAGGTCCATTTGGGGTTCTCCCCAAGCTAGCCAACCATTGGAGTCTCAAGGTCCCGCCTCGGACTCTCTCCAACATCGCCTAGTCGCCATCGGGCACTAAGTGTGCGCCATACGGGTGAGCTCGCTAGTGTGAGTCCGCTGCTCAAAACTTGAATGCTTGCAAAATAGGTCCATAGGTCGGTTTTACATCACCATGGTTGGGGCGAACCCGAGGTCCAAACGTGACTCACGAAGGTCTTATTGATATTCCCATGCAAAGGGTCCGGGGATGACGAGAGCCTTCTCGTTCCATTCAGATTTTGTCGGTCATACACGGACCATTTTATGTTCGGACAAAGATCCGTATAGAAAACAAGACGGTGATGGGAGCGAATCCGTGCAAATGTCTGCCGTGAGTACGGCAAGTTTGATGCAAGCGCGGGATTAGATCCAGGTATAGATGTCGGTCGCTAACGGACCATTCATTATTCAGACGGAAGTCTGTATTAGTAGCGTCGATGACGACGATAAAACCGTACGGATGTCTGCTATAGGTACAGAAAGTTTAATGTAGGTGTGGGATCGGATCCCGATAAAGACGGGTCGAGCTAACGAACTATCGGCCCGGGATAAGATCGGATCATGGTCACGCTCGGGCGAGGGCTCCCGAGATCCAAGTCCGACCTAGTGGGGCATCATTGCTTTTCTCTTCAAACACAGTCCGGGGAAGCGGATTGTTAAGTGTGAAGCCCAAACTCGCCAACGTGCGGCCTCACACGCGGATCAACCTGCGCGGTCAGGTCGCAGGGGTCAAGGGGGCAGCGCCCTGTAGACACGTCAAAATTGACGCTATGATGATCAAATCTCATGTCACTATGATAATACCCCAAAGTGAACTTCAATATTTCTATAATATAAAGTTTTTCTATTTTTTGTGTGTTTTTGTGATTTATTCTTGCATTTTTGGTGATTAACGACTTCATTGCCGGGCGTTATTTAAGTAACGGCCTTTCTTGAGGCGTGTTTTTAAGAAAGGACGACTTGTGATCTGGGCGTCAATTCCTGGTGTTATGCGAGTCCCACTACGATTTGAAAATCAATTATTAACGTCTTTCCTCAGGGCGTGTTTTTAATCAACGCCTCTTCCTCAGGCATCTTTCACTTTTTTTCAAATAAAGGTGGTTTTATTACCAAAATTGAATCCAGGAAGTGACGCCTTAATCTTGGTCGTGTTTTGAATTAACGCCCTTGAGCAGGTCATCAATTCTGAATTGACGCCCTTTGGTAGGTCGTGTCTCACCCTTTCGTATCCTGCTTAAACTCGCCTTTCCTAAAGGGTTCCCTGCCTTTATCGGTCACCTTGCTCGATCTGGGAACTAGAGTCCTTGCCATTAACGACCACTGCCTATTCTTATCTTCTCAAATCTGTGTCTATCTTGATCGAAACCTTATAAAAGGATTCCCTAGTCAATCTCGCGCGAGGTTACGGTGTTGCTGGAGCCATTAACCACGAATAAGAGAAAGAGCAGAGAGCAGTTTTCTTTTGCGCAGAGAAGAGTTTCTACTCTCTTCATCCGTGTGATCTCTTCATCATCTTCCTTCTGCTTCTTGCTACTCCGGTGGTTCTCCCCTTTACTGTTTACAGGAACAGCAGGGGTTCCCTCTCCCTTGTGTGTTTGTCTTCATCGTATCATCATCGATCATCATACTTTTCTTCTTTTGCATTAGTATGCATATCTTCCTCCTCTCCCTAATTCTCTAGGGGTTTTAAAACCAAACAAAAAGGTGCGCATGCTATATTCTTATTTCATCATCATACTGTTTCTTTGGATTGATATTACACTCACGTTTGGCTGATCTCCTTTTCTTTTACTTGTTTGTTCTTTGTTTCAAGATAATCAACAAGGAAAACCCCCCTTCATCGGCCAGCCGATAGAAGGTGGAGGAAGGAATCCATATCCATCCCGCGTCTTATTTTCACCAGGTATTCGCGATCATCTTTTCTTCTTATTGAGGTAACCCCTCTGGCGATCACACTCCTTAGTAGCACCACGTGCTCTTTTACTCCCTTTTTCATCATTATTCTTCTTTTTCTCTTATGCATATATATATATATATATTCCTTTAAGAGTGGATTTTCCATGATTCACAAATTGGCGATCACGGTGGGACAGCCACTGTTTTTCTTTTGATTACCATCTCCTTTTGGCACCCACGTGTGCCCTTTCCCTTTGGCACCCACGCGTGCCCTTTCCCTTTGGTACCCACGGTACCCCTCCTTTGTGCCCCACGGGCACCCTCCACTGTGCACACTGCACACTCCCTGGGATCAGCCAGCTTGTGATTAAATCTACTACTGTTGTTGAATTAATGCCTTTCACAAAGGCGCCTTTCTATTTAACGCCTTCATCCAGGGCGTCCTTTTTCTGTTTAACGTCTTCCACGAAGGCGTCTTTCATCATATCTGCTGCTTCTGTGAATTTGTGCCCTCTCCTTGGGCGTCTTTTTATTTGGCAGCGCCTTGCACCAAGGCACGTTTTTCTTCGATCTTGCGCGCCACTTATATTTGACGCCCTCTGTCAGAGGCGTCTTTATCATATTTAGCGCCCCACATCAAGGCGCATTTTTGCATTGTCTGAGAGCCCCTCCCAGTGATTCACGACAGCCACGCTGTCGTCTCTTTTGTTGGTAGCGACTGCCTCCAGGTCGCCTCTTTCCTGTGTGTTTACAGAGCCTTACTGTTTCTGTCTATTCATGCTGGATTCATACTTACATTGAGTATTTGATTATATTGCTGTGATTGGCTTATCTTATACTGCATTTTGTGACATTTGGTTGAGAGACCTCCTCTCTCTACACTAGGATTCCACACACCTTTCTTGGAATCGGGACAACCCTCCATTGAGCATTCCGTCTCTTTGGACCGAAAATCCCTTTTCCAAGACCTCCGTAAGTCCCCGCACCCGTGGATTCCCTCACGGACGCTGGGCCGGTTGTACCCTTGAAGTACCCGGAGTTTAGAGAACCTATCGTTGGTAAGAAGAGAAAGAACCTAGTTGACACGGAGGCTACACTTGGATCCAAACTAGGTTTCACTTTGCAAAGAGGAGTGAATTATTCTGCAATTTAACTCACTCTAATCTCAAACATAACACTAAAATCTTGCCTTCATCTCAACTTGTTTGCATAAATTTGGTTGGGTTGATTTGCTTAAGCTTGTTTCGATTGGGTGATTGATTGTGTGATAATTCCTTCATAAAGCTTTCTCTCTTTTTAAGCATGCAACTCCGTTCAGGTAAGATTATCAACATGGCAAGCTACGGATATTCCTATGATGATGTGGAAGAGAACGTTTTTGGTCAATCCTATGAGGTTCCCCAAGATTCTATCTATCATGAGGGAATTACCCTCCTCCTCATTCTCATTATCCTCAAGTTCATGTGGTCGATACCACTACTCAAGAGGTTGTGCCCTCTTCTCAGGCTTTACCCTCCAACACTTCGGGGAACCCCTCCCCATCTTTCAATGTTACTGATTTGATTAATGCTCTATCTCAATTAGATGACTCCCAGCGGCAGGCAGTTCAGGCCGCTTTGAAAGGGAAGTCCGTTCCCTCTTCATCCTCCAATCCCCCTCCGGCCGAGAGTGGTCATCACCTCACTAATGACCAAGCGGTCTTGAACAAACCCCCCTCTTGTCCACCGACCCCTGGTGCGACCATGCCGGCCCAACAGGCGAGCTACTCAGCGGCTAGGCCCCAATTCTTTCAACCTCCCCAAATTCTAAGGACGCCTATGCCAAATACCTTCATTCCAAATTCGGCCCTGGTCGAGTCAGACACTAATGCTTTGCTCCTTCAGAAATTGGCTAGCATGGAAGAAAAACTCAACAAGGTTACTGCAGCCAAGAATGCCCCGGAGATCTCTCTCCCTACATTGCCAGTTTTTCATTTACCACCTTCTGAGATGCCGAACTTTCGGCGATACAATGGAACTGGTAATCCTTTTATCCATCTGAAGAATTTTATGTATGAAACGTCCTTTTGGCAGGGCAACAAAGCCTCATTGGCTTATTTGTTTAGAAGATCTTTAGAGGGGCCAGCCCTCGAGTGGTTCTATTCCCTGGATCCGGCAGATGCTAGTGATTTCGATGTGGTTTAAAGGAAATTCTTGCAGAAATATAGGGACCGGGTTGGACCCTCCCTTTCAGTTACAGATTTGGTTGCAGAGAAAATGAAGCCCGAGGACTTCATCATATTTGCTGATAGATGGCAGTCAATGGCCGAGAAGTTGAAAGATACTTTATCAGAACCGGAACAGGTTAAGATGATTATATCCAATGCAACCCCTCAGTTCCGGCATATACTGGCTATGAACAGATTGACCACCATGGAGGAGCTTTATGAAAGAGCTCGTTATATTCAGACCCAAATGAAAGATTCGCCCATCATGTACATGTTTGAGCCAAAACCAAGGTTGGTTAAAAAGAATACAAATGTCAACAATAGCGGGTCCACGACTGAGGGCACCGTCATAAATGAGCAAGTTGGTGCGGTCGGCAACCCCACACCTTTTCGCCAATCTAACCCACGACCCCCGCCACCTCCATCACAAGGCACCCTCTTTAATTCACCCCCACAACACCAATTCGCACCTCAACCTTCCTTTGCTCCGCCACAAAATCAAGCGCCCCGCGCTGACCCTCCAGCTCCGCAACAATACCACCAAGTACCGCCACCCACTAATTATGGACCGCAACAACAACAGCAAAGGAGACCACTTGGCCCCAAAAGGGCCCATTATCCGCCATTGCCAGAAAGTCTCCCAGATATTTTCAATGCCTTAATGGCTGCAACTTGCTCATGCTACCAAAGGAAAGGGAAGTGTGGCCCGCTAATGTTGACACGTCCCGCTACTGTGTCTTCCACCGCTCCCCTGGTCATAATATTGATCGTTGCTTCCACTTTAAGGATTACATTTATGATTTAAATGACCAGGGTGGCATTAATTGGGATGAGATGAGATAGTTTATCGCCACTATGAAAGAAAGAAGGCCTCCTCGGCAACAGCAGGCTCAGCAGCCACAGCAACCGGCTCCACAGCCACAACAGCAAGCTCCGGCACCTCAGCAAGATATGGGGATTATCCACAATCCATTACCGGAGCACCCGCCAAATCAGCACGTGAACCCTGTCACGTCTCTGCATGAGGTGGAGAGAGGACAGGGATGGCATGAAGAAAATGCCTCTGTCGGGGCATTTAATCATAATCCAAATCAACCTCCGCGCCTCTTGCGCACGCTTCCTTCTTCTTCTACTCCCCAATTGAGCCGAGCTATTCTACGCCCCGTTAATCCACCTGCTCCCACCAATTCTCCATCCTTGCCAACCCGATCTCTCCTTACCCGCTTACCGCCTCCACACCCTACCACGCAGCAAACCCCGCCAACCACTACTAACCCTTCACCCTCGCCGTCTAGACTACTCCTTATTCGCCCGTCACCAACGCCCGCTACACCCACCACCACTACTCCTTCACCGGCAAAGATCCCCCCACCATCAGCTCCCCCATCTTTTATACCCAGATCTCTCTTCATTCCGCCCACTAACCCTTCCCACGCTCGGGCACCCCATCCTACTCTTACGCCTCCTGCGGGGGCTTCTTCCGTAAACTCCTCACCAACACCTCTTACGGGAGCTCCTTCTTCAAACACCCCTCCACCACTTCTTAACGCCAATACACCCTCTTCCTCTTCCAACCCTCCTCCTTTCCTTGCCCCGACAGAGGCACGGCAGAACGTGGCACCGCTCCGCAGTGGACGGATGTTCCAGCGCATCTTTCCCCAAAGAGAGCAAGAGCCCGCGCAGGGGCCTAATGAACAAGAACAGGAGCAAGAGTCCGCACCCGGCACTCAGTATGATTTGTTAAAGCATCTTGACCGAACTCCAGCAAGGATCTCAATTTTAGAACTAATCAAAAGGTCCACCACTCATCAGATGGCCCTGAAAGAATATTTGCAGAAGGTCATGGTCAATGAAGACATTCCGGTCGAGCAGATAACCACAGTCTTAACGCCCGCCAGCAGTCAGCCGGCGATTACTTTTCATGAGCATGAACTGGCACCACTCTCAGCAAGGAAATATGCTCTGTGCATCACGGTTGATATTAATACGGTGGCGGTGAAACAATGTCTAGTGGACACTGGGGCATCTATCAATGTATTGCCACCGAGCACTTTGAAGATGTGTGGCATTCCTGAAAATCTGATTCGGCCGTCTACCATAACAGTCACAGCATATGACAATACCAAGAAGCCTCCTCTAGGCATGATCACATTAAAAGTCAGTTTGGGTCCGGCCGCAATCACAGTCGATTTCCACATTTTGGACATGGATCCAACATTTAATGGCATTCTGGGCCGCCCCTACATTCAACAGCTCGATGCAGTGCCCTCTACAAATCATCAGTGCCTTAAGTTTCCACACAAGGGCCGCATTATCAAAGTTACCAGTATGCCAAATCTGCCAGAGGAAGACATACACTTGGCTTCATCAGTTCCTTCTATTTGGCCTGCCAACAAGCCGTTGCTATCAATACTAGACCTCCCTTACCCATGGCCAATGTCGCCCGAGACAGTCACGACAATTGCTATGACACCCTTGCCTTCCAAGGGGAAGAAGAAGAAAAACATGATAAACACCCCTGGCTGGAAAATCCTAATGAAAATGGGGTATCAAAACGGCACAGGTCTGGGTACCAGTTGTCAAGGCAGGACTAGGCCTATTAAGCCTCAGAAATTGATTACACGAGGCGGCCTGGGCTATAAAGGACCAAGCAAGAATGAAGAAGAACCATGGGCAGTCATGACATCCACTCTGAAGACGGATCGCCAACCGCTTACATGGACATTATGGACACATTTTATTAAAGGTGGCGTCCAAAATAATGAGCAGACTACAATAATCACCTCCATTCTAGATTGTCAAGATGTTCATGCGAGACAGTTTGCTCGCCATATTGCACCATTGGCCACTTATAAAGCCCTGGAGTCTCTAAGGCCGATAAAAGAAGGAAGATGGATGATCCAGAGTGTGATTGGTACAGATGGTTCGATATGAATGATATTACTATTGCATTGAGCCGTCTCTTTATGCCGACTGATCCGGAATGGCCGCCACTAATACATGAATTGATTGAAATGCTGGCTGTTATTACAAATAAGAGGCAGTTGCTGAGTGATTATACGGACACTGGAGAGCCAGATGTTCCATATGAAGAAGGATTTGCAATAGACAGGCTGTGGGCCGGCCTCTTTTCCCTCACTTCTATGCATCCGTCTCTTCTTGTTTCCCTACATTCTCAATTGTTTTCTCGCGTGTCGAGACCGTCGCCAATTATGATCAGCTTTTCTCCATATTCACTGAAGATTTCTCTCCCGATTCCTCCCTTGCTCCTCGAGCAATTCTCCAAACTCTCCATCACACCCCCGCGCGGGTCATCTCTGATTCAATCTTTCTCCAAGCTTTCAATCTCCACTCCTCCTGTTATTCTCCCTTCACATTGCTTTCTTCTAGAAAAGGAAAATAAAAATAAAGATAAAGATAAAAACGAAAAAAAAATGCCAAAATTCCAACTCTTCAGTCTTCCATCTCCGTTGAGGAGACTTCTTATCTCTTTTCCGAGTGTGTCCCGACCCAGGGGCCACTCTTCCATTATTCATTGATGAATCCTTTCTTCCCCTCTGGTGAGGGGTCTTCATTTGTATCACCTCCTGTATCCACTTTTTCACCTCCTTCCTTCAATCAAGCTAGTTGTTCTTCTTCTTCTAATAAAATTCATGGGGTAGATTTTCATAAGAAATCCAAGGGTAAGCAGATTCCGCGTAGATTTGTGTTGGAATTAGCCAGAAGGTGCCATGCTTGTTTAGCTCTTCCCGAATTTTTGGAAAATCCGATCATCCTGCCAGAGTTGGAATATGAGGGTACTAATGTTTCTTATGAGGGTTTTGGTGTCTATGAAATCATGAATGATGAGGACCCTATTGAAGAGGGGATGAAAGTTATGAAGAATATGAGGACGAGGCTGATGCCTTTGCCAGTGGCATGAGAAGATTTAATGAACCATCAGCCTCAGTAGAAGAGCCTACCAAAGAAATAAATTTGGGTACGGAAGAAGACCCTAGGATTGTCCTCATCAGCAAGAATTTGCCGCCCTCCGAAGAGGAGGCGCTTATTTTGGTACTTCAAGAATACAAGGACACGTTTGCGTGGAGTTATGAAGATATGCCTGGATTAGACCCTGCGCTCGTTGAACATCGGCTTACACTTAAGCCAGGGTCTGTCCCGATCAAACAACGGTTGAGACGTTTCCACCCTAACATGGCTTTAAAGATGAAAGAAGAGGTCGACAAGCTTCATAAGGCTAGATTTGTTAGAGTTGTCCTCTATCCGAACTGGGTGGCTAACATCGTCCCGTCATGAAGAAAGATGGAAAGGTTCGGATTTGTATAGACTTTCGGGACCTCAACCGTGCGTGTCCTAAAGATGACTTCCCCCTCCCTCATATCGATGTTTTGATTGATAATACGACAGGATTTAAGACTCTCTCCTTCATGGATGGGTTTTCAGGGTATAATCAGATTCGCTTGGCTGAAGAAGACCAGGAGAAAACATCGTTCACTACACCATGGGATACTTACTGCTATGTGGTCATGCCTTTTGGACTCAAGAATGTTGGAGCCACCTATCAGAGGGCAATGATGGCAATTTTTCATGATATGATCCATATTTATATTGAGGTGTATGTGGATGACCTGGTAGTAAAATCAAGGACAAGGATTGAGCATCTTGGGGTTCTAGCTAAGGTCTTGCAAAGATCACGAGAATATCAGTTGAAAATGAACCCCAAGAAGTGTGTATTTGGTGTTTCATCAGGGAAGTTGCTTGGATTTATTGTCAGCAAAAGAGGAATTGAAGTTGATCCCAATAAGGCGAAGGCCATTAGAGACATGCCTCCTCCCAAGAATTTGAAGGAAGTTCGAGGATTAATCGGGAGGTTACAATTTATCCGCCGCTTTGTCTCCTAGCATTCACAAACATGTAGGCCGTTTTACGAGCTTACTAAACCGAGGGTCAAGTTTAATTGGGATGACAAGTGTCAGGCAGCTTTTGACGGATTGAAGGATTATCTGGCCAATCCTCCTGTCCTGAGGCCGCCAATTCCAGGCAAACCGCTTATCCTCTATGTTTCTGTCCTGGATGACTCTGTAGGTGCTGTCTTAGCTCAAGTGGATGAAGAAGGTAAGGAAAGGGCAGCATACTATTTGTCTAAACTTCTAAACCCTTGTGAGCAGAGGTACTCAGCCATGGAGAAGACCTACGCTTCCTTAGTCTGGGTAGTTCAGAAATTAAAACACTATTTCTTAGCTCACGAGGTTCACCTCATTGCTCGCATGAATCCGATTAAATTCCTTCTTGAATAATCTGTTCTCACTGATCGATTAGCACGCTGGCAAAGCTTCCTTTCACAATTCGACATCACTTACATTCAACAGAAAGCAATCAAAGGCTACGCCATTGCCGAACATCTTGCTCACCACCCTCTCCCCCGATTTGATCCTGTCAATTCGGAGTTTCCAGACGAAGAACTAATGTCCATTAATCAACCCCACGATCCTATGTGGACGTTACATTTTGATGGAGTTCTAAATTCCCAAGGAAGAGGGATCGGCATGGTTCTTTTAACGCCAGAAGGGGTCACCATCCCATTTGCTGCTCAGCTCACTTTCCCTGTCACAAACAACATAGCTGAGTATGAGGCTCTTTTGGCCGGCCTTCAAACTGCCCATAGATATGGTGTTACCCAATTACGAATTGTTGGTGATAGTCAGCTCATTTTGCGCCAAGTGCTTGTCAAGTGGTACACTATCAATCCTAAACTCAAGCCCTACCAGGAACTTGCTTCAGCTTATGCCAAACTCTTTACCAAGTTAATCTTCATTCATGTTCCTCGAAGCCAGAACATCCTAGCCAACGCTCTTGCCTCTTTGGCCTCTGCTCTAGTCTTCCCTCCTGAGCGTGATTTTCATGTTCCTCTTATTCATCAGCGTGACACTCCAGCTATTAAGGATCGTGCATTCCTCGATATTAGGGATAAGGTGCTCGAGAAGGCCAGGCGGAGCGAAGCTCTTAAAGACAAAGATGTCATGTTGTTAGATTGGGAAGAAGAATTAGCTGACGAAGAAAAACCTTGGTATTACGAGATTGCCAGATATTGCAATGATCAGTCCTATCTCGAGGAAGCCACTGCAGAAGAAAGGAAAGCAATTAGAAGAGTGGCTCAACGTTATGTTTTGGTTGGAAGTGTGCTCTATAGAAGAGGGCTCACAGGTGTTTTATTAAGATGCCTCGACGATGAGGAATCTTGGAAGGTTGTGGAAGAGGCGCATTCAGGAGTGTGTGGTGGTCATGTGAACAGCCAGATGTTAGCTAAGAAGATCCTTAGGCTAGGCTTCTATTGGCCAACTCTAGAAGAGGATTGTTCCATCTATGTTCGAAGGTGTGTTAAGTGCCAGCTGCACGCCGACAAAATTCATTATCCTGCTTCTTCACTCCATCCCATGTCCTCCCCATGGCCTTTCTCCATGTGGGCTTTTGATATCATTGGACCTCTTGGTGATTCGAACCTCCTGACCAAGCAAAAGTCGTTCATCCTGACGGCAATGGAATACTTCACCAAGTGGGCGGAAGCGGAAGCCTTCGTGGAGATCAAAGCATCAACTGTCTGCAAATTCATAATGAAGAATATCATCGCAAGGTTCGGCATCCCGAGTACCATCGTCACTGACAATGGACCTCAATTTATCTCTCAAGAGCTTAAGGATCTCTGCCACAGGTATAACATTGCATTGCATCATTCTTCCCCCTATTATCCGCAGGACAATGGCCAGGTAGAGGCCACTAATAAAACTTTGATCAAAATCGTTAAAAAGACGTGTGAGGCTAATAAATTTTTGGATTGGCCAGACAAGCTGGTTGAAGCTCTCTGGGCCTATCGTACTTCCATTCGTACCCCCACTGGGCAAACCCCTTTCACCCTTACTTATGGAATGGAGGCGGTAGTCCCTTATGAGATTCTCATTCCATCTCTGCGAGTACAATTGGATAAGGAACTCTCTATTGATGAGCGTCGTGATTCACTCCTTGCCCATTTGGAACTCCTAGATGAGAAACGTCTGGTCGCCGCTGAGCATGCGCGTGTTTATCAAAACAGGCTATCACGTTTTTATCGAAAGAAAGTAATTGAGAGAAAGTTCAAAGTCGGTGAGATGGTGATCAAGAGAATCTTTGTAAAACCTGGTGGACCCCGTTCAAAACTCCAACCAAACTGGGAAGGACCGTTTGTTATAAAAGATGTTTATCCTGGCAATGCTTATAAACTGATTAATGTTGAAGGACAAGAGCTAACTTACCCTTGGAATGGTCTGTACCTTAAGAAATATTACCCCTAATCCAAAAACTGAAAAAATAAAATAAAATAATAGAATTCTCCAAAATCCAAAAAAAAATATAGAATTTTCCAAAATCTAAAAAAAATATAAAAAATGTATATTGAAAAGGGTTGCCGTGGCACACAAGGGCTCAAGGTCTGAAAGGTCAAAATTCAGAATTCATTCATCAGTCTTGTTAACTCAAAATGGGGTCGACACCCGCACACATTACACACTTAAACCATGAACTCAAGTGGTGCAAAATCCGATGGGAAGTCAAAAAAACCTGACTAAAGGTGAAGACGATGCCCATTCTTTTTCTCTTCGGCCCATAAGAGAGGAAAGGAAGTCTCGGGGTAGATCCACCAAGCCTATCCGCCGCCCTAGTAGGTGGAAGTCAGGGCCCAAAAGGGAACAAATGCCACAAAAGCCCAAGTACAATTAGGTTTATTTTTCAGCAATGCAAATCAGTTCCAAAGTGAAAGTCAAATCATGAAAAGAAAAGTATGTCAAGAGGGCAAAGTCCCCGCAAGGAAAACCTTGGGCGTATGCATGCAATAAAAGAGGCAAAAGGCAACAAAGTTTTCCTACGCCGAAGACTGAACCCCAACAGGCATAGGGTAAGGGGAAGTGGTTTTATCTAGAGCTTCTCAGAATCTCTTATGGGCTTCCTTATATCTTCGTTTTCTTTGTGGTAAGTCATAAACCAGCAGAATGGTCAAGGCTGACCTAGGAGATTGCACCATGCGAAATCTTGGGTATAAGTTACCTATTATCACGTCGCCCCCCTTTTGATTAATCAAGAAAGACCAATGAATTTTAAATGGTGACCGTGTAGGATTAAGAGCCCGGGTGGCTTTGTCAACCCAAAGAAAAAGAATTCACGCCTTTGATTAAGGCGCTTTTTATTGAATTCACGCCTTCCTGAAGGTCGTCATTTTTTAATTAACGCCCTTGTGTGGGCCGTCTTTTCAACAAAATTCAAAAAAAAAACGTTTCAAAATTCACGCCGTCACCTAGGGCGTCTTTTGTTTGAATAACGACCTAATCTACGGCGCGTCTTTTGAAAATAGAAGAAATATATATATATATATATATATATATATATATAAGGAAAAGAAAAGAAAAGAAGAAATGGGGTTTATTCTTCATGTGCGTGCTTGCATTATTGCATAGGGCATCTTGATTATTGTTTGCATACGTGTGCTTGCGTGTTGCATCTCCCTTTATTGGTTATTTCATTTGCCTTATTTGATTAAAGGCTTGGCCCCTTGACCCGCTATCCAGGTCAAAAGAAAAGGCACCCCTTACTTATTGAGCAAGGGGCCAAGTCGAACAGATGAATTAACCTGTTTATTTAAGTGTGAACTACAGCTACAGGTACAGGGCAAAGTAAAGCGAACACAAAGAACGTGGAAAAGAAGCGAAGTACACAACCACAAGTACACAACTACACAAGTGCTCAGGTAACAAAAAAAAAATCTCAATCTCATATGTATATACATCATGAATATCTGAGTACAGGTGTGAGGGTGGAGGAGTACAAGTAAGTCTCTCAGCTCTCGCCTCCACCCTCCTCTCTCCTACTCTCTACCTCATCCTCGCCGTCCCGAGGAGGCACTGGTGGAGGAGGCATGGGCCCCCGAGAAGAAGCTGGAACTCGAGCCTGGCCCCCTGCCTCGCTCCTCTCTCGAAGAGAAGAACCCGCCACAAAGGTGGAGCTGGTGAAGGAGTACCCCGCAGCACGAGCTCGCTCACGCCCTCGCTAGAGACGCTCCTCAGCAACTCGTAGCCGCTCCTGAGAAAGGACCAGCTGGGTCCTCGAGTCTGCCAGCTCACGCTCGCGTGCTACCACCAGCTCCTGGTACCGGGCACGCTCTGACTATTGTAGCTCGTGGTGACGGGCACGGTCCGCTAGGTGCTCCTCGTGCTCTCGCGCACGCTCTCGCCGCTCCAGCTCGAGGGCAACCCGCAACTCTGCCACGTCCTGAGGCAACTCCTCTCGTCACCTCAGGGACCGCTCCAGCTCTGTAATCCACTGCTCGCGGATCGCCAACTCTGTCCCGGCCAGGGCCGCCTGGGTACGTGCTGCCTGTAACTGTCTGGTCTGCAAACAGGTAAACAAATCATCAGTTCCATTGTGCAATAATTCATGAAATAAGCAATACATGACGAAAGGTAAATCACTCACCTGGGCAGTCATCGCCTGCTGTCCCTCGCAGACGCAAGTAAGAGCGGCTCGAAGCTCCTCAGTCTGAAAAATGAATTTCATCAGTGCACATTGAAATATAAGCAATAATTGAATGAGGTTTGAGTTCTGGAATTTAGCCGTGAGGCGAGGTCGCGCTCTGCAACCTCGGCCCGTGTGACCGCTCCCGCTAGCTGCTCTGCTAGTGCGGTCACCTCTGCACTAGGTCCCCTCGAGCTGGAGGCTTCCCCAGCATCTCTCCCTACGGCTCCCTGCTGGGCACGCTACATTTATTGAAATTGTCAGTGGCTAATCATCAATAATTCAACAAAAATACATTTGCATATAGATTTAAACACTCACCAGGGTCTCGAGGTCGGCTCGTGTGGCAGCTAGCTGGTCCTCCAAGCTGTGTAGATGGGCCTGGGCATCCATCGCCGCTATGTCCCGTGCATCCTGCATCCATTTCATATTAGTCACATAATTGAAATACATAAGCATTTGCATTTAATTTAGAAGCAAGTGCATTCATACATACCCCTAGGACCCTCATCTGGGGTCGGCCGGCGTAAACCTCCCAGTAGCACCGGAGGTACTCGGAGCTGTCAGTCGCCTGGGAGGTGACTCGGGTCCCGCCTCGCCGCCAGTCGGCGTACTGGTCCTCGAACCGCACCCTCCAGTCGATCGCCTTCGTGCGACCGCGCGTCTTCTTCCCAATCCCTCGCGGCTCCCCGACCTCTATCCACTCCTGGTGTAGGCCCAGGGTCCTCATCACCAGTCTGAGCCGTAACGGCTCGATCTCGCTCAAACAGTGAACCCACAGCTCATGCTCAAAGCGAGGTCGCCCTGCTACGACCCATGGCTGGCCCTCGTCGGTCATCTCCTCGTAAGGCCTCCATCGCACCTGCATCCATGAACATGCATATCATCTCATCATAATAAATTCAAACAAACATAAAAAAGGAAAAAAAGAAAAATGCATAACATTCATCATGCATACCAGCGAGGGGGGGAAGTCTCGGAACTCTCTCCGTAGCACCCACAACTCGTAGCCGAGTGGGGCGCCGAAAACGACCGGCAGCCAGCGCCGTGCTAGAGGGAAAGCACCCTCACCTCCTGGCCGTGGGTCGGCGCGCCCCATGGGCATGTACAGATGGCTCCAAACCTGCATCCATGCATTGCATTAGTAAGGCATTCACATGCATAAAAAAGAAGAAAAAAAAGAGAGGAAAATATATAAGTGCATACCTGAAGAAAAGGTGAGAAGCCACTGACGGTCGTCTCTCGTCCTGTCCTCGTGGACAAGTCGGCTAGTAGGTACGCCAGCAGCGCCGCTCCCCAGGCGTATCTGCCAACTCCCTCTAAATCCTCGAGGATCCCTAGGAACCGGCAGTTGATGACGTCGCCCTTCGTGCCGAGCAATAGCCTCCCGAGCAGCAGCAGTAGGAACCTCCTCAAGTCTCGGTCTGCTCTCTCCCTGTCGGCTGGGTCCTGGCAATAGACTGCCCTAGCCCCATCAATCAATCTCTGTGAGAACTGCTCTAAGGACTCCCCTGACCTATGCCTAGCATCCCCTAAGCCCATCACTGTAGTCAGGTCGGTGCGGAAGATAGTCCTACACTCGCTAGGTGTCTCATAGACCATCTCTAGCCCTAGCAACCTCTGGGCGAGCTCGGTATAGTCTGGTAAGGTGATCCCGCTCACTGCCTCCCCGTCTACCCTAAGTCCCGTGATCCTAGCCACATCCTCTAAGGTGGGAACCATATGACCCCAGGGCATGAGGAATGCCCGGCTAGACCTATCCCATCGCTCTCTCAGAACCTGGATAAGTGGTAGGTTGGGTCTGACTGGCTCTATGCTAAGGAAGGCCCCAAACCCCATAGCATCTACCCTAGCTCTCTGGAACTCGAGGAGGCCGTAATATGCTGCTCGGACCATGACCCAGGAGATCCATGTCCTCATCAATCCCTGCGCACATAAAGAAAGAAATTTTGGTTTAATTGTTCAATTATTCTTATTGAAATTCACTTAATTGCCTTGGTTTGAGAAGTTGATGTTTGATTTAATTAACGACCATCCCCAGGTCGTGGTTTGTTTAATTAGCGCCCCTGAGGAGGGCGTGGTTTCTAAGTGAGCTTTGAATTAACGACCTACCCTAGGTCGTTGTTTATCTAAGAAACGCCCCGGTGGGAGGCGTGGTTCTAAGGTTAATTTCTAAATTCCTAAAAGGTTTTCCAATTGACGCCCGTCCCAGGGTCATCATTTGTCTAAGTAACGCCTCTGAATGAGACATTTTTCTTAAATGAGTTTTGGGTTTTAATAATTTTTTTCTGGAATTATCTGAATGGACGACCATCCCTATGGTCGTTATCTGTTGAATTGACGCCCCGATGGGGGGCATTGTTTTCTAGGGTTTTGAAAATAAAATAAAAACAGCATGCGATATAAATCATGGAAAAAAATAATAATTAAACAAATGCACGGAATTAATAGCATGATTGATATGAAAAAAATGATAATTTAAATGGATGACATGCTCTAGGGCGTGTTTTCATGATGATAATTATTTTTCAGGAAATAAAATGAATTCACGACCCAAGGTTGGGCGTCTTTTCTTTAATTCGCGACACCCCTAGGGGCGTCTTCTTTCTGAGTTGCAGGTTCTTCTAGCCCGAGGGCTATGGAAATTGAGGTAAAAATAAAATAAATTTCAAAAAAATGGAAAGTGGGTTGGAGGCTTACCTTCTGGCCTTTGGGTCCTGTCAACTCTCCCCGAAGTTCGGGCCTTGGCTGACGTGGCCGCCGGAGTTGGCCACGGCGAGGCACGGCCACCGTCGTTATTTCTTCTTCTTCATCTCCTTCCTCTTCGTCTTCTCCTTCTTCATCCTCACCACCTTCATCACCATCTTCTTCTTCATTTCCTCTTCCTTCACCTTCGTCTTCTTCATTTCCCACGGCCTCGTCGTCGTGTTCTTCTTCGTCGCAGGCCATCGCCGCCGGATCTTCCTCGGCCGCCGCGGGGGGAGCATCCTCGGCATGGGCATCTTCGCCCAAGTCCACCACCTCCGGGGCCGAGACCCTCTGCCGTTTAAATCCGCCAGCCATGGCTAAGGCTAAGGCTAGGGTGTAGAGAGAGATAGAGAGAGAGAATGAGAGAGATGGGGTTGGGTTCGGTTAGGGTTGCAGTGGGAGAGAAGAGAGAAAGAGGGAAAGAGAACGGAAGGAAGAAGAAGAAAGGAGAGAAAGTTAAGTCGAACGGTCAAAAAGAATTAACGACTTAAGGAAGGCCGTGTCTTATGGAATTAATGACTGAAACAAGGGCGTTTCTTGATAATTGACGACATTTCTTAAGGCGTTATTTTTGTTTGCATGGGGAATGATAACCGTCGTCAGACGCATTCAATGGAGGTTGATTGATGCGATGGGAGTGATGATTACTGTTTCTGAGTAATGACCATGCCTGAGGCGTTATTTATATGAAACGTGGCTTTGCTGAAGGCGTTACTTTTGGAATTTCAACGAATACTTTTTGGAATATAAATCGAATTAACGCCTTGTCTTAAGACATCATTCAGTTAACGCCCATATGTGAAGGCATCAATTATGAGAGATCAATCATTGAAGACGGCGTACTCTGAGGCATCATTTATGGAATTAACGACATTGACTGAGTCATTATTTGCAACAGAACCACAAGTTATTGAAGATTTGACTAGAAACACTGTGTTATTGGCTCAATCAGGATATTATCATTGATTTATTGGAAGAAAAGATTGCATTGCTTCAATGAGCCACTTTGGGCCTCAAGCTTCTTAAAGCTATTACATAAGACTTCCACTGTTCTCTATCTTCTTCTAAGTTTTCCACAGGATGATGAGCCTTGTTGATTTTCCACAGAGCTTGGATAGTTGTGCACTCTTCTCCATCTTCATTGTTGCCGAGATCCCGTGTCTTGATCGAAGGGAGATGAGATGGATCTTCAAGCATTTGTCGTGGAAGCCCAAGTTGAGGAAGGCACCGATGTGAGTTATACATAACGAATTCTGAGGCGCCTATGAGTCGAAGGTCCGTGCCGGAAGAGAATCGTGCGCGGAGTTCTTGAGTCTTGAGTATTCCCGGGACACAAGTAAAAAGGTTCTTTGGCATTACCTTGAGATGTCCTCTCCATTCCACTCTCTTTTTGATTTGAGGTATCTGGTTCATCACCCTATTGCTTATTCCTAATGAGCCGGTCATGTAAGAGAGTGGGCTTTTTGAAAAGATTCTAGAAGGTTGTTGGGTCTCCTCACATGGATCGAATTTGAAATGGAGATCTACCCAACTTGAGAGTGCTAGCACGCATCCATAGATGGGTCTCCCCATTGCCGCCGAAGTAAGCCCACTATAGAGATAGGCTAGAATTGCCGCTCCCGCTCTCTCTCCTTCCCATAGGCTCACTATTGCGCTTAATTGGGATTCTTCCAAGAAGTCTTCCGTGGATGGGAATAGGAGTGCTCCTGCCAAGCACACCACGAAAGCTTTTGCCACCCGCTCTATCTCTTCGTCTTCTTTAGCTTGATCGGATCTCTTGTACACCCAAGAAGCAAGCTTTAAGAGATTGATTCCCTTGGAAGCTTTGATTTGGTTCACTAAGTTTGGGTTGGGAATTAAACTTGTTAGTAGCTCATGTGAAGAAATTGGTCTTGGCATGATGGCCATCTTTTCCTCTTCTCCTTGCTTCATCTTCTTTAAACCTAAGAGCATCTCTAGTTCTTCTAACAGGACTGTGGCTTCAAAAGTCGAGAAAAGGAAGGTATGAGTGGAAGGGTGCCATATTTCAACTAAAGCTCCTATGGCAGCCCAATCAAGGTGAATTTGATCATAGTGTTTGGCATGGGTGACTAGGCCTAAGAGGTGCCATCTTGCTAAGTAGACCCTCATGTCTGAAGAGAATTTTGAGAGTAGAAGAGGCAACCACTTGACTTTTGTGAATCTTCTTGCACCCGGAATATTTGGATAATCCTGCGGAAGGCAGAAAAGGAAAAGACAGAGAAGCAGATGAGAATACAAAATGAAGTAATGTAGTAAGAAGGATGAAAAAGGAACATAAAGCAAACTCACATACCTAGTTCGATGCAATTCTATTGCTTACATGTCCGTTGATTTCTGAGAGTCTAGGAGTAGAGATCTTTGATCTCTTGATTGCCCTCTCCATCTTCTACGATTATTTCAATGCAGTCCGAAAGAAGAAGGCAGCTGTAGTAGTACCTGTGAACAAATAGAGGAAGCAGGAATTCGACGAGCTGCTTGATTGATTATAAGGAAGTTTCTTCCTTTTTATAGAAGTTTGGGGAGTTTAACGCTCGTTTGGAGTTGCAGGTCGATTACAATTAGGATTGGGCTTAGATTTCAAATTAAAGATGGAAACGCATTGTTAATTAACGTCCTCTCTTAGGGCGTCAATTGTTGAATTGACGACTTGACGGAGGTCATGTTTTATTTCGCGTCTCCAGGAGGGTCATCTTTTTCTTGAACTTTCACCTCATTTAACGCCTTGATAAAGGGCGTGTTTTATCTTTAGACGCCTTGATGTCAGTCATCTCTTATGCATTTGACGCCATGAACTCCAGTCGTTATTTTGACTTGCATATTTGATTCTCTTCTATGCTTTGATGAACTTAAGTGATATCTTTTAATTGGAGTTATTTTTGATTAAGCACTTATGATCATATTTTGCTTTGCTTTGAGATAACTGATGAGTTTTCAAGTACAGAAGATTGCAGAGTTCGAGGAACATGGGTCACTCGTCGGAGTAACATCATCCTATTTCTTGTATTTTTTTCCTGTAAGCATTGTTACTATATGGTATCTACGCTATTATAGCATATCAAGGACCTTGTGGTTCTGGTGAACCTGGAATTTGAGTTCCCCTTCATCAAAAATAGTGATAATTCCAGGAGAGTCTTGATCACACGGATAGGCCGTTGAGTCATTAAAGGTTTGGGACGACTGTTCCACTTTCTGGGTTGATGTGTGGACAAACGGGCTTCGGCTTAGTATCAGTTCAGAGATCTGGATTCTTGACCAAATCTAGATGGCTTAGCAATATTATGCTTGATTATTTTCTATCTTTAGTTTGTTTTATCTTTTTCTTTTAGCCCAGCATGCATCATGTAGGACTTTGAGCTTCATGCTGAAAATCTTCATATTATGGCAATAATGAAGGTCACTCGCTCTTGATTGAGTTGACATGAGATATTCCATTCCAAATCGAGTACTTTATTCTCTCTGAAGCCGCTCAGGCTAGTTCCTTGAAAATGTCCCTTTGCTGGATCTTCATCTCAATTCCCTTTATTTTTCTACAAATCCACCTTGGTTGTAGCACGTCCACATTGGCTGGTAACCGCTCTCCAATGGTGTCTCCCTGTCGTGCCCACGTGCACATTTTATTTACTTAGTTTAGTCTCCTTTATCCAGCAAATCGATGCTTCCTTGGAATCACCCAGAGTTGTTTCACTTTGAATCTGGGAAAGATTTCTAATGCTTAGTGTCTGAGGCGTGTCACATCACACCTTGGCATCTACTTATCAGTTCGTTCCGCTTCATTCCACTTCATTACACTTTCACTTCATTCCGTCTCACTCCCTTCCAAAGTAGACGCCAAGGTGGGGCAGCTGTAGACACGCCAAAATTGACGCTATGATGATCAAATCTCATGTCACTATGATAATACCCCAAAGTGAACTTCAATATTTCTATAATATAAAGTTTTTCTATTTTTTGTGTGTTTTTGTGATTTATTCTTGCATTTTTGGTGATTAACGACTTCATTGGGGGCGTTATTTAAGTAACGGCCTTTCTTGAGGCGTGTTTTTAAGAAAGGACGACTTGTGATCTGGGCGTCAATTCCTGGTGTTATGCGAGTCCCACTACGATTTGAAAATCAATGATTAACGTCCTTCCTCAGGGCGTGTTTTTAATCAACGCCTCTTCCTCAGGCGTCTTTCACTTTTTTTTAAATAAAGGAGGTTTTATTACCAAAATTGAATCCAGGAAGTGACGCCTTAATCTTGGTCATGTTTTGAATTAACGCCCTTGAGCAGGTCGTCAATTCTGAATTGACGCCCTTTGGTAGGTTGTGTCTCACCCTTTCGTATCCTGCTTAAACTCGCCTTTCCTGAAGGGTTCCCTGCCTTTATCGGTCACCTTGCTCGATCTGGGAACTAGAGTCCTTGCCATTAACGACCACTGCCTATTCTTATCTTCTCAAATCTGTGTATATCTTGATCGGAACCTTATAAAAGGATTCCCTAGTCAATCTCGCGTGAGGTTACGGTGTTGCTGGAGCCATTAACCACGAATCAGAGAAAGAGCAGAGAGTAGTTTTCTTTTGCGCAGAGAAGAGTTTCTACTCTCTTCATCCGTGTGATCTCTTCATCATCTTCCTTCTACTTCCTGCTGCTCCGGTGGTTCTCCCCTTTACTGTTTACAGGAACAGCAGGGGTTCCCTCTCCCTTGTGTGTTTGTCTTCATCGTATCATCATCGATCATCATACTTTTCTTCTTTTGCATTAGTATGCATATCTTCCTCCTCTCCCTAATTCTCTAGGGGTTTTAAAACAAAACAAAAAGGTGCGCATGCTATATTCTTATTTCATCATCATACTGTTTCTTTGGATTGATATTACACTCACGTTTGGCTGATCTCCTTTTCTTTTACTTGTTTGTTCTTTGTTTCAAGGTAATCAACAAGGAAAACCCCCCTTCATCGGCCGGCCGATAGAAGGTGGAGGAAGGAATCCATATCCATCCCGCGTCTTATTTTCACCAGGTATTCGCGATCATCTTTTCTTCTTATTGAGGTAACCCCTCTGGCGATCACACTCCTTAGTAGCACCACGTGCTCTTTTACTCCCTTTTTCATCATTATTCTTCGTTTTCTCTTATGCATATATATATATATATTCCTTTAAGAGTGGATTTTCCATGATTCACACGCCCCTTGCAGGGGTTTCCGGGGGCAGCGCCCCCAGAACAAAATTTTAATTAAGATACGGGTGATGTAGTTCCTTTCTATTAGCATTAAACTTCTTTTTCCTTTTTATTTGGTTAACTCTTCTTTACGAAATCACGCCGGATCAAGGGGAAGCCTGGGGGCGCGCCGGAATAGAGGGCGCCGGATTTGGGAGTTCGAAGGGGGAAAAGGAGCGCTGGTTTAGCAGGATGCCAAGGGCAAGGAGGGCGCGCCGTTTTTGGCCGTGCCGGAATAGGATGTATAAAAAGGATGAAGTGCGCGCCGGTTTAGAGGGATGCCAAGGGAAATAAGGGCGCGCCGCTTTTGGCCGCGCCGGAATAGGATGTGTAGGAATTGGGGTATACAATCAAATTGACGCGGCGGTTTAGAGGGCACCGGATTAACGGGATGCAAAGAGGGCGATGGGGTTCTGAGAGGAAAGTTGAAACGGCGTGAAGGAACAGTGGCCGTGCCATTTTAAGCCACGCCGGGATAGCTGTGCGGGGGGTGTTTTGAAGCCATGTTCGCTGCGTTCTCTTTTATTTCACCCGTGGGCGGGTTTTATGATTCGTTTATTGACTGTTCTCGATGTTCTTGATGTTCTTGGCCCCTGGTGGGAATCGGGTAGCACCTCCCCTGGACCTGGGCTTGCCAGAGAGAAGCGAAGGCCACCAAACGGATTGCTCCGGGGTGACCCTCAAAACATCAGAGTGGCCTCACGGCGGTCCGAACCCAAATGTGAGTGTGGAGCGCTCGAGGGCCAGCCTACGAGAGCGACCACTACTCACGGGGAATGATTCTTCAGCACGAGACGGGTGTATGCCACAAGAGGCCATGAATGTTCACCCTTCATATGGGTTCCTTTGAAGACCATGCCATGGGAAGGCAAGCTTCGAGAGGCCCTGGGTGAGCGAAAGATAGGGAGATGCGGAGAGAAAACAATGGCGTAAGAATGTTACGCAAACTTTCAAAACGGGGACCTTCTTTTTATTCACCTGTAAAACGGGAGATACATGAGGGGAGACACTTCCCCATGGTGGAAGAAAACATAAACGAAAGCGGAGGTGGAGTTACAGTGGTAAAAGGGGGGGCGAACAAGACCCAAACCCGACCCCTGAGCTCACCCCCCTTCTCTCACCCCTTTCCCTCTTTCACCCACGGGCGCCTGGCTTACTCTTCAGATGGCCTTCTCCTCCACGAGCGAAGACGGCCAGCTCCCTTTTTCTTCTTCTCTCTTTTTCTTCTGCGCACACACCTCTTCTTTGTCTCGACGGCTCCCCTTTTATAGAGTGGCGCCAGGGGATGAGGTGGTTACTGCCACTTCCGCCTCATCCGCAACGAAGCTTGGGGTTGATTGGTTGCGCTGGATGCCGTTGATTCATCCCGTACACTGCTGCTCGTCTGAGGATGGGACCCTCAGAGATTTGTCAGAGCTTGCCTTGCTGCCGCTGCTTATGTGCTGTTGAACAGAGCCAAAGACAGAGCATCGGGCATTGAATGTTCTCTGTGCATCTCATTTATGCCGAACAGAGTATCGACTGGCGGATGGGATGGCCGTCGAGTTAAAACAGCGCGAGGGAAGGTAGTCGCGCCGATTAAACGTCACTAGTGGGTGTAAAAAGGTGCGCCGGATTAAGCATTGAAGGGCCACGCCGTTTTAACATTTGAAGGATAAGCTTTTAAAATGTGCAAAGTTGTGTTGTTAAAACGGCGTGGCAGGGGAGGCGCGCCGGTTTAACCCTTTGCAAAGGGGGGAGATGGGAAATGGCGCGCCGATCTTAGTGGCGTCGTATTAAGGTGTAAAAGGGGGCATTTCCTTCAAATGGGCACGCCGGGTAAGTCGTGCACAACGGGGAAATTTCATCAAAATTTCATCCAAAATTTCATACATTCTCGTTATGCCATTCTCTCTCCTCTCAGTCTCCCCCTCCCGTCCCCCTCCTGCTTGCCCATCCTCCCCTTTGCGTTCTGATCCGGTTGCGGCTACTGCCCTCCGGCGATGGCCGGCGGTGGGGGGGGCCCTGTGCCTCCCCCCTCCCTCCTTGGTGCTCTCCGCCCGCTGGTGGCTCCTCCAGCCGGTGGCTCTGCTTCCATGTCCCCTGCGACTGGTCTTTGCCCAGCTGTGGTCTCCTCCGTCGTGGGCGAGGTTGGTTCACTTCCTGCCAGCGCCTATGCTTTTGCAGGACCTTCTCCCCTGGCCCCGGTGGCCCCTGCGCTTCGGTCGGATGACGAGCTTCTTTCATCGTTCGGCCTCGCCCTCGGTCTCGCCTCAGCGCCCCTTACGTCCTCAGCTTCGTCTTCGCTTTTAGCTAGGTGCGTCCCTTCTAGTGATCCCTCTCATGGGTCCTTGGGCTATGCTTATGCACCCTCTGGTGCCTCCTACGTGGTCCCTGGTTTGCCGTTCACCGGGGTGCCACCGGCGGTGCCTGCGTGTTCCTCATCTCCCTGCGACTTGAGCGCGTCTCGCCCAACCGTGGAAGGACACGTCTTTGGCCAAGCATGCACGCAATCGCTGCCGGGAGTCCAGGCCCCCTGCGACTTGAGCGCGTCTCGCCCAACCGTGGAAGGACACGTCTTTGGCCAAGCATGCACGCAATCGCTGCCGGGAGTCCAGGCCCGGTCTTCGCGCATTGACCCTCCGCATCCATTGGCTTCCTCTCTTGCCACGTCAGCTGTGCCTCTTTCTTTGGGCCCTACTCCTGCTCCCCTTGATGGGACCTTGGGCGAAAACGGCACTCTGTTATCACTCCAAGGCGTCCCACCGTCCAGTGCGCTGTGCGAAGATCCCCTGTTTCCCCTTGCCCCTGTTTGCTCCTCGCTTCCTGTTTGCTCCGCTGCTAGTGCTGGGATCCTTGGACCAGGAGGGGCGGTGTTGGTGCCTTCGGGCGAGCCTAACCATGGCCTTGCCATGGCTCCCGGTGTTGCTTACCACGTGCCTCCCTCGACAGGAGCTGCTCTTCCCTGGCCGGATGGTGACGTCCCCCGCTCGACGGCCGTGTCCTCCCCTCCGGCGCATGGCGTCACCCAGCCTCTGCCTGGGTTAGTCTCCGGCGGCCACGGTGGTCGACGTCTTGGTGCTTCTAGCCGTGGGGCTGGCCCAAGCCCTTCCCATCCTAGGGCTCCATCTCTTACGCCTGCTGCTAGTGGTTCTTTGCCAGCCAACTCCCCTTGGTCTAGCCATGCTCGCCCTACAGAGCCAGGAGGGGCTTTTCATGCTTTGCCTGATGCGGATCAGGCGGGCTCGCCTCCTACGATTGCTGCTGCTCCTTCCTTCTCCCAGGTGCTCCTCCAGTCCCTGGCACCGCCGGCTCTGCCACTCTCCGTCCATGCTCCGGCCTTCATTGATGGTGGGGAGCCGGCCGCCTTCTTCAGCATGGAGGAGATCTCCTTGTCTTGCGGGCCTCTGGAGTTTGCCATTATCGCGCGGACGCCAAAAGGACGTCCACCGTTTCAGAAGATCCGAGCACACCTTGCTCAAAGGTTTCATTTCACTCAAGACTTCCTCATCAGCTCGATGGATCGGAGGCACCTTCTTCTTTGCTTCCACAACAAGGAGGACTACCTCCAGGTGCTCCTCAGAGAATCCCTCCTTGTCAAAGGCCGGCCATTCTCCTTCTTCAAATGGTCCTTCAACTTCTCTGCTGATGAAGATTCATCTCTCGTCCCAGTTTGGATCGAGATGCCAGGGCTTCCTGCCAACTTCTTCAATGAAGCTATGCTTCTATCCATTGCAGGAGGCATTGGATCCCCTCTTAAAGTGGATCGCAACACCTTGTGCCGCACCCGTTCGCATGCGGCCAGGGTTTGTGTCTTGTTTGACATCTCCAAGACGCCTCCCCCCCGGGCCTGGATCGGGTATGGTGGCACCGACTTCTGGCAAGCGTTGGAGTTCCCCAACCTCCCTTCGTTCTGCTCCAATTGCAAGCGCCTTGGCCACCCGTCGCCCCTTTGCAAGAAGCCCCCGGCAGGGCCTTCGGAGGCTCCGCAGCCGAAGCCCGCTCGTCGTGCTGCTAAAGGCCCGCTAGCTTCCTCTGTGGCTACTCACTTCTCTTAGCCTCTTGGAGCATTCTCTGCGGCTCGGGAGGCTGTCCGTGCACACCCTGTTCCTCCCTCCGAGGCTCTGCCCCAGGCAGGCCTTCCTCCTCCCGGCTGTACCTCCCTCGGCCTCCTGCCTTCTGAACCGCTTGTTGTCGCAGTTGCTCCGGGAGTTGCTGCTGGCTCCCTCCGGCCGGTTCTCTGCTCCATGCCCTCCCACTGCCTCCAGTTGGACTCAGCTCCGAGGCCATCTACTGTTCGCCATCAGGCTCTTGCGGATGCTGCCCACGAGTCCCCCACCCCGGCAATGCCTGTTGATGCTGCGGCTTTGGAGCTTCCGCTCCCCCTGCTCAAGCACGCTGTTTCGTCTTCCCTCGCAACAGTTGTCGTGACATCGCATTCTGCTATGGTGTTGCTGCCCCCGGATGGTGCCTCTGCGGAGGCTGCTTCCTTTCTTCATGGAGCTGACTGCTCCCCTGCTGCTCCCCATCCGAGCGCGGCCTCCTTGCAACTGCCCCCTGCAGTGTTCCTCCAAACTGACGGGTCCACTCCATCGGAGAGTGTCTTCAGCTCCCTCCCCACCTCGGCAGCTGCTACCCACGTCTCTGTAGGCTTCCCTCATCCTGGGCTAGCGCTCCCCTCTTTTGCCTAGGTCAACGTCTCCACGGTCCTAGACCCCACCCCCGGTGGTGCTCGCGTGGACGATGCTGTTTGGGTGGCGGCCCCCCACCAGTTGCCCCGCCCTCCTGGAGCTAGTTGTCTCGCCCTGCCTAGCAGCCCTCTCCCTGCTCTCGGGGTGGCTGTCTGCCCCTCTGCTCCCTCCTCAGGAACTGACTTGGTGGACTGCAGGTCCACTGCTGCTTTTATCGCTCCATCTACCACCACAGTGCCTTGCTTGGAGCCGTTCCCATGTCTTCCTACTGCCCATGCTCAGTTTGTTGGCCTCTGCCCTCCAGCTGAGGTTCGTCAAGGCATTCTGTCTACTCCGGCTGTGGGCTTCGCGCCCTCCCCCCCGGTAGTTCCTCCGTCCGGGAAGGGCGTCCCCCCTCCGTGCACAGGTGCACCCGCGGCTGTCCCTCCTGCTGCTCCGGTGTCCACCTCTTTGGTTCTCGACCTCCCGACGCCGGATGCTCACCCACTTGGCGGCCCTTCTTCTGGGCTCAATGCCGGTGTAGTTGCTTGGTCCCCTGGGGAGCAGCCCCCTGCCCAGGCGGCTAGCGTTGAAGGGTCCTTGGCTTCCTCCTCTTCTCCGGCGGCCGCCCCTCGCCTCTCCTTCGCCCAAGCTTTAAAGAAGAAGATCAACCGGGCCCCGCCCGGGCCGATCGCCTCTGCTGCGCCCTTTGTTCCATTACGGCCCACGGTCACCCTGCCTCCTGCGGGTTGTGGTTCGGGTATCAAGCTCTCTCTACCCATACAGGTTCTCATGGTTCCTGGGCTTGAGCCCGCATCGGGTTTTTCAGACTTTGCGGCGGCTCATGCGGCGTTCGTGGGGATGCCTACTCGGGACCGCTCACGGCTGCCCATGAGGACGGAGGCTGGCGCTCCGCGGTGTTCACACCGGCGCTCCAACTCCACTTCCTCTTCGTGTGATCGGCAGTGTCTTTTTGAGGTGGCTCCTCCTCCCCGTCGCTCACTTCGTCTCCACTCGGCTTCGGCGGGGCTGCACCAATCAGTCCACTCTTCCCTATCCAAGGAGCTCGATCAAGATGGTTCAGACTTTGACCCTCTCGACTCGCCTGGATCACCGGCCCGCCTCCGAGGGCTCCGATCCTCGTTCTCTACTGACTCTGAAGGGGTGTTTGATGACGAGTCTGCATTGTTGGGGATGTGATCTTACTTTTCGTTGTTGGGTTCGGTGACGTGCCCTCGTCGTGGCCTCTCTTGGCCTCTTCCTTTTTTGGGCCCTTTGGCCTTGTTCTGGTCTTGGCCCTATTCGCCGGCTTCCCCCCTCCCCCCCCATGTACCCCCTTTCTTTTCCTACTTTCTTATATATGAAAATCGCTTGCCTGGTGGCCGGGATAGTGTTTTCATCTTCTTCCGCAATGAAGAGATGAACCCCCTCTCCCGTCTCCCCCCTTGCAAGTATCAACTTGAGTTAAAAAAAAAAGTCGTGCACAAGGGGGGGCGCGCCGATTTTAATGGTGTATGGGGATGGCGCCGTTTTAACAACCAACCAAAGAATAAAGAGGAAAGGGGCGCGCCGGTCTTAGCGCCGCCGTTTTAAGTGCATATCATGCCGGTTTAAGCATCGAATGGATTCTTTTCAAGGTCGAGGCCGTTTATATGAATGTTGGCATTCTCAGAATGTTCCGGTTGGGATGTATGGCCTCCGTAATATTTCGCTCGTAGCCTCCGGGACTCGGTCCCAGACTTTGCGCGACTTCCGATGCATGCTGAGACTGTGCCAAAATTCTCGGCTCTTCTTTGATTCAGCTCTCGGCGTGGCTGTCTGTAGAGTTGTTGCCGTATCTTCCGTCCGGGGGGCTCCCTCATCGGCTAGCTGACCACCAAGCGAGTCCTCGTCTTGATCGGGCGAGGCATGAGGTTTATTCTACATTTCCATCTTCGGCTCGCTCTCGAGTGTCGAGACATGCATGCCGTATGATCCTCATCGACATTTTTCGACGTCCACACCCCTCCTTTACTCTTTCCTTGCTCGCACCGCTAGGGGGTGCTTGCTTTCTGTTCGGCTTCCGTCCTCCTTCCAAAGAGTTGGCAGGGGAGGCCTTCTCTTGTTGTCTTTCCAATCCCTCTGGCACCTTTCCTCCGAGCTTCTCAAACCAACGGGGCCGGCTATCCTTTATCCGAGCCAGTTTCCGCACTAGGCAGAGTCAGTGGCTGGACGTAGGAGTGCTTACCGAGTTTGTCGAGCGTTCTGCTCGCATCATAGTACCAGTGGATGTAATTTTTTTGTTTGTTGAACTATATATTGTATTGGCTACGACCTTCTTGATGTACACCAGTGTTTAATGAAAAGAAAAAAATGGTGTTTATTTTACTTTGCTTACATGTGTATGCTTACCAGATGTTCAAAAGTAGAATTTGCGAAGTGTTGTTGCATTCCATGTCCGAGGGATGGGTGCTCCTTCCATGGTGGACAGTCGATACGCCCCTTTCCCGAGCGTCTCGACCACTCGGTAGGGGCCTTCCCAGGTAGGGGCTAGCTTCCCCGCCGCCTCCAGTGGTTGAGAGGCTTCGGCCTTTCTTAAGACAAAGTCCCCTGGTTGGAAATGTCTGTCTTGGACTCTGGAGTTGTAGTACCGAGTGATGCACCGTTGGTATTCCATTGCTCGGATATGGGCAATCTCTTGGATCTCGTCCGCTAAATTGAGGTTTTCCAACAACTTCTGCTTGTTTACCTCGGATTTGAAGCGGGCGACTCAGAGAGAGGGATTGCCGACCTCCAATGGAATAACGGCTTCTGTGCCATACACCAGCTGGAAAGGTGTTTCACCGGTGGTCGATCTCAAAGTAGTTTGATGTGACCATAGTACACTTGGTAATTCCTCGAGCCAACTTCTCTTGGCCTTGCCGAGCCTGGTTTTGATGCCTTTTTAAGATAGTTTTATTAGCATTTTTGACCAGTCCGTTAGCCTGAGGGTGGGTTACCGAAGTGAAGTGATTGCGAATGTTTAGGTCGGCACATCTATCTCTGAAGTAATGAGAATCAAATTGCCGACCATTATCGCTCACGATTACTCGGGGGACACCGTAGCGACAAATGATCGACTTCCAAACAAAACTCCATACGGCCAATTCGGTGATCCTGGTGGTGACTTCAGCCTCGATCCATTTGGTGAAGTAGTCGATGGCGATGATGACGTACTTATTTTAAGCCTGAGCCGTGGGGAACGGCACGAGAATATCTATTCCCCACCTAGCGAAGGGGTATGGCTCAGCAAGGGTGATGAGCTCCGTGGCGGGCTCGTGGATCAGATGGTCGAAGCGTTGACATCGGTCGCACTTCTGTACATAGGCCGTGCAGTCGCGCTGGAGAGTGTGCCACCAGTAACCCTGTCGAAGCAAGATCCTGGCGAGCGATCTTCCTCCTTGGTGCACGCCGTAGAGGCCTTCGTGTACTTCCTGAACCGCTCGGTTGGCTTCATCGGCGCCAATGCACTTGAGGAGGGGACTGGAGAAAGATATGCGGTACAAGACATCATCCAGCATGACGAAATGCCAAGCTTGGTGCTTAAGTTTTCAAGCCTCCCGAGGGTCGGGGGGTGTGAGCGACGTCACGCGGTTCGGGGAAGAGCGGAGAAGACGCGGAGCGCGCGCGGGCTCCTCTTTTTTTTGGTGTTTGTTTGTTGCAACACAAAAATAAGAGAAGAGAGAGAAGGGGCCACCACGGGAGATTGCTCCAGCGGGGCGAGCGTGACAAATGTGATATAGCAAGATATGGGGGTTAAACGGCCATAGCGGGAAGTGACTCGCCGCGACCTCGGGGGACGGGAATGGTGCAGAAATTAAATAGCAGGAATTGAAACGGCCATTGGGGAATTGACTCGCCGCGGCCTCGAGAATATGAGCAGATAAGAAGATAGCAGAATATAAAGAAAATATAAAGAGCGGGAATTTAAACGGCCATTGGGAAAGTGACTCGTCGCAGCCTCGAGAATATGAATATATAAGAATATGACAGGATATAAAGAGAATTTAAACGGCCATTGGGGAAGTGACTCGCCGCGGCCTCGAGAACATGAATAAATAAGAATATAACATATAAGAACGGGAATTTAAACGGCCATTGGGGAAGTGACTCGCCGCGGTCTCGAGCATATGAGCAGAATATAACAGAATATAAAGAGAATATAAGAACGGAAATTTAAACGGCCATTGGGGAAGTGACTCGCCGCGGCCTCGAGAATAAGATGTGATCGCCAGGGGCCGAAAAGCCCCAAAAATAAGAAGGTGATCGCGCCTACCTCAAGAGCGAGAGATGGCGGGTTGCTTCTTCCTCCCCCTTCGGCCGACCGACGGAGAGGGCTTTCCTCGGCTACCCTTGCAAAACAACGACAAACAAATGACAAGTGGATTAGAAAGATGGAGGTGTAGTATTCAAATTCTTGTGATAAAAATAACGAAATGATGGCAAGACACACACCTGGTTGGTGTTATCTTTTAAACCCCTCTCGGACTCGAGTAGGAGGAAAATGAGATGATGGGTGTAAGAAGTGTATAAGAAAAGGCGCCCTTATGAAGGGGGATAGGGGATGCAAGATGATGAATGCAAAAGAACTACGAAGAAAAGGAAAGAATTGGCTTATTGGATGTGCCGATGGTGAAATCCGGCGGAGCTCCGGCAGCGTGGGGACGACGTGGAAGCGCGGGGGATGAAGACGACCTTCCTCTCGCGAGCGTGAGCACCCGAGAAGCCGGCAGAACCTCCACCTACAAAAGAACCCACTGGTTAGAAAATGACTCCGTAGCCTCTGGGCTCCGGCAGCCTATCGGATCACTTCGAAGCTCTCTCAGAACTGAGGGGGTGGGCCTCTATTTATAGAGCTACGGAGGGTGGAGGCGTCCAGGACCCTGGACACCTCCAAATTAATATTTTATTCTATTTTTATATATTTTTTTGGAATACTTTTGTGGAGGCGTCCAGGGCTCCGGACGCCTCAAACAGGTCCACCGAAAACCGACGACGGCCGCACGCGGTTTGGCACAACGCGTGGTTTTGTGAGCGGCGCCTCGTGATTCAGAAATGGGCGCGTCCAGCGGCCTGGACGTCTTCAAAATTTGGATTTTTTCACACACGACAAACCGCCGTTCGGTGAGCGGCGCCCGTGAGAGATTTGATGGAGGCGTCCAGGGGCCTGGACGCCTCCAAAGTATATATTATTTTTTATTTTTCTTTTGTCTTTTATGCCAAGGCTGGCATGATTTTTTTTTATATTTGTTTTTATGGAGGCGTCCAGGGGCCTGGACGCCTCCATTAATATATTTATATTTTTATTTATTTATTTGTTTTTTATGCCAACTGGCATTTTATACACATTTTTTATTTTTGTTTTTATGGAGGCGTCCAGCGGCCTGGACACCTCCATTAATATATATGTTTATTATTTTGTTTTGGGCCCTGAGAAAAAATAAAATAAATTAAAAACATGGGGGCGTCCAGGGTCCTGGACGCCCCCATTAAGACCCACCCGGGTCCTAGTCAGCGGCCGCCCGGCAGACATCCTTCTTGGTTCCGGAACCTCCTGATGCGTTCGACTGGTGTTGATGCCGTCCGACTGCCGTGACGGGACGATTCCGAATGCCGAAAAAGGCAGAGGAAGACCCATGAAAAGGAAGCACTCGAGTGATTCAAAATGTGTAAGCCGTTGCGGGGCGTCGTATAGTAATATGAGACTTTCTCAGGAGGCGTCAAGAATGGCGTGTCTACAGCTGCCCCGCCTTGGCGTCTGCTTTGCAAGGGAGCGACATGTAGTGGAATGGTATCGAAGTGGAGTGAAATGAAGTGGGAGCGGACTGATAAGTTGATGCCAAGGTGTGATGAGACACGCTTTTGACGTTACTATTTGGAATCTTTCCTGAAGTTTCAATGAGGCGACCTTGAAGAAGGTCTTTCAAATATTGACGATTGCTTGGACGGAGGTCAAATAAGGGAGGGTGAGATGTGCGCTCAGGCACGAAACAAAAAGAGACCAACTTCTCGGTGTGGAAGTACCTGGGTCATAAACCTGCAGGTTTCACCTTTGGGGAGCGGTTACCAGCCAACGTGGAAGTGCTGCGGCCAAGGTGGGTCAAACAAGGTAAAAAGGAATATCTGAGGGTCTGTCCAAACAAGGGTCTCCTTTTAGAAGAGCAACGTAGGGTCGTTTCAAGGAAACTCAGTATTTCATTCGGAGTGGAATATCTCATATTTGTAGGAATTGAAGCACAACGGCCTTCGCAATCGAATCGCTTGAATGATCTTCCGCAATAAATCAAAGTCCTATATGAATGCATGCTGGGTTAAAATAAAAATTTAAAACAAACTAAAATAGAAAATAGCCTAGGATAATATTGTCAACTTGTTAAGAACGGGTCAGGATACCGATCCGGTGAGCCGACACTGGGCTGGGGCCCGTTTATCCGCGCACCAACTCACTGAATGGAACCGTCGTCCCCATGCTACCACAAGTTAACGGCCTATCCGTACAACCCAAATTCTCCCGGGATCATCATCGTTTTTGTTGAAGGGGAACTCAAATCCCAGTTTCGTTCGGGCCGCAAGGTCCTTGACATGTTCTAGTAGCGTAGGTATCATATACTACGATGCATGACATGGTGGGACCAACCATTGAAAGGTGGGACAGGAGATAGGACAAAGATGTCCGTTAGTAAAACCTGAACAGGCCAGCATGGATCAATAACATCAGAAAGTAGTAGATTTATAACAGAATCACACCACAATGAAAAGGAAATCTAGCCAAAATCCTGACACTGACTGCTGATGTGACATGTTCCGTCCTGTAGCGATCTTCCCTTCCTATAAGAACTCCCCTTAGGCTAGTTCATTCAAATGCACCAAGGTGGGTTTTGGAAGCTCAGGAGAGGAAGGAGAGGAGAATCTAGAGATTTCAGGATGGAAGGAGAGTCTTCCCGCGTTATGAAGAGGAGCAGGCCTAGCAGCGAGATCAGGCGACTCTCCGACCTCGAGGGTCATCTGAGTGGGACGATCTTGTCGCATATGGTAAGCTGATTCATTTCAAATTTTCCATGTGAACCTTCTTCTTACTTCCTTCATTTCTTCTTTCTTTTCTCTTCCAGCCATATCCACTCTTCCCAGGCCCGAGGAAGTTTTCCAAACTGCCATGGCTTTCAAAGCTAACTTCCAATATCTCCATTGGCATGAGGGCCATACTCTCGAAGTGGCATCTGCAGGAGCTCCTTATTCACGCCAAGCATTACGAGAAGATTCGTATGGACTGGGCGGCTATGGGCGCACTAGTGGAGATCTGGCATCCCCAGACCCACACTTTTATCTTCCCGACCTTCGAGGTTACCATCCTCCTCGAGGAGGTGGAACTTCTGCTCGGATTGAAGAAATTCAAGAGTGACGGGAAGGTGAAGGCTATGCGGATGCTGACACGGGGGACTTCTGAAAGCGTCCTTGGAAGCTTCATGCCACCCGACGCAGCCCGAAAGGTCCGTACTCAAAAGGGGATCGATCTCCAAAAGCTCGCGGAGTGGGTCATGGACGCCCTGAGAGGGTCACCAGACGATGACTATTTGGAGGGAATCATGAAGGGGTTCACTATCTGTCTGGCGGGTGCTCTCTTGTTTCCTCATACCGACAACATAGTGGAGGAGGATCAACTAAGTGCCATTCACGGGATCTGGAGTGGAAAGAGGGTGGGACCCGCCATCCTTGCCTATCTTTACAGCGGCCTTACTGCCTCGAGCATGGGTAAGCCTCCTTTTGGTTGCGCACTTGTCTTGAATTGCTGGCTTGATTTGCACTTCAAATTCGACCACCGCGAGGGAATGCCAACTGCTTCAAAGCTCTTCCAACAAAGCCCGCTTCACCACATAGCCGACGTGTTAGGCTTCGGTGGTACTGTAGTGAACCGCGTTCCGTGGCTGAAGAAACGTGAAGACTGGCGGTCTCACTTCCGCACCGTGACACAAGGCTTCTTTACTTGCGCACCGGCATGTTTGCTTTCGCTAGATCTCCTCATGAGGCCTTCTCCCGAAGTTGATCTTCAACTGATCGGCGCGACCGAGTTCGTCCTTTATAATGCGCATCGGTGCTGCCTCTAGATTGGCATCCCACGCCATTCGTTCCCGCCACCGACTGGCATCGTTCCTTTGAAGAAAAGGGAGTTGGGCACTGAAGCGGACGCGAAAGAAGCGAAGGCCATTAAAGCACCCTGGAAGACAAGTGTTGCGGGAAAGGCCTTAGCGCACGTGGTGGAAGAATGCGAGCCGTGGAGGGCTTATGTAACCGAACTGGGAAAGTTAAGGCCTAAGGCGCCTAAGCCCCTGATGTAGTTCACTCTACTTTTCTGACGGAATAAAATCTGGTATTTGACAGTTTTGGACCAGTTCCGTTAATTATTATTATCTTTTTTGTGGTTTTTCTTTTTTCTTTGTGTTTTTCTTTTGTTTGGATTATATACATACTCTTATCTTTTTTACTTTTATTATATATACTTTTTTTTTGAAAATTTTTTATTATGGGGGCGTCTAGGGGCCTGGACGCCCCTATGTTTTATTTTTTTATTTTTTGATTTTTTATTTTGGGGGGCGTCCAAAGTCTTGGACGCCCCTATGTTTTATTTTTTTGGTTTTTTTTGGTTTTTTTTGTTTTGGGGGCGTCCAGGGGCCTGGACGCCCCTATGTTTTATTTTTGATTTTTTTAGTTTTTTTTGTTTTGGGGGCGTCCAGGGGCCTGGACGCCCCTATGTTTTATTTTTTGATTTTTTGATTTTTTTTGTTTTGGGGGAGTCCAAGGTCTTGGACGCCCCTATGTTTTATTTTTTGATTTTTTTAGTTTTTTTTAGGCGCCTGGACGCCCCAAATTTTTTTGAATTTTGAAAAAAAAATAAAAAAGATGGGGGCGTCCAGGCGCCTGGACGCCCCAAAGAGGCTGGATTCTATATATATGGGGGGGGGCCTCCCCCTTTGCTCAATTACTGTTCATTCAAACCGCCCAGTCAATCCAGACGACCCATTCTTCGTCCCAATGGAGCGAGGAGGATCGAGCCAGGGTCCACAGAAGCGGAAACGACGGGCTCGTCGTCCGAGGAGGCTGAGGGATGATGCCGAGGAGGCTGCTGCGGCAGAGGAGATTGCCGCGGGTGAGGAGGCTCTTCCTTTGGCCTTGGAGGCGGCAGTGGACGCGGGCGACGCGGCAGAGGACGAGCACGATCCGGTAAGCCCCTTAGACCTCCATTCTATTGGTTCACTGGGTTAAAAGGGCGGACGAGAGGCTGTGTAAAGAACGCCGGGTGTGAGGGAAGGAGGCGTCCAGGGGCCTGGACGCCTCCACATTTTCTTTTTTGTTCCTTTTTTTTTTAATTTATTTTTTTTTGTAAATAATAAAAAAAGAATTAAAAAAAAGGAGGCATCCAGGCCATGGGACGCCTCCAGGATAATATATATATATATATATATTTTATTTATTTTTGTTTTTGTTTTTTGGGTTTTTTTAAAAAAAAATTAAAATAAAGAAAATGAAATGGAGGCGTCCAAGGTGTTGGACGCCTCCAAAAAAACAAAAAAAAATTTAAAAAAATAAAAATAAAATAAGATAAATAAGTAGTATATACAATGTTATTGTTTAGTATTATTCATGATGCTGATGTATTTTTTTATTGGTTTTGTGGTGTGCAGGGTGTGATGAAAGGACGGATCAGCTGGTCCCTAGTGGTGGCAGCATACCGTGGGCTGCCGGACTTCCAGAGGGCGCGTGTGGACGCCATGGGCTTTGGAGCTTTCCTTAGGATCGAGCCCTTCCGGCTCGACCTTCCTCTTATCTAGGCATTGAGGGAGCGGTGGCACGCGCCGAGCCGGGCGTTTCTGATGCCCTGGGGGCACATGGTGCCGACACTCGAGGACGTGGCTCGGATCACCGGGCTACGAGTTGACGGAGAGGCGGTGAGCGGGGTCACCTACCCCGACTACCGAGAGAGTGCCCTGGACCTGCTGTGGTTAGAGACGAGCGTGACTGATAGAGACAGCATGGTAGCTGGCCGAGTGGAGATCATGGAGGCGCTCGGATTCGTCGACCCGCGCCAGCGGGTCAGCGAGACTGGAGCGGAGTTTCTGGCACGACTGGAGGGAGATGCCCGTGCAGCTTTCACCCAGGATCCGAGCGAGAGGGAGCTGGTGGATCTAGACCTTCGGAGGTTTCTTTTCTTCTTCCTGGGCCGCCTTTTGCTGGGGACGAAGGGGGATGGCATCCACTGCCGTTTCCTCGGGATCTTGGCGGATCTGGACAGAGTGGGACACTACGCGTGGGGAGCAGCTCTGCTTGCCCATTTGATTGCTGATCTCTCCCAGACTTCGGAGAAGGAGACGACAGTCAGCGGCTTCGCACCTTTTCTCCAGGTAAACATTTTATTTATGCATTCCCACAGTTAAATATGCAATTATTGTACTAATGATGTATGATGGATGTAGGTGTGGAGCTATTACTATTTCCCGATGGGGAGGGCTAGGCATGGGAACAGGAGGGCCGTGCCTCTGGCGCGACGGTGGAGGCCGGTCGTGGTTGCAGCACCCCATGGCTACCAGCTGGCGTCGCTTCGTCGGGAGCTGAGCGAGTATCCCGAGGCCATGGTATGAGGCGTATGGTTTTTTTGTGTTTATGCATGTGACTGAATGGTAACTAACATGATGTATGTATGGTGATGCAGGTGGTGTGGAGACCCTACCTGGGCATGGGCGATGCTGGCCAGCCTTGGGTTGTAGCGGGTCTTCCTCGTTTCAGGCGGGACGTGTGGGTCCATTGCCTGAACGAGATCGAGCCGCTTCGGCTGAGGCTGGTTATGAGGACGTTGGGCTAGCCCAGGAGTGGGTTGATGTAGAAGAGCTGGCCCGCATTGGGCGAAAGACCAAGGGGAAGGCGAAGGTTGTGGACTGGCGTACGCGCTTCCCAGCACAGTACCAGGACTGGCAGCAGGGCGGGGTCCCAGTGGTGTCCCATGTACAGGACAGTATTGATTACCTGAGACGGTACCGGGCTACGTATGGGGATCGCCTCTCCTTGGGTGGTATGGCAGGGGTAAGTGAAATGAAACTGCTTCACCTTTCTATATGTATATGCATGTGGTACTAACTTACGTGCAATGCAGGATGCTCGTGATACCATGATCGTCGACCTGCGGGCCCAGTTGGCGGACGCCAGGCGACAGTTTGTGGCCATCCGACAGGAGTTGGAGATCCTGGTGAGTTTATGTGATGCATTTTTTGTGACCTGGATTTTTGATGCTTAGCTTTTGACTGACGTTTGCCCCGTGTTTCAGCGGGCCCACCAGACAGCGGCAGCCGGGACGGCTGGTGGAGCGGGTTCCAGTTCGCGGGGCCCTCTTCCGGAGGTTTCTGCCCTCCAGGAGCAGCTGGCGTATACGGTGGCTCTGGCTGAGGAGGCCGAGCATGACTGTGAGGCACGAGTGAGTGCTTGCCTGACCTTGACTCTCTTCTGGCTGCTTTCCTTCTATCACTGTTGTTCTCTTATGGTGCATGCGTGCTTTGACAGGTGGCCGAGATTCGGGAGGCCCTGGCACGTGCTGTTCGTGCCGAGCAGGAGCACGACGCTCGGGTGGCGGAGCGTGACGCCCGGATTGCAGAGCTGTAGGAGGAGCGTCGACGGGAGGCTGAGGAGCTCCCTCGCGACGTAGTGGATCTGCGGATCGCCCTCGAGCTGTCGAGGAGAGAGGCGATGAGGGAGAGAGAGTAGAGGGAGAGGGATAGGGAGAGTGTGGAGAGAGAGAGGGAGAGGGATAGGGAGAGAGAGAGGGAGGAGCGACAGCGGGATCAGACCGAGAGGAGGGCTCTAGAGGCCCAGCTGCTGGAGCTCCGATTGAGTCTTGGCACGGCGGAGGGGAGGCTTCGGGAGAGCGAGGAGCGGTACCAGAGGGCGAAGGAACACGGGGCGCGACTTCGTCAGTCTGGTTCTTTTTCCATGGGCAGCTATCTGGTTTCTTCGGCCGAGGAGCGTCGTCGCGCCTTTGAGGCTGGAGTGCCAGCGCAGGGCGAGGCGAGCACGACTTCTCAGGGTTCGCAGAGGCCCCCTAGGGATCCCCGGCGGAGGAGGGAGGAGAGAGATGACCAGGAGGGTGATGGTGAGAGTTAGAGAGTTGCTTGTACACATCACCCTTCTCACTGTATGATGTACTTTCAGCTATTATATGAAATGAAAATGACTTTCTTGTGTTGTGTGTACTTTTCTCTCTCCCACACTTTCTTCTTTGCACTGAGTTGTCCTTCGAGGCACGCTCCACGAGACCTTGCCCTGAACAGCGGGGAACTACGCTTTGCACGGGGGGATTCTGTTTCCTTTCTCCTCCTTTTGGGCGCGTCCAGGCGCGAGGACGCGTCTTAGTCCTTGAATTCAAATTTAAAGCGTCGGGTGGCCTTTCTTCTCCCGTGCCTTACCCGCAAACGAGCCCGCCTTCCGCCGAAACTCGCTTGCCCCCTTTCTCGTCTTCCTCCTCTTTTGATTGATGGAGTTCGGTGGGCCCGACCATGGTGAAGGTGGAGAGGGACGAGGAACTCCTCGCGTGAGGAGGGACACGCAAGAACATGGAACGACGTCCATGGATGAGGAAGGGCCGCTTCGGGCCCCCGAGGGACCCGAGGGGCCCGATGTCGCGGAGGGAGGTGAACACGGTCTGGTAGGTCCTCTGATCTCTTCCTCTTTTAATTCATTTTGGGTTTTGAAGCGAGCCGCGAGAGGGGGGAAAGGGTTCGGCGAGTGTTGCACTCAAATGATGGACGCGTGTGGGACCCCTTTCTTGGTGCAGTACATGGCAAGGACCCTGGGCCTGGCCGATGAGTGGGTGAGTGCGGACGAGCCGAGCCGCGTCAGGAGGGAGAGTCGCGGTAAGGCGAGGCTCGAGGACTGGCCCGTACGTCTCCCTGGACAGCAAGGGGGTGTACTGGTGCAGGACAGCGTCGACTTCCTGCGACGGCAGAGAGAGAGTTATGCGGGGCTTCCCCAAGCTGGGGACACACGTGGCATCGGCGGCTCGCGCGCCCAACTATCAGAGGCTAGGCGGCAGCTGGCCGTCGCTCAGCATGAGCTGTCGCTCCTGGTAAGTTACGTGCCGCACTTTTATCTTCGGATTTTGGAGTTTCACTAACGGCCGTTGTTTATTTTATTTCAGCGTGCCCAGCAGACAGCGACGGTGGGAGTGGCTGGTGGTGCATCTTCCAGTTCCTCGGCCCCTTTTCTCAAGATTGCCTCCCTCCGGGAGCAACTTGCCGGTGCGGTGGCTCGCGCGACCCGGGCGAAAGAGGAGCGTGACGCCTGGGTGACGACTGTAGTGGAGCTGCGGCATCGCGGTGAGGAGAGACCTTCTCCAGACATCCTGGAGTTAAGGGTTCTTCTGCAGATGATGAGGAGAGAGACAGAGAGAGAGAAAGCCGAGAGAAGGTTCGAGCGACAGCGGGATCAGACCGAGAGGAGGGCCTTGGAGGCCCAAGTGAGGGAGCTCCAGCTGGGCCTTCAGGCCGTCGTGCAGAGGCTAGGAGGGATGGAGACGCGCTACGAGAGAGCACGAGAGTTCGGGGAGCGACTCCGCCAGTCCGGTCGCTTTGCCGCTAGTGGCTTATTTGCCACGACAGGGGAGGAGCAGCGAGTCACTGCTGCGGAGCAGACGCCAAGAGGCGAGACAGGTGCTACTGCACGGGGATCCCGGAGGCTTCTTAGGGACCCTCACCTCAGGGGAGAGGAGAGGGACGCCTAGAGGGACGAGCATGGAAATAATGGCAAGAGCTGGCGAGCTAGTGGACCCGCCACCTCTCTATGATTGTAGTGTTTGTGACAGCTTATGTAGAATTATGAATGGAATGATTTGATTTTTTGCTGCTTGTTTGTTCTCTTGTGCGTTCCTTCTTCCCTACACTTCTTCTCCTTTGCACTGTTCCCATGTGATGGGTCTGTCGAGACTCCGTCCCGAGCGGAGAATCGCGTCTTGTTGTGACCATTTCCACAAGAATCTGCCGTCGAAGTCAATAATGACGGCCCTAGTCCCTTTTCCCGGATGTTATGTCAAATTTTGCGGGCGTTCTCCAAAACATGATAGGATATCCCTAGACAACATAGGGGGCTAGTCGTCATATTCTTCGTCCAATCAATCACCCTGTGCGAGCGGTGAAGTGACACACGGGACCGCAAGGTAGGTGCCTCATCGCGAGGGCCATCATTAAAGGTGATAGAGGCAATCTTGGCCCGCACTCCTTCCATTTCTATAAATTCTTGTCCCTTTTATCTCAGGTATATCGAGGACTCACTCGAGGAGCACAAGTTCTCACGGGAGAGGAGGAGTTCAAAATTTTGAGAGTTGGATGGAGGGCGAATCTTCCCATTCCTCGAAGAGAAGCAGGTCCAGTGGTAGTAGTTCTAGGAGGCTTTCGGACCTCGAAGGGCACTTCAGCGAAAGGGCCCAATCACAACTCGTAAGCTGAGCTTTCCTGCCCTTTTCTCATTCTTTCTTCCTTTCTTCTGACCAAACCTCACCTCCATTCCTTGTATGTGTAGGTTGTGATGAAATCACAAATCTTATGGGAGTTGGTAGTAGCAGCGTACAGGGGCCTCCCAGATTTTCAGAAGGCGAGGCTAGACGTGATGGGATTTGGTACCTTCCTTCGGATCGAGCCGATCAAGCCCGACCTGGTTCTGATCCAAGCCTTGTGTGAGAGATGGGACCCAGTGAGCCGGGCATTCCTGATGCCGTGGGGGCACATGGTGCCCAGCTTGGAGGATGTGGTCCGGATCACAAGCCTGAAGGTAGAGGGCGAGGCAGTGACCGGAGTCACTTACGCGGACTACAGAGAAGGTGCCCAGAAGTTACTGGGTTTGGACCTAGATGGTCAGAAAAATAAGTCGATAGCTACGGCGTCCCTCATGGATGCATTAGGACTCACCGACACTCGTTGGCGGGATGATGAATCCTCAGAAGAGTTCATGGAAAGGATGGAAATAGGATGCCGTGCCGTGTACTACATAGATTTCGGCGACTGGGAAAGATACAACATAGATTTGAGGAGATTTCTCCTCTTCCTTTTGGGGAGATTGGTACTGAGCTCGAAAGGGGACGGTATCCAATGTTGCTTCCTGGAGCTGCTGTCAGACCTTGAAAGAGTAGGGTATTATGCCTGGGGAGCCGCCATGCTGGCACACTTGTTTGCAGGCCTATTCCAAGAAACGGATCGTGAGATGACTGTGAGTGGTTTCACACCATTCATCCAGGTATTTTTTTGGTTTTGCTTGTTTTGTATTTTTTTGTGTGTTTTTACAAAGTACTGATGACCTGCACCGAGCAGCTGTGGAGCTATTATTACCTCCCTATGGGGAGAGCTCGGCATTGGCGACCCGTGATGGTGCCGTTAGCCAGGCGGTGGGAACCCATCATGAGTGCGGCACCCCTAACCTACCAACTGATGGTGCTAAGGCGGGAGCTACAGGAGTTCCCTGCAGCGATGGTAAACTGGAGACCCTACTCAGACATGGTCGATGCCGACCAGCCGTGGGTTCTAGCAAGTCGTGCCCGGTTCGGACGGGAACTGTGGATGCACTGCCTGAATGAAATCGAGCCGCTTTGGCTACGATTAGTTATGAGGACTTTAGGACTGGCTCAAGAATGGGTGGATTCAGCGGCGCCACCTCGTGTCGGGAGAAAGACGCGGGGACCGGCGACCTGCATTGACTGGCGCGTGCGATTCCCCGAACAGTACGAGGACTGGCAACGGGGTGGCACGATTGTAGAATCATAGGCGCGGGATAGCGAGGACTACTTGCGTCTATATAGGACAAAGTACGTAGAACGGTTCCAACCCCGGGAACTTGTGGAGGTAGGTTTCCCCTTTTCTCTTCTCTTCTTTCTCCTTTTCTTGGTTTTCTGGTGAAAATGCTGACTTGTAAGGCTGCAGGATGTCCGGGATGCCATGATAGCGAATTTACGAACTCGCTTGGCAGAGATGGAACAACAGTCGGGCGATGCCCGCGGAGCTACGAGCGCCTTGGTAGGTGTACAGTACGTTCCTAATTAAAACCCCAGATTCCAGATGTTGGCTGCTAATTCATGCGGTCATAGCATGCCCAGATTGGCGCGGCTTCCCTAGCGATGGGAGTGGGTGGTGCCTCTTCCAGCTTGTGGATTCCCACCTCAGAACTTGACTTGCTTCATGAGCAACTTGCTCACGCAACGCAGCGTGCTACAGAGGCAGAAGGGATGCTCTGTATACAGGTAAACGTTTCAGTGTTGAGTTCTCTTGGTTTACGCCTTATCGCGTATCTGAGATGGTACACTTGGCAGGAAAAGGAGACGGAAGAAGTGCTTGCCAAGGCTGTGCAGAAGGAGGCTAGGATAGCAGAACTGGAGAGGGAACTGCGGCGTCATCCTGATGATGACTCCTCTAGGGATGCCGTGGAACTGAGGATCACTCTCCAGTTGGAGAGGGAAGACCGCGAGAGAGAACGTGCAGAGAGAGAAAGAGACGCAGAGAGAGAAAGAGCCAACAGATTTACTGAAAGGGAGGAACGAAGGGCCATGGAGGCCCAACTATTCGAACTCCGAATCAGCCTTGGTCTTGCTGAACAGTGACTGAGAGATGGTGAGGAGCGCTACCGAAGAGCACGAGAGCGTGGCTTTCGTGTTGGTAGCTTCTCTGCTGCTTCCGTGGATCAACGCCGGGATGTGGGAATAGGAAGGGGAGTACAGAGCGGTAGGAGTACCACTTTTTGTAGTTGGGTAGCACCTTTAAGAGCGTTTTGCCCGGAGAGTAGTGGGACGAGTAATGCAGAGAGAGAGGGCGGAACTTGATGTAATTTTTTTAGTTTTTGGAATAAAATACAAGGTTCGGTTTGTTTGTTTTTCACCTTTGCTTCAGTTGCCTAAATCCCTACATATATCACTGAAACAAACAAATCAGAATTTCTGTTCTGACTTGGCCCCTTGCTTAATAAGCAAGTGGTCACTGTGACTGTCCTTGATAACTGGTCAAGGGGCCAAGCCTTTATTTAACGAAGGCAAGGGAAAGATGCGGTGATGATAAATGCGACAGGCAAGCACACGAATGCAAGCGGTATTAAAGTGAGATGCTGCACGCAAACGCAATCATGCAAAAATTGATTTGTTTTCTTTTTTATATTTGGCATTTTTTTGTTTTATCATAAAAAAAAATTTGTTTTTTTTGCAAATATGTACATTTTTTTCTTTTCTATTTTTTTTGCTTTTATTATAAAAATTTTTTATTGCTAACGCCCGGCAAGCACCCAAATGGCACCTAACCTTCGTGAGAACAGGGTTTCTTACTAACCTCCCAGGTATCCTAAGTGCACATCTAGGTTGATTTGGGCCTCTAGACCCCTCGAATGATGATCCCGCCGGCTAAGACTTACCCTGATGACAATACCGTCATGCCATGCTTAGGCTCCCAGTTGCTTCCGACCACACGGATTCACCCAAAAGATGTTTGAGGTAAAAGATTTGCCCGACCCGGGTCTATTTCCTCACAACTCTAGATGGTATATGATGGAACACCCTGGAACCCTAACGACCAACCGCGCGACGCTGACCCGGAATCAGACGCCGTCGCACCCATAGGTGACGCGCTTGCATTGGCCTAAGCCCGAGGTTAAACAAGAAGACATCAAGGTGGTAAACAGGGGTCTTGACTAGCCAGAAACACGGAGACTCCTTCGCAGCGATAGCTTTTGCTTTTCAAAGTAGGCAACCAAATGTGTATATTAAAATAAGGTCGCAGACCCTGGGCAGTTTTCACCTTTCAGAAACTCCATCGAACCTTCATCTTTAGAGGGAGAAGGAAGAGCGTAGGGGATAAACCTCCTGAGAGGACCGGCAAAGGCGTTAACCCGGCGAGTGAATAAGGGCCCATTAACTCTTTCCTTTCAGACAACTTCGGACCAAATCTTGAGCATTTACATTCCACGGCCCCTTTTGTGGATTCAAACTTTTGCTTTGAGGGGTTCCGTTTATCGCAACAGGCACGGTCACGACCAGGCTTTTCTCTTGATTTTGATTTTGTATTTCTTTTTGTGAGGGAGATATAGTCGTTTGACGTTTGTGGGCTCCCTTTTTGTATGCCTGCGGGGACACTGCCCTCTTCTCGTGCTCTGATCGATGCTCGAGGAAATGGATCCTACTCTTGCCCTTGGGGTTTGAGTTTCGGTTTCTCATGCTCAGCGTTTTAAGGGCGCCGACTGTCTCATTTGGTCGAAGAGAAAAGAATGAAGATTACAGCTTCCGGAGATCTTCTGGGTGGAGCCCCACCGTAGGTGATGCTACCGACTTTTTTTGAATAAAATACATAAGTGAGCACATGTTAGCTTTCTTCGAGCGAGCATAGGCCGACGTGGTCGGACAGGGATTTCTACGGTTCTGGCAAACCAAGACCCGGTGCCTACCAAGCCTTAATGGGCCATATCCTAACATGAAGGTTAGATGCAGGGACTTAACTACATGGTGACTGCCGGGCATTGGCATTTTGAATTTTCCATATTTTTAGTGGTTTTCAATATTCCTTTGTTTTTGATGTTTTTATCTTTTCATCATTTTTTTTTGTTTTGTGCTAAGGGTAGTATTTCTTAAGATAAAGCCCATTCCAAGGGTGGGATAACTCGGTCCCTTCGGCGTTGATTAGCTTGTAGGCGTTGCCAGGGTACACGGCTTGAATTACAAATGGTCCTTCCCAATTGGGTTGGAGCTTAGAACGCGGACCTCCAGGTTTGACAAAAATTCTTTTTACGACCATCTCACCGACTTTGAATTTTCTCTCAACGACTTTCTTTTGGTAAAAGCGAGCGAGTCTATTTTGATACACACGCGCGTGTTCGGCAGCGGCCAGCCGTTTCTCATCCAAGAGTTCCAACTGGGCGAGGAGTGAATTACGACGATCGTCGAGGGGGAATTCCTCGTCCAATTGTACCCTGAGAGAAGGGATCAGAGTCTCGTATGGGACTACCGCTTCCATACCATAAGTAAGGGCAAATGGAGTCTGCCCGGTGGGGGTACGGATTGAAGTGCGATAGGCCCATAGAGCTTCGATAAGCTTTTCTGGCCAGTCTGAAAACTTACTAGACTCGCAAGTTTTTTTGATGATTTTGAGCAATGTTTTATTGGTGGCCTCCGCTTGGCCGTTACCTTGTGGGTAATAAGGCGATGAATGATGCAATGCAATTACGTACCTTTTGCAGAGGTCCTGTAGGTCCTGAGAAATGAATTGTGGCCCATTGTCGGTGACGATTGTGCTTGGGACGTCGAATCTGGCGAGGATGTTCTTCATGATGAACTTGCAGACTGTTGACGCCTTGATTTCCGCGTAAGCTTCAGCTTCGGCCCATTTGGTGAAGTATTCCGTCGTAGTAAGGATGAAAGATTTCTGCTTGGTGAGGGAATTGGGATCACCTAGGGGACCAATGATGTCGAATGCCCACATGGAGAAAGGCCACGGGGAGGATATTGGGTGAAGTGAGGAAGATGGTGAATGGATTTTATCGGCGTGAAGTTGACACTTGACACACCTAAGGACATAGACAGCACAATCCTCTTCCATAGTGGGCCAGTAAAAATCTTACCGAATGATCTTTTTGGCAAGCATCTGACTATTCACGTGGCCACCGCACACACCCGAGTGCGTCTCTTCTACACATTTCCAAACCTCATCGTCACCAAGACATCTTAACAGAATACCAGTAAGGCTCCTCCTATAGAGTAGACCTCCAACCAAAGTATATTTCTGAGCCACCCTTCTTATGGCTTTCTTTTCCTCTGTGGTGGCCCTTTCAGGATAAGACTGATCTTGGCAGTATTTGACAATTTCATAGAACCATGGTTTCTCTTCATCAGCCAGTTCTTCTTCGGCCTCTGCCAACATGATTTCCCTCTTCTCAAGGATATCTTCCTGCAAGATCTTCCTTGCTATCCTGTCTTTGATATTTACGTAGGAAGCATCATCGATTGCAGGGGCGTGAAGTTTATAGATGGAAATGGACTTAAACCATCTTCCTAGAGGGAACCTTAAGGATGATGCCAACAAGGCGAGGGCATCGGCGAGAATATTCTGATGACGAGGGACATGAACAAAGATCAGTTTGGCGAACAGTTTGGCAAAGGCAGCAGTGAGTTCTTGGTATGGCTTGAGTTTGGGATCGCGAGTGCGATATTTAGTGAGCACCTGGCGAAGGATGAGTTGACTATCACCTACGACTCGTAACTCAGTGATACGAAAAGAATGAGCGAGTTCTAGGCCAGCTAGAAGAGATTCATATTCGGCTATATTGTTGGTGACTGGAAATTTGAGCTGGTATGCCAATGGGAATGTGAGGCCTTCAGGAGACAGGAGGGTGATGCCGATTCCTCTCCCTTGAGAATTCAGAGCTCCATCAAAATATAGCGTCCACATTGGCTCATCTGATAGGTTAATGGACATTAGTTCCTCATCTGGAAACTTTGATTGGACGGGATCGAACTTGGGAAGAGGATGGTGAGCGAGATGCTCGGCTATGGCATAGCCTTTAATCGCCTTTTGCTGGATGTAGGTGATGTCGAACTGAGAGAGAAAACTTTGCCAGCGTGCTAGCCTATCCGTAAGGACGGATTTCTCCAGAAGGAATTTGATTGGATTCATTCGAGCAATCAAGTGGACCTCGTGAGCCAAGAAGTAGTGCTTCAATTTCTGCACTACCCAAACGAGGGCAGCACAAGTTTTCTCCATGCTGGTGTACTTCTGCTCACAGGGATTGAGAAGTTTGGACAAGTAATAGGTTGCCCGTTCCTTGCCTTCTTCATCAGCTTGTGCGAGGACGGCTCCCACGGAGTCATCCAAGACTGAGACGTAAAGGATCAGAGGTTTTTCTGGTTTGGGTGGAATGAGAACGGGTGGACTAGCCAGATATTCCTTCAACCCTTCAAAAGCTTTCTGACATTTAGAATTCCAGTGGAATTCTACTCCTGGCTTGGTCAACTCGTAGAGAGGTCTACACCTTTGTGAATGTTGAGACACAAACCGACGAATAAACCGTAACCTCCCGATTAAACCTCGGACTTCCCTTAAATTCTTGGGAGGCGGCATATCCCTGATAGCCTTAGCTTTGTCGGGATCTACCTCGATCCCTCTTTTGCTCACAATGAACCCCAGCAATTTACCTGACGACACACCAAACACACACTTCTTCGGGTTCATTTTCAGTTGGAACTCCCTTGACCTCTGCAAGACCTTAGTCAAAACTTCTGGATGTTCCATCCTGGTCCTTGATTTTACCAATAAGTCATCCACATACACTTCCAGATATATGTGCATATGTCATGAAATATGGCCATCATCGCTCTTTGGTAAGTAGCTCCAGCATTCTTTAATCCGAACGGCATGACCACGTAACAATATGTTCCCCAAGGGGTAGTGAATGACGTCTTTTCCTGATCCTCTTCTGCCAAACGAATTTGATTGTATCCTGAAAATCCATCCATGAAAGAGAGGGTTTCGTAGCCTGCCGTGTTATCAATCAGCACATTAATATGAGGTAAGGGAAAATCATCCTTTGGACACGCGCGGTTAAGGTCCCGGAAGTCGATGCAAATCCTGACTTTCCCATCTTTTTTCATGACCGGGACAATGTTCGCCACCCATTGAGGATAAAGAACGACTCTAATGAACCTGGCTTTGTGGAGCTTATCGACCTCTTCCTTCATTTTCAAAGCCATCTGAGGGTGGAAACGCCTTAACCTTTGTTTTACCGAGATGGACCCTGGTTTTAGGGTTAAACGATGTTCGACCAAGGTTGAATCCAGACCCGGCATATCCTCGTAGCTCCATGCAAACGTGTCCTTATATTCCTTGAGAACCTCAATTAATGCCTCTTCTTCAGAGGGTGGTAGGTTGTCACTTATGAGGATGATCCTAGGGTCTTCCTCAGTTCCCAAGTTGACTTCTTTGGTGGATTCTTCTACGGCGGTTGACGGCTCGTCGAATCTCCTCATTCCACTAGCGTATGCGCCCGCCGCATCCTCATATTCTTCACCCTCCTCTTCAGTGGGGCATTCTTCATCCGTGATCTCGTAGACTCCATACCCTTCATTAGACGCATAGTCGCCCTCACATTCTATTTCGGGTAGCTTGATGGGATTTTCTAACATCTGGGGGATGGCAAGAAGGGCCTGACACCTGGCGGCCAAATCCAGAAGGAATCGACGAGGGATCTGTCTACCCTTGGATTTCTTCCTAGGTACTACCCTTGGCCTATCATTCCTAGATTGACTGACAATATTTACAGAAGAAGAGGAAGACGAAGAGGATGGTGTAGAATGTACAGGAGAAGACCCCTCAGAGGAGGGGTAGAAAAGGTCGCTCATCGGACCTTGGACGGGTGGTCCGCAGAGAGGTGTTGATAGCATCCACTGTGTGAAGGACAGGTGTACTGACCACTTTAATAATTCTCCCATTGTAAGGAAACTTCATGCACTGATGGTTGGTGGAGGGCACAGCGTCCATGGCTTCGATGTAAGGGCGACCCAGTATAGCCTTGAATGTGGGGTCCATGTCGAGGACATGGAATTCCGTAGAAATTGACATGGGGCCTAGTTCTGCCTTCAGAATAATTATCCCCTGCGGTGGCCTTTTGCTATTGTCATAAGCCGTGACCGTGATCGAGGAAGGTCTTATTTGTTCCTCGTTGACCCCACACAACTGAAGAGTGCTCATGGAGATCACATTTATGGATGCACCCGTGTCCACAAGACACGGGTTTATGGATACCCCATTAATTTTTATTGAAATGCACAATGCATATTTCCGAGCTTCCTTGGGAGCGAGCTCGTAGTTGTGAAACATGATGGCTGGTTGTGTGTCTGTTGGGGTCAAGACGGTCGAAATCTTCTCCACGGGGAGGTCTTCATTAACCATGACCTTTTGAAGATATTCCATCAAGGCCGCCTGGTGGGATGTGGATCTTTGAAGTAGCTCCAGGATGGGGATCCGGGCAGGTGTCTTGTCCAAGTGTTTCAATAGATCATACTATGTTCCAGGGATAGCTCTTTCTGGTTGTTCTGCATCATCCTTCTCTGGCTGAGATTGCTCAAGATTCTGACTGTTGTGGGGGAAAACCCTATGGAAAATCCTTCCACTCCGGAGCACCATTGCCTGCGGCTTTTGTACCTCTGTGGGGGTAGCAGTGGGTTTTAACAGAGGTTTGAGGGGTAGTGGTGGAGGAATGGTCGATGAAGCAGGGGTGATGACGGGAGCAGGGATTCTGATGAGGGGTTTGTTAGGTGGCTGCATGGTGGAGGTAGAGGGGATATTACGCGGATTATGAAGGCTAAGGGGTCTAGAAGGTGGCGGTGGAGACGAAGTAGGAGTGGGTAGGGCTTGAAGTGGGCAATGATTTTGAGGTGGGTGATGGTTAATGAGTGGTTTTGAAGGCATTAGTGGTGATACGGTGGAGAAAGACGGGGTTATGTATGGTTGACGGATGATAAGGGGTTTAGAAGGCGTAGGGGTAAATGTGGTAGAGGTGGATGGTAAAGTGGGGGAGTGAGAGAAGATGAGAGGGTGTGAAGGCGTAGTGGAGAGTGTCGGTTGATAGGAGGTCGGGGTGCGGATGAGAGGGCGTAATGGTAGTGGAAATGGTGATGGTGATACTGACGCGGGTTGATGAGAGAGAGGTGCTACCCGGGCAAGGTGAGGGGGTTGCATGACGATAGGGTTGGAGGTAGAAAGAATGGAGGTACTTTCCTGGTGCCACACCTGCTCTCTCCCGACTTCCGGGAAGGAGGAGATGGGGTTAACCTGATGATTGGGCTGTTGGTGCTCTGGTAATGGATTCTAGATTATGCCCATGTCGGGCTGTTGTTGTGGGGCCTGCTGAGCCTGCTGTTGCTGTTGTGGTTGCTGTTGTTGTTGCTGTTGTAACTGCTGCTGTGGCCTATGAGGAGGTCTCCTAGCCTTGAGAGCCGCGACGTATCGTCTCATCTCATCCCAATCTATTTGATGTTCATCATTCATATCATGGATGTAATCTTTGAAATGGAAGCAGTAATCTACTGTGTGTCCCGGCTGCCTGTGGTAGACACAATATTTGGAGGTATCAACATTGGGGGGCCACGCGGGCCTTTCTTTGGGTAGGGCGAGTTGGTTTGATGCCATGAGGGCATTAAAAATGTCTGCTAAGGTTTCCGGCAATGGTAGATAGTAGGCTCTCTTGGGACCGAGCGGCCTCCTTTGTTGCTGTTGGGGACCATAGTTCCCCGGGGGTGGAACTTGGTTGTACTGAAGCGGTGGTTGTTGTTGCTGAGGTTGTGGTTGTTGTTGCTGGGGTTGGCGTAATGGAGGCATATTATCCTGGGGTGGATTATTTTGGGGTGGAGGACGAAGAGGGAAGGACCTGGTTGGAGGGGAAGTCGGGGCATTTGTGGAGGCCTTGGGTTGACTGCATAGTTGGCATTGTTGACCGCACTGACTTGCTCATTTGTCACGACCCCTTCTGTGGCTCCGCCCGGGACACTAGCGCCTGTCTTTCTGACCACTTTGGGCTTCGGCGACTCAAACATGTTCATGATGGGGGAGTCTTTTAGCTGGGTTTGGATGTATCGGGCCCTTTCATAGAGTTCCTCCATTGTAGTAAGTTTATTCATGGCCAGGACGTGTCTGAACTGTGGGGTTGCATTAGACACAATCATCTTCACTTGTTCGGGCTCAGAGAGGGTATCCCTTATTCTTTCCACCAGAGACCTCCATCTATCAGCATAGCGGACAAAATCCTCATCGGGTTTCATCTTTTCGGCCACTAGGTCGGTAATGGAGAGTGAGGGACCGACCCTATCCCTATATTTCTGCAAGAACCTTCTCTGGACTATTTCAAAATTCTCGGCCTCGCGGGGCTCCAAGGAATAGAACCACTCAAGCGCGGGACCATCCAATGATCTCCGAAAGAGGAATGCCAGGGACCTCTGATCGTTTTGCCAATAGGAGGATTCATACATGAAATCCTTGAGGTGAATGAAGGGGTTGCCGGTACCATTGTATCTGCGGTACGTGGGCATTTCGGAGGGAGGAAGATGAATGACGGGAAGGATTGGCAAAGCAACCTCCGGGGTGGCTTTCACGTCCACCATCCTTCTCAGATTTTGAAACTGCTCGTCCATGCGATTGAACCTATTGAGGAGCGATTGGGCGAGCTCCTCTGGAGGTGAAGGTGGCACTTGCCACTGGGGGAGAAACTGTCTCCCGGAGACTTGAGGGGAAAACCCCGAATGAGAGGGAGCTGTCGGACCACCGACAGTTGGCCCTGGCTGAAGCGGTGTGTGGGGAACAACGGGAGTTTGAGATTGTGATGGGAATTAGAATGAGGGTGGTTGTTGGCTCGCTTGACCTTGAAGCGAGGGGGGCTGGATGGCTTGCGCCAATGAAAGAGATGGAATGGCCTACACGGACTCTTGGAGAGGTGCGATGGCCGGAGTTGATTCCTGGGGCGTGGGGGAAACAGATTTCCCCTTTAGAATGGCCTGGAAAGCCCGGAGCTGTTCAGAGGTAAGCTCTGTATTGGCGAGGACGTCCAGTAAGGAAGTGATATCCTGTGGTGGGGACGTGTCCCCGGCAATAACCTGCACCTCATGGGAGGGGTCATGAGAAGGACCCGAGTCCATAGCATAGACTCACGGGTCGGCTGACAAACCACGGCTAGGGTGGTTCTCCTCAAAAGACTCGTGAGACATGCTCACAGTTTTCCCAGAACGTAAAAACATACACTAGCAAGTAGGTAGCAGATATTATCAAACAAGTGGATGCCTTTACGCCCTTTTTTTGTGTTTTGATGTTGATGATTTTTTTGTGTTTTTAGCGAGATCCGAAGTTCACACAAAATGGGGACCCTAGTTTGTTTTTGTTTCACCGCCGTGTCAACTAGGGTCTCTCGTCTCACCACGAATGAAATGACTAACTCCGGAGAACTTCAATGGTACAACCAGCCCAGTGAACGAAGAGGAGATTCTTCGATGTCGGGGACTTACGGAGGTCCCAGTGTAGGAGATTCTAGTCCGTTGAGAGGAATTCCCAAACGGAGAGTCCTTCCTTCACCGGGAAAGGGTGATCCTCAAAAAATGAAAAAAGGATAGAAAAGAGGAATGGATGTATGCAATGGAATGCTGACAGATATATAGAGTAAGAAAACAACAGAAATAACAGACATATAATAAACAAACAACCAATCACAACTGATAGTGCTGCCGTGAGCACAACGGGGGCGCGCGCGGGCACCAAAGTGGAGAGGCACGGGTGGTGCCGAACTTGCAAGGGTAGCCGAAAGGAAGCAGTAGAGGTCCCACCGTGATCGCCAATCTGTGAGCGATGTCACGCGGTTCGGGGAAGAGCAGAGAAGACGCGGAGCGCGCGCGGGCTCCTCTTTTTTTTGGTGTTTGTTTGCTGCAACACAGAAATAAGAGAAGAGAGAGAAGGGGCCACCACGGGAGATTGCTCCGGCGGGGCGAGCGTGATAAATGTGATATAGCAAGATATGGGGGTTAAACGGCCATAGCGGGAAGTGACTCGCCGCGACCTCGGCGGACGGGAATGGTGCAGAAATTAAATAGCATGAATTGAAACGGCCATTGGGGAAGTGACTCGCCGCGGCCTCGAGAATATGAGCAGATAAGAAGATAGCAGAATATAAAGAGAATATAAAGAGCGGGAATTTAAACGGCCATTGGGGAAGTGACTCGCCGCGGCCTCGAGAATATGAATAGATAAGAATATGATAGAATATAAAGAGAATTTAAACGGTCATTGGGGAAGTGACTCGCCGCGACCTCGAGAACATGAATAAATAAGAATATAACATATAAGAACGGGAATTTAAACGGCCATTGGGGAAGTGACTCGCCGCGGCCTCGAGCATATGAGCAGAATATAACAGAATATAAAGAGAATATAAGAATGGAAATTTAAACGGCCATTGGGGAAGTGACTCGCCGCGGCCTTGAGAACAAGATGTGATCGCCAGGGGCCGAAAGGCCCCAAAAATAAGAAGGTGATCGCGCCTACCTCAAGAGCGAGAGATGACGGGTTGCTTCTTCCTCCCCCTTCGGCCGGCCGACGGAGAGGGCTTTCCTCGGCTACCCTTGCAAAACAACGACAAACAAATGACAAGTGGATTAGAAAGATGGAGGTGTAGTATTCAAATCCTTGCGATAAAAATAACGAAATGATGGCAAGACACACACCTGGTTGGTGTTATCTTTTAAACCCCTCTCGGACTCGAGTAGGAGGAAAATGAGATGATGGGTGTAAGAAGTGTATAAGAAAAGGTGCCCTTATGAAGGGGGATAGGGGATGCAAGATGATGAATGCAAAAGAACTACGAAGAAAATGAAAGAATTGGCTTATTGGATGTGCCGATGGTGAAATCCGGCGGAGCTCCGGCAGCGTGGGGATGACGTGGAAGCGCGGGGCATGAAGACGACCTTCCTCTCGCGAGCGTGAGCACCCGAGAAGCCGGCAGAACCTCCACCTACAAAAGAACCCATGGGTTAGAAAATGACTCCGTAGCCATTGGGCTCCGGCAGCCTATCGGATCACTTCGAAGCTCTCTCAGAACTGAGGGGGTGGGCCTCTATTTATAGAGCTACGGAGGGTGGAGGCGTCCAGGACCCTGGACACCTCCATCAGGGCCGAATTAATATTTTATTCTATTTTTATATATTTTTTTGGAATACTTTTGTGGAGGCGTCCAGGGCTCCGGACGCCTCAAACAGGTCCACCGAAAACCGACGACGGCCGCACGCGGTTTGACACAACGCGTGGTTTTGTGAGCGGCGCCTCGTGATTCAGAAATGGGCGCGTCCAGCGACCTGGACGTCTTCAAAATTTGGATTTTTTCACACACGACAAACCGTCGTTCGGTGAGCGGCGCCCGTGAGAGATTTGATGGTGGCGTCCATGGGCCTGGACGTCTCCAAAATATATATTATTTTTTATTTTTCTTTTGTCTTTTATGCCAAGGCTGGCATGATTTTTTTTTATATTTGTTTTTATGGAGACGTCCAGGGGCCTGGACGCCTCCATTAATATATTTATATTTTTATTTATTTTTTTTTTATGCCAACTGGCATTTTATACACATTTTTTATTTTTGTTTTTATGGAGGCGTCCAGCGGCCTGGACGCCTCCATTAATATATATGTTTATTATTTTGTTTTGGGCCCTGAGAAAAAATAAAATAAATTAAAAACATGGGGGCGTCCAGGGTCCTGGACGCCCCCATTAAGACCCACCCGGGTCCTAGTCAGCGGCCGCCCGGCAGACATCCTTCTTGGTTCCGGAACCTCCTGATGCGTTCGACTGGTGTTGATGCCGTCCGACTGCCGTGACGGGATGATTCCGAATGCCGAAAAAGGCAGAGGAAGACCCAAGAAAAGGAAGCACTCGAGTGATTCAAAATGCGTAAGCCGTTGCGGGGCGTCGTATAGTAATATGAGACTTTCTCAGGAGGCGTCAAGAATGGCGTGTCTACAGGGGGCTCTTGAGAATCTCGAAGCCAGGATATGTAGGGGGTCCGCCAGTCGCTCGGGGGTGCCGGGTCAACGGTCATAAGCTCAGATTCGATGCTCGGTTGCTCGAGCTCTTCGAGGAAGACCGGCCGAGTACCTTTGGGGTCGAGGGAGGAGGCCAGGCGAGAGAGGGCATCTGCTGGGGAGTTTTCCTTCTGGGCTATCCGCACTACCTCAAAGCTCTCGAAGAGTTCGGCCATCCTCTTGACCACCTGGAGGTACTTGATCATTTGTCCTTCCCGAGCTTCGTAATCACCGTTAACCTGGCTAGCGACCAGTTGCGAGTCGGTGTGGATCCTGACTCGCTCGGCTCCCAGTCGTCGAGCCATCCTAGCCCCTGAGATAACGGCTTCGTACTCAGAGGCGTTGTTTGACGCCGAAAAATTGAATTTCAGGGCATACCGTAGCTCCGCTCCTTCGGGGGACTTGAGAAGGATACCAGCACCGCTCCCGGCCGAGTTGGAGGACCCATCGACGAATAGGTCCCAAGTGGGCCCGGGCGCAGGTGGAGGTACCTCCTCAATCAGGATGGTGCTTTCGGCGATGAAGTCCGCGAGGGCCTGTCCCTTGATGGCCGAGCAGGGGCGATATGAGATATCGTAGGTCCCGAGCATGATGGCCCATTTGACGAGGCATCCCGAGACTTCGGGGTGAAAGAGAATCTACTTCAGGGGTTCGCCGGTCAATACGACGATGGAGTGCCCTTGAAAGTAGGGTCAGAGGCGCTTGGCCAAGGTAACCAACGCTAGCACGAGTTTCTCGGTTGTGGGATACCTTCTTTCAGCCTCATTAAGCACCTTGCTAGTATAGTAAACCGGTCTCTCGACCCCCGCATCATTCCTGACTAGGACCGAGCTTACTGTAGAAGGGGTCGTCAAGAGGTAAAGGTGTAGAGCTTCGCCCGGGGGTTGGATTGGATAGCACCGGGGGCGAGGCCAATAATTCCTTGAGTTCGATGAACGCCTTCTGACATTCCTCATCCCAGGTGAACGTAGCAGATGCCATTTTGGGTCCCCTCAACAATTTGAAGAAGGGTAGGCATCGTTCGGCCGCCCGGGACAGGAAACGGTTGAGCACAGCAATGCACCCCGTAAGGCATTGAACGTCCTTGATGCAAGTGGGTGGCCGCATGTTCAGGATGGCCTGAACCTTGTCGGGGTTGGCCTAGATCCCACGCTGAGTTACCAGGAAGCCTAGGAACTTCCCGAATCTGACTCCGAAGGTGCATTTAGTAGGGTTGAGTTTCACATTGCACCTCTGGAGGGTGTCGAAGGTCTCAGCTAAGTCGGCAAGGTGGTCTTCGGCCTTCGGCATTTTGACGAGCATGTCATCAATGTAGGCCTCGACGTTCCGACCGAGCTGTCCCTCAAAGATGTGGTTGATCAGTCTCTGATATGTTGCTCCAGTGTTCTTCAACCCGAACGGCATTCGGGTGTAGCAGTGTACGCCGAAGTCAGTGATGAAGGTGGTCTTCTCGATATCCTCTGGGTCCATCCTGATCTGATGGTATCTGAAGTAGGCATCCAGGAAGCTGAGCAACTCGTTGCCAGAGGTTAAGTCGACCAGTTGATCGATGCTCGGCAGTGGGTAGCAATCCTTCAGGGTAGCCTTGTTGAGGTCGGTGAAGTCTACCCACATTAGACACTTCCCCGAAGCCTTTGGCACCAGGACGACGTTGGCGAGCCATGTAGGGTACATGACTGGTCGAAAGAGGCCAGTCTTCTGTCCCTTGATGACTTGCTCTTTGATGATCGCTAGCTTCTCCAGGGCGTGCTTTCTCCTACATTGCTGGACATGTTTCACCGTTGGGTCAAGGTTGAGCTTATACGTCACCATGTCTCCCGGGATCCCGGGAAGATGCTCGTCCGACCATGCAAAGACTTGAATGTACTGGGCAAGGAAGTCCTTATATTTTTCCTATTCCTCAAGTGGTAGATCGGCTCCGATTTTGACTCCTAGAGTCGGGTCACCTTTGAGGAAGACCGTTAGCAACTCGCCACCAGGCTCAGATGTTGCTGGTCCTTCCTCGGCTCCCTTTACTCCTTTGTTTTTCCCTTCCGGCCTCGTGACTTCGACCGAGGTTATATAACACCGTCTAGCCAATGCCTGGTTACCCCAGACCTCCCCCACCCCATACTTGGTAGGGAACTTCATTTTTTGGTGAAAGGTAGAGGGCACCGCTTTCATTCGGCTGAGGATACCTCAGCCGAAGATGGCGTTATATGCCGTCATCCCCTTAATCATGATGAAGTCCACCATAACCATAACGGTTTTGGGTGGGGTGCCAATAGTAACTGGCAGGCTCAGGGCTACCTCGGGATAAGTTGCCTGGCTGTTGAACCCACAGAGGGGGGTTCGGATCGGGTGGAGTTTAGATGGATTCTCTCCCATCTTGAGAAAACATTCATATGATAATACATCAGGGGCACTACCATTGTTGACTAAGATCCTATCTACGTTACGATGGTTTATTGTATCTGATACAATGAGAGCGTCGTCATGCGGGGGTGATTAGCCCTTCCAGGTCTTGATCGGAGAATACCAGGGCCTGCGGGGCCTTAGGAGGCTCGGCTCACCCACTCGGCGTGATGCTTTCTTCCTCGACTGCTATCTCCTCCTGATGTCGCGCCGCCCGTGATGACACTGATGTGGACTCCACGGGGGGCATTGTCGATTTCTTCGGGGGCGTCTCGGTCTTCTTTCTGCCCGGCCACGTATCGGGATAGGTGTACCTAGAGGACGAGGCGCTCGATCTAGTCTTGAAGTTGATTTTAGTCGCTGGTGTGATGCCCGTGATCGTTGTGGAACAGGCAAGGCTTGCGGCGATTGCGGTGCTTGGCCTTCATAGGCTCGGGCTGGTGGAGGAGACCCGAGCCTTTGATGGCTTCGTAAATTTCGTAGACGGGAGCGGTAAGGGGGGTGTACCGCTCATACTTCCGGGACGGCTCTTTGTGGTCTCCGTCCTGGTTCCGCCGTTTTCCTTGGCCCGTCCTTTGCTCCGACGGTCGCTTCTTGTCCCCCTCCCGACCTGAGCTTGTCGTACCTCGGCAGGCGCTGAGGACTTCCTCGCACTCTACGTGGCGTAGGGCCAGGGTCACTAGCTTGGCGAGGGAGGTGGGAGGATGAAGCACTAGCTCGCGCCGTAGGTTCTCATCACGGGTACCCCCAGTCAGTGCGCTGATGGCCGAGGCAACATCCAGGCGGGGGATGTGCAGGGCTTCCGATTTGAATCGGTTGATATAAGCCCACAACTTCGCCCCTTGTTCCTGCTTGAGGGCCAATAATCTCGCTACTGACCAGGGTGGACCACTGTCGGCGAAGCTTTCCTTGAACACTCGCCCGAACTGCTTGAAGTTGTGAATGCTGCCGGGGGCGAGGGCCCTGAACCATGCCTGAGCACCCTGGACCAGAGTGGTCATGAACTGTAATGCCCTGGATCTTTGTTAGATCTTTATTGGATCTTTCGGATCTGTTTCGTTGAGTTTTGGTTCGCTTTTGTGGCTTCCGAGTTGAGTTTTACGAGCCGTGTGGGTTTTTCTCTCGAACTAGTTACGGAACCCTACGGTGAGTTTGTTTGTCAGTTCATCAACTCGCGGATGCTACAGCGACGATGTACTCTTCGAGTCGGTCGTTTCGACTATTTTTGCGTATTTTTCAAAATTATTCCATTTTTGGGTTAATTATCAGATTTTTGGAAATTAGAAATCTTTTCTTATTTTTTTTTATTAACCCCTCCCTTCTCTCTCTTCTCACTCTCGCGCTCTCTCAACTCTCTCCCGTTCTCTCTCGTTCTCTCACCCTCACGCCTCCAGGTGCAGACGGAGGGGTCCGCGGGCGAGGTAGCGATGCCGGGAAGCTGCTGAGGCGCGTGATGGAGCAAGGATCGGATTGGTTATGGCGCGATCCCGAACGGTGGATTCAAAGCCGGCGTTTGAGCTCGCGGCGTGGTTTTCAGCACGGTTTAGTCCCTTCGGGGCACGGTTTCTTTGGTGGAGGTAGGGTGACGGTTCCTCACTTCTTCCTCTCCGTTTTCCCTGCCATTGCACATCGTTCGGCATGAAAACGGTCGAGTTTGGGCTTGTTTTACCTAAATCATGATTTTCGTGGTTTGTAGGGTTTGCCAGAAAACGGCAACCATTCGTGGCGTAGTTAGTGTTAAACTGACCGTTGGGACGTCTGGATCCCATCCACGTGAGTTTCGTGTTGATCGGTGGTCATTCGAGGCCGGTAGAAGTCCGGGAACCTCGTTGGCTCGTTTAGGGTCGATTTGTATAAATCGCCCCGATCTCGCGTTTTGATGCTTGCATGTGGGCTTTTTAGCCTTCTATTGTTGTTTTCTATCATCTAGGTTTGTTTCCCCTGCGCTTCGGCGTGCATGGGGCGTGGAACGGGCCGGTTTGGCCAACCCTCTGTTTTCCCGATGAGATTCGTGTGGTTGCCGTTTCAGTGACCGCCAGAGGTCTCTGACGGCCCCACGATAGATCGTTACAGCGCCTGGGTGGTTTTTGTTCTTCGGGGTTTTGGGAGTGTGACGGCCCATGGGTGGCGCGTCATAGCCTCCTGACGCGTCCGGTGTGACGCGTTACGCTTATTTTGTCGTTTAGTAGTTTGGTTAAGTCGGTTCCCCTGACGCGCCTGCCCTAGTGCATCAGGTGTGTGTAACACGCCTGAGCCAGGCCGTTACGTTCCGTTTGACCAGCTTTGACCGCTTGAGTCGGTTCCTCTAACGGTGGTGTCCCCGTGCGTCACAGCAGTGTAACGCGCCTGCCCCAGGCAGTTACGTGCTGTTTTGGCTGAGTGTGGGTGGCTGTGTCGTTGGCTCTAACGGCCACGCCCCCATGCGTTAGGCGTCAGTAGCGCGTCCGATAGGGACCGTTACATGCCTGTTGGCCAGTGGTTTCTTGACTTGAGCCTGTTGGCCCTAACGCGCCTGCTTTGCTGCGTTAGGCTGTGTGACGCGCCTGGTCTAGCGCGTTACGTGGTTCGAGTTACCGTTTTTGTCTCGGGTCTGTTGGCCCTGACGCGTCTGCTCCCGTGCGTTAGGGTGGCGTAACGCGTCTGTTGTCATGCGTTAGGCTGCTGTAACGCGCCTGCCCTGGCGCGTTACACTGTTCGTGTTGTGGTTTCGAGCGTGTTGGCTCTGACACGCCTGCCCTGGTGCGTCAGGCTCGTGTAACGGCCTAGGCTTAGACCGTCACGTTCATGTAACGGTCTAAGGGTGGTGCGTTACATGCCTTGTGCTCTGATTTCCGTCGTTTTGATTTCTGCTTGTCTTAGCTTGACCTTGTGGTCTGCCCGTCTTCCCGTGGATGTCTCCTGATGTCCTATGAGGGCTAGGACTACGTTGTAAAGTATCCAGGAGTCTTCTTGCTTGAGGTAGGATTCTGTATCCTACTTTTGTGTGCCTTTGTTCGGTTCCGGTCAACCCAGTGTGACGGTGGTTGACAGGTAGCCGTGTGTGTGTGTCTCGACGGTTCCGCCCAGTTCGAGACTCTGGTTCTGGATGCCTCGAGGTGTTGCCTTACCTCGGTTTATGTGTCCAGGTGTCTCTGAGGGTCTTCGATATTCCCTCAGGTCTCCGTGAGTCATTTTCTGCGGAGCGTTGTTTTCTCCTGACTTAGGATTAGACCGATTGGCGGCTTGTTCCACTGAGTGTGATGATCTTGCCTCTGAGTCGTTCGACTCAAGGATCGTTACGTGGTAGGTCTAGTTGCCTGGTCCTGAGTCTGTTGGCAGTTGGTTAGCTGCCTTGGTGCTTCGTAGTGCGCAAGATAGGGCTTTCTTTGACTGTCTGTGCTTTAGCACCTGTGTTTCAGAGTTCGTGCCTTGTGAGCCTCCACTAGTCGTAGCCCTAGATCTTTGAGTGCCGACCCACCGAGAGTGCTGGAGGGGTGTTTCCCGTCATACGGTTCTTAAGCTAGATCCGTGGGCCCCGGCCAACGGTAGCATCCTACCGAGGGGAATACTAGCTAGAGGCCTGACATAGGTAGTGGTCAGTGTGTGCACACGTGGTTAGGGGCTGAGGACTTGCGCCGACGGGTGTGACCCTGACTAGTCACTCGTAGTTGTGGTACTGCGGTCCTATGTCCGTAGTTGCCGTTCTTCCATGGGACTGTTGTTCCTTGGACCTGGTTCTTGGTGTGTCCAGTCTCCGTCGTCCTCTGGACGAGCTTGTAGACGTGACACTTGTGGCGCAGTGTAAGACGTCGGTGGACGCATCTGGCTGTTCCTCTAGTGGGAGGGTGCTCCTATCACTTGGTTCCTGACTCTCACGTTTCTCGGAGTTTGTGTTCCCTTTTTCGAGTCAGCTAGTCTTGGCCTCGTCCAAGATCTGCTTCTCGGGCTGTGTCTGTCCGTTCTTGGCTGTGTCCAAGATGTGCTTGGGGTTGCGTGCACATCGATCCAGTCGTGTAGGCTGTCACCTTTGTGTCATCTGTCTAGGTTCTCTTCTAGGCTTTGTCTGATGTTTGGCTTGCTTTCTGGATGGCGGAATGGTAAGGCCCAACTGTGCGAGTTCGGGATTGACCTTTCCGTTAGTCTTGCCTAGAGTGGTTTGAGGTGCTGAGGTTAGTTTGGCAGCCGCTTGTTTGGTACGGCTTCCTCCCCCTCTTCCTAGTTGTTCCCTACTCCTGCACCCTGTCTCTTTGTTTGCTACTTTCTAGAGTAGTTTTACAGCTTTGTAGTGTAGCTTCTCCTGCTTTGCTACACTTGCTGTTTCTGTTGCTTCCGTTCTGTGTTCTGCGTGTTTTTCAGTGGGGATTCGCGTGACCACTACTGAGCCTCTGTTTGGAGACTCACCCCTACTTTTTAGGTGGGCGTCGTCTCTATTCATGCTTCCTGGCGTGGCGTGTTCGTAGCTGCCAGCGGTACCTGCGTTGGGTTTCTCCCGACCTCAGTGTACGTTCCTTTCCTGTGGCCTGTACTTGCCTTTCTTTGGGTGGACTCTGGTGTATAATTGTTAAATTGAAACTGTTAATTAAAAAGTAATTTTATTTCTGCTACTTTAGCAAACCGATCTAATGAAATTTAATTACTTACTGTACTATCTCTGTGGCTTCAATGTACTCTACACACGCCTTTTTCCCTTCGGAGCTTTCCCGCTCTTGGGAGGCCTCGCGAGTTCCATGTGGTATCACGTGTATTCGGTAGTCCTATCGGGTACATCTGACATCCGGGATCCGGGTCGCTATAGTTTGGTATCAGAGCAGTGTCCTGAGATGTTCGGAGTTCTTTTCTGAGCTATCAGAGCATTGTCGTGTGAAGTACATGGGAATCCGAGATATTACAGTATCCAGAGTCCTTAAGTCCAGTACAGGCTTTGGCTGGCTTAGGTGTTGCGATGATTTGTCGCGTTGCTTTTTCCGTGTGTTGTTCAGGTTATTGTTGACTTTTGGCCCTGGTCTGATGACCGTACACGTTCTCACGTTGTTTTGGTCGTCCCGGCTTGAGTTTGTTCAGCTCCTGATGTGTCTCGCTTCTGTTGAAGTGCTCGATTTGATTCCGTGGTTGAGAAGTTGCTCAGGCAAACTAGGATTTTCCCTTCCTAGTGAGCTTTCGTAGATGAGCTAATTGCTTCTTGTCCCTTCTGGTGGAATCTTTTCGAGGTTTGCCTTGGAATTGCTGTCTTGGCGATGCTTTTGTCCTGTGTCTACTTAAGTGTGGACAGCTTTATTTTGAGCCGGATCTGCTCTTTGCTATACGGTTGCTTGGCTTTGGACTCCATTATGGTGTTAAGAGCTGTTGTGTACCGTGTTTGTCGTGCCGTGTCCAGTGGCCGATGTGTTGTGAAGGCTCATTTATCATTTTCAGGATGTAAAGGTAAGCTGATATTAGCTTTTCCCTTGTGCTTTGTGCTGAAGCTGGTACTCTTCTTCTTTGCACTTAGGTTGTTTGTGATCGGTTGTTCGCTGGATCGGTGCTCGTGGCGTGTTGTTTGTGATCTTTATAGATTGCGAAGATGTCTAGTGTGTGCTGAGATGCGACTGCCGAGGTCGTTCAGGTGCCTGTGTGCGTTGTTGAGTGCGCAGCGGAAGCATGTGGGTTGGTCACCCATTGGCCGAGAGAATTGTTCCTTCTTGATGTGACTTTGTCTTGGCTCCCTGTGCCTTGACATTGTTATCGCCGTGCCGTGTTGTGTCGGTTGCCTGTGTGGTGTTGGCATCGGCATTTGTGAGGGTTGGGGAATCTGTCAGCGTTCCTTGCTGATAAGGTGCCCTCTGCTCTGCAGGTGCTTTCTCTTGGGTGAGGTGCTCTCGAGGCTTGTTTGTAGTCCTTGAGGTGCGTTCCCCGAGATTGTCATTTCTCATTGTCGTGGGTCCTCTTCTTGGTGAGCAGTCTGATGCGTGACCTGTCCCTTGTGGTCGTGTGTTTAGCTGTTCTTGTGCCTTGATGTGACCTAGCTTGCAGTTGTATTTCGTGGTTCTGTGTGCTGTACGGAGCCGAGATCGTGCAGGTGTTGTTGTTGTCGTTTGATCGCTGTTTCTCTATGATTTTGTGTTTCTACCAGGGACCGTGGCCTTGTCAGTTAGCCTGTTGTACTCCCTTTCTCTGGTAGAGTTAGCTTGCGACTCGATCAGATGTAATATCTGAATGAGTGCTGACTTGATTGTGTTTGTGGTCTGGTGTTATTGTCGTTGGCATCCTGTGTGACAGGTTTTCCTTGTCACCTTTGGCACCAGAGCCGATGATGTGGTCGAGCTGTTAGCTGTGAGGACTGTGTCTCCTTGTGTAAGCTGCCGCTTGCCATGCTGTCGTTGTGTTTTTTTTCGGTATCGGTCGTTTGTTGTTGTGGCAGTCGTGTCTCCATGTCTGTTGAGACGTAAGCGACCTTGCCCTTGTTTCGGAGGTGTAAGACTTGTGTTCACTTGTGTTGTGCTCGATCCAGAGCATGTGCTCGTGATTATAGTCTGATGGTATTCCTCTGAGCTGTGTTTCTCAAGATTTGCGTTGCCGTTCTTCCGGCGTTGTTGTTGGCTGATACGTGGTGTGCATAGCCGATGTTGGGTTGTTCTTCCCTTGCTTCTCCTTTGCTAGTCCTTAATTTTGAGGGTGAAATTTCTTAAAGGAGGGGAGGATGTAATGCCCTGGATCTTTGTTAGATCTTTATTGGATCTTTCGAATCTGTTTCGTTGAGTTTCGGTTCGCTTTTGTGGCTTCCGAGTTGAGTTTTACGAGTCGTGTGGGTTTTTCTCTCGTACTAGTTACGGAACCCTACGGTGAATTTGTTTGTCAGTTCATCAACTCGCGGATGCTACAGCGACGATGTACTCTTCGAGCCAGTCGTTTTGACTATTTTTGCGTATTTTTCTGAATTAGTCCATTTTCGGGCTAATTATCGGATTTTCGAAAATTAGAAATATTTTCTAATTTCTTTTTATTAACCCCCCTTCTCTCTCTCCTCACTCTCACGCTCTCTCCTCTCTCTCCCGTTCTCTCTCGTTCTCTCACCCTCTCACCTCCGGCTGCAGAAGGAGGGGTCCGCGGGCGAGGTAGCGATGCCGGGAAGCTACTGAGGCGCGTGATGGAGCGAGGATCGGATTGGTTTTGGCACGATCCTGAACGATGGATTCAAAGCCGGCGTTTGAGCTCGCGGCGTGGTTTTCGACGCAGTTTAGTCCCTTCAAGGCACGGTTTCGTCGGTGGAGGTAGGGTGACGGTTCCTCACTTCTTCCTCTTTGTTTTCCCTGCCATTGCACGTCATTCGGCGCGGAAACGGTCGAGTTTGCGCTTATTTTGCCTAAACCGTGATTTTTGTGGTTTGTAGGGTTTGCCGGAAAACGGTAACCATTCGTGGCGTGGTTAGTGTTAAATTGACCATTGGGACGTCTGGATCCCATCCACGTGAGTTTCGTGTTGATCGGTGGTCATTCGAGGCCGGTAGAAGTCCGGGAACCTCGTTGGCTTGTTTAGGGTCGATTTGTCTAAATCGCGCCGATCTCGCGTTTTGATGCTTGCATGTGGGCTTTTTAGCCTTCTATTGTTGTTTTCTATCATCTAGGTTTGTCTCCCCTGCGCTTCGGCGTGAATGGGGCGTGGAACGGGCCGGTTTGGCCAACCATCTATTTTCCTGCCGTGATTGGTGTGGCGGCCGTTTCAGTGACCGCCAGAGGTCTCTGACGGCCCCACGATAGACCGTCACAGCGCCTGGGTGGTTTTTGTTCTTCGGGGTTTTGGGAGTGTGACGGCCCATGGGTGGCGCGCCACGGCCTCCTGACGCGTCCGGTGTGACGCGTTATGCTTATTTTGTCGTTTAGTAGTTTGGTTAAGTCGGTTCCCCTGACGTGCCTGCCCTAGTGCGTCAGGTGTGTGTAACGCGCCTGAGCCAGGCCGTTACGTTCCGTTTGACCAGCTTTGACCGCTTGAGTCGGTTCCTCTAACGGTGGTGTCCCCGTGCGTCACAGCAGTGTAACGTGCCTGCCCCAGGTCGTTACGTGATGTTTTGGCTGAGTGTGGGTGGATGTGTCGTTGGCTCTAACGGCCACGCCCCCATGCGTTAGGCGTCTGTAGCGCGTCCGATCAGGACCGTTACATGCCTGTTGGCCAGTGGTTTCTTGACTTGAGCCTGTTGGCCCAAACGCGCCTGCTTTGCTGCGTTAGGCTGTGTGACGCGCCTGGTCTAGCGCGTTACGTGGTTCAAGTTACCATTTTTGTCTCGGGTCTGTTGGCCCTGATGCGTCTGCTCCCGTGTGTTAGGGTGGCGTAACACGTCTGTTGTCATGCGTTAGGCCACTGTAACGCGCCTGCCCTGGCGCGTTACGCTGTTCGTGTTGTGGTTTCGAGCGTGTTGGCTCTAACGCGCCTGCCCTGGTGCGTCAGGCTCGTGTAACGGCCTAGGCTTAGACCGTCACGTTCATGTACCGGTCTAAGGGTGGTGCGTTACATGCCTTGTGCTCCGATTTTCGTTGTTTCAGTTTCTGCTTGTCTTGGCTTGACCTTGTGGTCTGCCCGTCTTCTCGTGGATGTCTCCTGATGTCCTATGTGGGCTAGGACTACGTTGTAAGGTAGCCAGGAGTCTTCTTGCTTGAGGTAGGATTCTGTATCCTACTTTTGTGTGCCTTTGTTCGGTTCCGGTCAACCCGGTGTGACCCGATGGTTGACAGGTAGCCGTGTGTGTGTGTCTCGACGGTTCCATCCAGTTCGAGACTCTGGTTTCGGATGCCTCGAGGTGTTTCCTTACCTCAGTTTGTGTGTCCAGGTGTGTGTGAGGGTCTTCGGTATTCCCTCAGGTCTCCGTGAGTCATTTTCTGCAGAGCATTATTTTCTCCTGACTTAGGATTAGACCGATTGGCGGCTTGTTCCGCTGAGTGTGACGATCTTGCCTCTGAGTCGTTCGACTCAAGGATCGTTACGTGGTAGGTCTAGTTACCTGGTCCCGAGTCTGTTGGCAGTTGGTTAGCTGCCTTGGGGCTTCGTAGTGCGCGAGACATGGCTTTCTTTGACTGGCTGTGCTTTAGCACCTGTGTTTCAGAGTTCGTGCCTTGTGAGCCTCCACTAGTCGTAGCCCTAGGTATTTGAGTGCCGACCCACCGAGAGTGGTGGAGGGGTGTTTCCCGTCATACGGTTCTTAGGCTAGTTCCGTGGGCCCCGGCCAATGGTAGCGTCCTACCGAGGGGAATACTAGCTAGAGGCCTGACCTAGGTAGTGGTCAGTGTGTGCACACGTGGTTAGGGGCTGAGGACTTGCGCCGACGGGCGTGACCCTGACTAGTCACTCGCAGTTGTGGTACTGCAGTCCTGTGTCCATAGTTGCCGTTCTTCCTTGGGACTGTTGTTCCTTGGACCTGGTTCTTGGTGTGTCCAGTCTCTGTCGTCCTTTGGACAAGCTTGTAGACGTGACACTTGTGGCGCAGTGTAAGACGTCAGTAGACGCATCGGGCTATTCCTCTAGTGGGAGGGTGCTCCTATCACTTGGTTCCTGACTCTCGCGTTTCTCGTAGTCTGTGTTCCCTTTTCCGAGTCAGCTAGTCTTGGCCTCGTCCAAGATCTGCTTCTCGGGCTGTGTCTGTCCGTTCTTGGCTGTGTCCAAGATGTGCTTGGGGTTGCGTAGACGACGATCCAGTCGTGTAAGCTGTCACCTTTGTGTCGTCTGTCTAGGTTCTCTTCTAGGCTTTGTCTGATGCTTGGCTTGCTTTCTGGATGGCGGAATGGTAAGGCCCGACCGTGCGAGTTCGGGATTGAACTTTCCGTTAGTCTTGCTTGGAGTGGTTTGAGGTGCTGAGGTTAGCTCGGCAGCCGCTTGTTTGGTACGGCTTCCTCCCCCTCTTCCCAGTTGTTCCCTACTCCTGCACCCTGTCTCTTTGTTTGTTGATTTCTAGAGTAGTTTTACAGCTTTGTAGTGTAGCTTTTCCTGATTTGCTACACTTACTGTTTCTGTTGCTTCCGTTCTGTGTTCTGCGTGTTTTTCAGTGGGGATTCGCGTGACCCCTACTGAGCCTCTGTTTGGAGACTCACCCCTACTTTTTAGGTGGGCGTCGTCTCTGTTCGTGCTTCCTGGCGTGGCGTGTTCGTAGCTGCCAGCGGTACCTGCGTTGGGTTTCTCCCGACCTCAGTGTACGTTCTTTTCCTGTGGCCTGTACTTGCCTTTCTTTGGGTGGACTCTGGTGTATAATTATTAAATTGAAACTATTAATTAAAAAGTAATTTTATTTCTGCTACTTTAGCAAACCGATCTAATGAAATTTAATTGCTTACTGTACTATCTCTGTGGCATCAATGTACTCTACACACGCCTTTTTCCCTTCGGAGCTTTCCCGCTCTTGGGAGGCCTCGCGGGTTCCATGTGGTATCACGTGTATTCGGTAGTCCTACCGGGTACATCTGGCATCCGGGATCCGGGTCGCTACATGAACGCTCGGCACTTGATCACGTTTGACGCCCCATGCAAGGTCATCAGGGCGTCGAAGCTGTCGTAATGATCGGTCGGGTCTCCCTGGCCATCATATGACTTGAAGGTCGGAAGTGAGATCTTGGGGGAGATCTCGGCCTTCAAGATATAATCGGAGAACGGGGATCGCTCCTCGTCCTCCACAGGAGAGGTCTTCTTCAAGGCGCGGAGAGCGCGCTCTTGCTCTGTGAAATGCCTCTCAAAGTCTCACATCCGGAGGGACAGCTCCGGTTGTCGTTGGCCCGAGGGGATGGGGGACGGACTTGCATGCTGTCCCGACGCTCCTCAGGGGCCTCGGTCTCCGGGAACTATCGGTGTGCTCCGGACTTATCCCTCCTCGGGGTAGAGGAGGCTTCCTGCTCCGGGGGAGGGGCATGCAATGGTCCTCCTGACTGGTTGCGGATGAGCCGCCGCCCCCGGAGGGTAAAATGGCCTCCAGCGGTTTGCTGGGAGGCATCTCCGCGGGGGGCTCTTCCGAGGGAGATGCGACTTCTCCTCCCTGGCCGCCTGGGCCCTCATGAGATCCACGAGGACATCCAGTTTTACGTTGAGGGTTTGGAGAGCGTCAGTACTCCCGCCGGGAAGTTGCTCCCCCGCCACCGATGGAGGTATATCATTGGCATGGTTGCCTGACGAGGAATTCTCTGTGGGGAGGGAAGGTGCGCCTTCTTCTGTCCCCAGGGCCTTTCCCTTGTCGCCAGCAGTCCTCCTACCAGAACTTCTTCACACCATGATGGCTCTTTGTTCGTTTTCCACAGACGGTGCCAGATAAAGAGGGGCCATCTCGCGCTACTCCTGAGCGGGGAGGAAGATTGTGATGACCCGGATTCAGGATACCCGGTGTACCCGGTAGAACTACCGAATACACGTGGTGCCGCATGGGACCAGCGAGGCCTCCCAAGCGCGGGAAAGCACCGAAGGGAAAAAGGAGTGTGTGGAATACATTGAAGCCACAGATATAAAAGTAAGCAATTAAATTTCATTAGATTGGATTGCTAAAGTAGCAGAAATAAAATTACATTTTCATTAAAAATTTTAATTAACACAATTACACACCAGAGTCCAGTCCAAAAAGAAAGATAACAAGTACAGTCTAACAGAAAAGAAACGTACACTGAAGTCGGGGGAAGCCCGACACAGGTACAGCTGGCAGCTACAGCAAACGCGCTCCACCAGAAACAGCAGAGGAAGAAGGCGAAACCCACCTGAAAAGCAGGGGTGAGTCTCTAAACAGAAACTCAGTAGGGGTCACGCGGATCCCCACTCGAAAATGCACAGTGCAATGGAAGCAACAACAGAAACAGCAAGTGCAGCAAAGCAGGAAAGGCTACATTAAAAAGCTATAAAACTACGCTACATGTAGTAGTAAACAGACGGGAGGTAGGAGTAGGGAACAAGCAAGAAAGGGGAAGAACCCGCGCCAGACAAGTGGCCACCGAACTAACCTCGGCACCCCAAACTACTCCAAACAACAACAGAAGGGCGACTCTGATCCAATAAAGTTAGAAGTTACCGATCTGCCAACCCGACACCAGGTCTAAGACGGAGACTTGCAAAGATGCTAAAACAATCACGACGGCCTACACGATTGGAACATCGTGCACGCAACCCCAGGCTCATCTTGAACACAGCCAAGAACAAACCACACAGCCAGAGTAGAAAATCTTGGACAAGGCCAAGACTAGCCGACACGAAAAGGAGAACACCGGCTCCGAGAAACACAAGAGTCGCTGGTCAAGTGATAGGAGTACCCTCACACTAGAAGAACAGCCAGATGCGTCCACTGACGTCTTACACTGCGCCACAAGTGTCATGTCTACCCGACCGTGTGTAGCATGGGGGAGACTAGACACACCAAGAACCAGGTCCAAGGAACAATGACGTTCCAAGGAAAAACGGCACCTCACGGACACAAGACCGCAGCACCACAACTGCAAGTAACTAGTCAGGGCTACGCCCGTCGACGCAAGTCCCCAGTCCCTGACCACGTGTGCACACACTGACCCGTACCTAGGCCAGGCCTCTAGCTAGTATTCCCCTCGGTAGGACGCTACCGCTGGCCGGGGCCCACAGAACTAGCTTAAAACCGTGTAATGGGAACTGCCCGTCCACCACTCCCGGTGGGTGACGTACTAAGAAAAGCCTACGTCACAGGCTACGACTAGTGGAGGTTCACAAGGCACAGACTCCAAAACACAAGTGCTAGAGTACAGACAGTCTAAGGAAAGCCCTGTCGTACGTACCACCAAGCACCACTGGCGGTACCACCACTGACAACAGACTCAGGACCAGGCAACTAGACCTACCACGTAAGGATCCCGAGTCGAATGACTCAAAGGCACGATCATCACAGACAGCGGAACAAGCTGCCAATCGGTCTAATCCTAAGCCAGAAAAACCACGCTCTATAGAAAAGAACACACGGAGACCTGAGGGAACACCAAAAACCCTCAGACACAGCTGGACACACAAACCGAGGTAAAGTGACACCTCGAGACATCCAGAACCAGTGTCTCGGACTGGACAGAACCGCCAAGACACCCACACACAAGGTCACCTATCAACCACTGGGTGACCCCGGGTTGACCAGAACCTGACCAAAACACAAGCAAAGGTAGGATAGAGAATCCTACCTCAAGCAAGAAGACTCCTGGCTACCTTACAACATAGTCCTAGCCCTCATAGGACGTCGGGAGACATCCACGGGACAGCGGGCAGACCACAAGGCCAAGCCAAGACAAGCAGAAACCGAAGGAACGAAAATCGAAGCACAAGGCATGTAACGCGCCACACCTAGATCGCTACAAGCATGTGACGGTCTAGACCTAGGCCGTTGCACTCCAAGCGACGGTCGGGAGAACGGCCGTCACACACACCGCCCTAACCAACATCGAAAAACGTAAAGACATGTAACGCGCAGCACCAGCCGCGTCACACAGACCTGACGCGCCATACCGGGTGTAATGTCCTGGATTCTTGGCGGATCTTTACTGGATCTTTTGCAGGTCTTGTTGGATCTCTGCTGGATCTTTCGGATCTGTTTCGGATTGGCTTCGGTGAGTTTTGGTTCGCTTTTGTGGCTTCCGAGTTGAGTTTGACGAGCCGTGTGGGTTTTTCTCACGTACTAGTTACGGAACCCTACGGTGGGTTTATTTGTCAATTCTCGAACTCGTGGATGCTGCAGCGACGATGTACTCTTCGAGCCGGTCGTTTTGACTATTTTTGCATATTTTTCTGAATTTATGCATTTTCGGCGCATTTTCAGAATTTTCAGAAATTAGGAAAATTTCCTAATTTCTTTTCTATTTCTTTTCTTTTCCTCTCTCCTCCTTCTCATTCACCGTCGTCGCCTCTCTCTCTCCCGTTTTCTCTCCCGTGCGCCTCCTCGACTCCGGCTGCAGACGGAGGACCTAGAGGCACGTGTTGGGGACGCGATGGAGCTGGCTGGGTGCGCGATGGAGCAAGGATCGGATTGAATCTGGCGCGATCCCGAACGGTGGATTCAAAGCCGGTGAAATCGGTTCGCGAGTGGATTTCGGCGTGGTTTAGTCCCTTCGGGGCGCAGTTTCTTCGGTGGAGGTAGGGTGACTGATCCTTACTTCATCCTCTTCATTTTCCCTGCCATTGCACGGCGTTCGGCAAGGAAACGGTTGAGTTTGGGCTTGTTTTGCCTAAACCGTGATTTTCGTGGTTTTTAGGGTCGGCCGGTAAACGGCGACCGTTTGCGGCATAGTTAGTTTCTAACTAACCGATGGGATGTTAGGACCCCATCCACGTTGAATTCGTGTGATTTGGTGTTCATTTCGAGGCCGGTAGAAGCCCGGGAACCTCGGTGACCCACTTAGGGTGGATTTGATGAAATCGCCCGGATCTTGTGTTTTTGAGCTTGCATGTGGGTGTTTTGGCCCCTTGGTGTTGTTATTTGGCGTTTAGGTTTGTTTCCCTTGCGTTTCGGCGTGAATGGGGCGTGGAACGGGCCGATTCGACCGTTCCTCTGTTTTCCTGCCGTGACCGATGTAGCGGTCGTGCCAGCGACCGTTACTTGATTCTAACGGTCCTACGACTGACTGTCGTCTGGTCTGAGTCGTTTAAGCTTTTTGGCGTCTGGGTAAGTGACGGCCCTAGGGTGGCGCGTTACTTCACTCGGTGTTTTGGTTTTGGGGTTAAGTCGGTTCTTCTAACGCGCTTGACCCAGCGCGTTGGATGAGTGTAACGTGCCCTGCCCTGGCCGTTACTTGCTGTTTGACCGATGTTTGACCTGTTGAGGCGGTGCCTCCGGCGGTCGTGCCCCCGTGCGTTGTTTGAGTGTAACGCGCCTGCCCCAGGCCGTTACATTCTGGTTTGGGTCAGGTATGGGTGGTGGTGCCGTTGAGAATAACGCGCCTGTCCCCATGCGTCGTTCGAGTGTAACGCGCCTGCCCCTGGCCGTTACATTCTATTTGGCCGAGCTTGGGTGGTTGTGCCCGTTGGGTGTAACGCGCTTGACCCCATGCGTTGTTATGTTATAACGCGCTCGCCTCCGGCCGTCGTTTGTTGTTTTGCGCTGGGTTGAGGGTGGCTGTGCCGTTGAGAGTAACGCGCAGGCCCCTGCGCGTAATTTGGCTCTGACGCGTCTCCCATGCCACGTCGTTTGTGTGTAACGCGCCTAGAGTCACGCGTTACTTCAGTCATGGGTTTCGTTTGGATCTGACGGCCCTGGTTTGGTGCGTCGGGTTGTTTGTAACGTGCTTCGGCCCGTGCGTTACATTGATGTAACCCGCTCGACGCCGGCCGTTACATTCTTTGTGTTTTGAGTCTTAGAGTTGCTTAGGTGGTGTGAGCAACGGCCTGCGTCCGACCGTCGTTTGGTGTGTAACGGTCGTGGTCTAGACCGTTATTTTCTTGTAGCGGTCTAGGGGTGGCGCGTTACATGCCTGGTGCCCCGTTTTCCATGATTTCGGTGTGGGCTTGTCTTGGCTTACCCTTGTGGTCTGCCCGTTGTCCCGTGGATGTCTCCCGACGTCCTATGAGGGTTAAGACTATGTTGTAAGGTGGCCAGTAGTCTTCTTGCTTGAGGTAGGATTCTCTTTCCTACTTTTCAAGCATTGTTGTTGGGTTAAGGTCAACCCGGTGTGACCCAGTGGTTGACGTGTGACCTTGCGTGTGTGTGTCTCGGTGGTTGTGTCCGGCTCGAGACACTGCTTCTGGATGCCTCGAGGTGTTGTTCCACCTCAGTTCTTGGTGTTTCCCTCAGGTCTCCGTGTGTTGTTTTCTGCGGAGCGTGGTTTCTTCTGACTTAGGATTAGACCGATTGGCGGTTTGTTCCGCTGTCTGTGACGATCTTGCCTTTGAGTTGTTTGACTCGGGATCGTTACGTTATAGGTCTAGTTGCCTGGTCCTGAGTCAGTTGGCAGTTGTTTGACTGTCGGGTGCTTTGTTGTGCACGAGACAGGGCTTTCCTTAGCTGTCTGTGCGGTAGCACCTGTATTTCGGTGTTCGTGCCTTGTGAGCCTCCCCTAGTTGTAGCCCTAGGCTTTTTGCCGACCCACCGGGAGTGGTGGAGGGGTTTTCCTGTTGCGTTTGGTACGCACGGTTCTTAAGCTAGTTCCGTAGGCCCCGGCCAACGGTAGCGTCCTACCGAGGGGAATACTAGCTAGAGGCCTGGCCTAGGTAGTGGTCAGTGTGTGCACACGTGGTCAGGGACTGGGGACTTGCGCCGACGGGCGTGGCCCTGACTAGTCACTCGTAGTTGGTGCTGTAGTCTTGTGCTGTGGTACCATGTTTCCTTGGAACTGTTGTTCCTCGGACCTGGTTCTTAGTGTGTATTATCCTTGAGTAGACATGACACTTGTGGTGCAGTGTAAGTCGTCAGTGGACGCATCTGGCTGTTCTTCTGGGAGGAGGGTGCTCCTGTCACTCGGTGCTGTGACTCTCGCGTTTCTTGTGCGCTGTGACCTTTGCGAGTTGCCCTCTCGTGGCCGTACTCGAGGTCAGTGTTCTGTCGTTGGCATGACATTCTCGTCATGAGTGGGGCTACGTGCACGACGTTTCATGTCGTGTTTGTCTGTGTTTTCGGCATCGACGTCTGCCTTCGCCTTTGCTTTGGCTGACGGACTGGGTTACCCTACTGTGTGTGTTTGGGGTCGACCGTCTGTTGCCGTTTGGAGTAGCTTAGGGTGCCGAGTTCTCCTCGGTGGCCGTTGTTCCGTGTTTTATGGCCTCGCTCTTCTTTGTTGTTGAGCTCCCCTCACTCTTAGCCTGTTCCCTACTCCGGCTGTACCCTGTCTGTTTACAGCTTTGTAGTGTAGCTTTTCCTGCTTTGCTGCACTCGTTGTATTTGTTGCTTCCGTTGCACTGTGCATTTTTCCAGTGGGGATCTGCGTGACCCCTACTGAGTTTCTGTTGAGACTCACCCCTGCTTTTTAGGTGGGTTTCGCCGTCTGCCTCTGCTGTCCTTGGTGGAGCGCGTTCGCTGTAGCTGCCAGCTGTACCTGCGTCGGGCTTCCCCCGACTTCTGTGTACGTTTCTTTTCTGTCGGACTGTACTGTGTTAGACTTGTTGTCTTTCTTTGGGCTGGACTCTGGTGTATAATTGTAAATTTGAATTATTAATGAAAAAGTAATTTTATTTCTGCTACTTTAGCAATCCAATGTAATGAAATTTAATTGCTTACTGTTATATCTGTTGGCTTCAATGTATTCCACACACTCCTTTTTCCCTTCGGCGCTTTCCCGCGCTTGGGAGGCCTCGCGGGTCCCATGTGGTATCACGTGTATTCGGTATTTATACGGGGTGCACCGAGTATCCGGAATCCGGGTCGCTACAGTTGGTATCAGAGCAGTGTTCTGAGATGTTCGAAGTTTCTTTTCTGAGCTATCAGAGCATTGTCATGTGAGATACATGGAAATCCAGATATACAGTTACCAGAGTCCTTAAGGTCCAGTACAGTCTCTTGCTGGCGTAGGTGTTGCGATGGTTTATCGCGGTGCTTTTTTGCGCGTGGTCTTGTGCGTGCTTTGTTGGCACTGTACGAGATGGTTTTGCTCTCGTCTGGGTGTGACGAGGTGCTTCGTTTCGGTTTTAATGTTGGTCTCGATCGTGTTGCACTTGGCAGTGTTTGTCGGTTGGCATGAACCTGTAGTGCATTGTTCGAGCTGTTTCTGTGTTTTGCTCAGGTGGCTTGTGACTTTTAGCGTTGGTGTGATGGCCACGCACGTTCTTACGTTGCTTTTGTTGTCCCAGCTTGAGTCTGTGTAGCTCTTGATGCATCATTGTTTCGGTTGTCTCGATTATCGTGTTGCCTCGATTGAGAAGTTGCTCGAGCGAACCTAGGATTTTCCCTTCCTGGTGAGCTGTTGTTATCGAGCTTGTTGCTTCTCGTTCTTCTTGGTGAAGCTTTTTCGATGTTAACCTTGGAATTGCTGTCTTAGTGATGCCTTTGTCCTGTGTCTGTTGAGCCTGATCTGTTTCTTATAGTACGGTTGCTTGACTTTGGACCTATTCATTGGGTTAAGAGTCGTGGTGTACCGTATTAGTCGTGCTGTGTCCAACGGCCGATGTGTTGTGAGGGCTCATTTTATTGTGTCAGGACGTGAAGGTAAACTGAGATTAGCTCTTTTCGCGTGCTTTGTGCTGAAGCTGGTGCTCTTCCTTTGTTGCACTTAGGCTCTTTGTGATCGGTCGTTCGCGGGTTCAGTACTCGTGGCGTGTGGTTTGCGATCTTTGTTGATTGCGATGGCGCCTAGTGTGTGCTGAGATGCGATTAACGGTGTTGTTCTGTTGCCTGTGCGCATTGTTGAGGGTGCAGCGGAAGTGTGTGGGTTGGCTACCCACTGGTCGAGAGGTCTTGTTCCTTCTCGATGTGGCTTCGTCTTGGCTTCCTGTGCCTTGACTTTGCCCGTTGCCGTGCCTTTGGTTGTGGTTTTCTTGTGTTGGCATCGACATTGTGCGAGTGTTGGGGAATTTGTCGGCATTCCTGCTGATTGAGTACCCTTTTGCTCTGCATTTCTTTCTTGGGTGTTGTGCTCTCGAGGCGTGTTGCTAGTCCTTGAGTTGCGTTCCCCGAGATTGTTGTCATTTCTCGTTGTTGTGGGTCTTTTTCTTGGTGAGCAGTCTGATGCGTGACCTGTTCCCGTGTGGTCGTCTGCTCAGCTGGTCCTGTGCCTTGATGTGACCCAGCTTGCAGTTGTGTTCCTTGGCCCTGTGTGTTGTGCGGAGCTGGAATTCTGCAGGTGTTGCCGTTGTATTGTTTTGTGGCGCTGTTTCTTTATGATTTTGTGTCTCTACCTTGGACCATGGTCTTGTCTTGTCAGTTGGCTTTGCTATGCTCCCTTTCTTCGGTGGAGTTAGCTTGCGACTTGATCAGATGTAATATCTGAGTGAGGGCTGACTTGATGGTGTTTGTGGTCCAGTGGTGTTGTCGTTGGCGTCCTGTATGCCAGGTGCCCCCTGTTACCTTTGGCATTGGAGCCGATGATGTTGCGAGCTGTCAGCTGTGAGGACTGTGTCTCCTGGTGTAAGCTGCCGCTTGCCGTGCTGCTATTGTATTTTTCGGTGTTGATTCTCGATTGTTGTGGCAGTCGTGTCTCCATTCCTGGTGAGACGTAAGCGACGTTGCCTTTGCTTCGGAGGTGTCAGATGTGTTCACTTTGGTGCCATACTCGTGCTGTGAACTTGCTGTCTTGGGAGCTAGAGTGTGTACCTGTAATTGTGATCTGACGGTGTTCCTCTGAGCTGTGTTTCTCGAGATTTGTGTCGTTTCTGTGATTGTGTTGTGGGGTTGTTCTTCCCTTGCTTCTCCTTTGCTAATCCTTAATTTCGAGGGAAAAATTTCTTAAAGGAGGGCAGGATGTAATGTCCTGGATTCTTGGCGGATCTTTGCTGGATCTTTTGCAGGTCATGTTTGATCTCTGCTGGATCTTTCGGATCTGTTTCGGATTGGTTTCGGTGAGTTTTGGTTCGCTTTTGTGGCTTCCGAGTTGAGTTTGACGAGCCGTGTGGGTTTTTCTCACGTACTAGTTACGGAACCCTACGGTGGGTTTGTTTGTCAATTCTCGAACTCGTGGATGCTGCAGCGACGATGTACTCTTCGATCCGGTCGTTTCGACTATTTTTGCGTAGTTTTCTGAATTTGTGCATTTTCGACGCATTTTTGGAATTTTCGGAAATTAGGAAAATTTCCTAATTTCTTTTCTATTTCTTTCCTTTTCCTCTCTCCTCCTTCTCATTCACCGCCATCGCCTCTCTCTCTCCCGTTTTCTCTCCCGTGCGCCTCCTCGGCTCCGGTTGCAGACGGAGGACCTAGAGGCACGTGTTGGGGACGCGATGGAGCTGGCTGGGTGCGCGATGGAGCAAGGATCGGATCGATTCTGGTGCGATCCCGAACGGTGGATTCAAAGCCGGTGAAATCGGTTCGCGAGTAGATTTCGGCGTGGTTTAGTCCCTTCGGGGCGCGGTTTCTTCGGTGGAGGTAGGGTGACTGATCCTTACTTCGTCCTCTTCGTTTTCCCTGCCATTGCACGGCGTTCGGCAAGGAAACGGTTGAGTTTGGGCTTGTTTTGCCTAAACCGTGATTTTCGTGATTTTTAGGGTCGACCGGTAAACGGAGACCGTTTGCGGCGTAGTTAGTTTCTAACTGACCGCTGGGATGTTAGGATCCCATCCACGTTAAATTCGTGTGATTTGGTGTTCATTCGAGGCCGGTAGAAGCCCGGGAACCTCGGTGACCCACTTAGGGTGGATTTGATGAAATCGCCCGGATCTTGTGTTTTTGAGCTTGCATGTGGGCGTTTTGGCCCCTTGGGGTTGTTATTTGGTGTTTAGGTTTGTTTCCCCTACGTTTCGGCGTGAATGGGGCGTGGAACGGGCCGATTCGGCCGTTCCTCTGTTTTCCCGCCATGACCGATGTAGCGGTCGTGCCAGCGACCGTTACTTGATTCTAACGGTCCTACGACTGACCGTCGTCTGGTCTGAGTCGTTTAAGCTTTTTGGCGTCTGGGTAAGTGACGGCCCTAGGGTGGCGCGTCGCTTCCTTGTAACGCACCTAGGTTAGCGCGTTACTTCGCTCGGTGTTTTGGTTTTGGGGTTAAGTCGGTTCTTCTAACGCGCTTGACCCAACGCATTGGATGAGTGTAACGTGCCCTGCCCTGGCCGTTACTTGCTGTTTGACCGACGTTTGACCTGTTGAGGCGGTGCCTCCAGCGGTCGTGCCCCCGTGCGTTGTTTGAGTGTAACGCGCCTGCCCCAGGCCGTTACATTCTGGTTTGGGTCAGGTATGGGTGGCGGTGCCGTTGAGAATAACGCGCCTGTCCCCATGCGTCGTTCGAGTGTAACACGCCTGCCCCTGGCCGTTACATTCTGTTTGGCCGAGCTTGGGTGGCTGTGCCCGTTGGGTGTAACGCGCTTGCCCCCATGCGTCGTTATGTTATAACGCACTCACCTCCGGCCGTCGTTTGTTGTTTTGCGCTGGGTTGAGGGTGGCTGTGCCGTTGAGAGTAACGGGCAGGCCCCTGCGCGTCGTTTGGCTCTGACGCGTCTCCCCTGCCACGTCGTTTGTGTGTAACGCGCCTAGAGTCGCGCGTTACTTGGCTTCAGTCGTGGGTTTCGTTTGGATTTGACGGCCCTGGTTTGGTGTGTCGGGTTGTTTGTAACGCGCTTCGGCCCGTGCGTTACATTGATGTAACGCGCTCGGCGCCGGCCGTTACATTCTTTGTGTTTTGAGTCTTAGAGTTGCTTAGGTGGTGTGAGCGACGGCCTGCGTTCGACCGTCGTTTGGTGTATAACGGCCGTGGTCTAGACTGTTATTTTCTTGTAGCGGTCTAGGGGTGGCGCGTTACATGCCTGGTGCCCCGTTTTCCATGATTTCGGTGTGGGCTTGTCTTGGCTTACCCTTGTGGTCTGCCCGTTGTCCCGTGGATGTCTCCCGACGTCCTATGAGAGTTAAGACTATGTTGTAAGGTGGCCAGGAGTCTTCTTGCTTGAGGTAGGATTCTCTTTCCTACTTTTCGAGCATTGTTGTTGGGTTCAGGTCAACCCGGTGTGACCCAGTGGTTGACGTGTGACCTTGCGTGTGTGTGCGAGGCACTGCTTCTGGATGCCTCGAGGTGTTGTTCCACCTCAGTTTGCGTGTCCAGGCGTGTCTGAGGGTTCTTGGTGTTTCCCTCAGGTCTCCGTGTGTTGTTTTCTGCGGAGCGTGGTTTCTTCTGACTTAGGATTAGACCGATTGGCGGCTTGTTCCGCTATCTGTGACGATCTTGCCTTTGAGTTGTTTGACTCGGGATCGTTACGTTATAGGTCTAGTTGCCTGGTCCTGAGTCAGTTGGCAGTTGTTTGACTGCCGGGTGCTTTGTTGTGTACGAGACAGGGCTTTCCTTAGCTGTCTGTGCGGTAGCACCTGTATTTCGGTGTTCGTGCCTTGTGAGCCTCCCCTAGTTGTAGCCCTAGGCTTTTTGCCGACCCACCGAGAGTGGTGGAGGGGTTTTCCTGTTGTGTTTGGTACGCACGGTTCTTAAGCTAGTTCCGTAGGCCCCGGCCAACGGTAGCGTCCTACCGAGGGGAATACTAGCTAGAGGCCTGGCCTAGGTAGTGGTCAGTGTGTGCACACGTGGTCAGGGACTGGGGACTTGCGCCGACGGGCGTGGCCCTGACTAGTCACTCGCAGTTGGTGCTGTAGTCTTGTGCTGTGGTTCCATGTTTCCTTGGAACTGTTGTTCCTCGGACCTGGTTCTTAGTGTGTCTTGTCCTTGAGTAGACATGACACTTGTGGCGCAGTGTAAGTCGTCAGTGGACGCATCTGGCTGTTCTTCTGGGAGGAGGGTGCTCCTGTCACTCGGTGCTGTGACTCTCGCGTTTCTTGTGCGCTGTGACCTTTGCGAGTTGCCCTCTCGTGGCCGTACTCGAGGTCAGTGTTCTGTCGTTGGCATGACATTCTCGTCATGCGTGGGGCTGCGTGCATGACGTTTCATGTCGTGTTTGTCTGTGTTTTCGGCGTCGGCGTCGGCCTTCGCCTTTGCTTTGGCTGACGGACTGGGTTACCCTACTGTGTGAGTTTGGGGTCGACCGTCTGTTGCCGTTTGGAGTAGCTTAGGGTGCCGAGTTCTCCTCGGTGGCCGTTGTTCCGTGTTTTACGGCCTCGCTCTTCTTTGTTGTTGAGCTCCCCTCGCTCTTAGCCTGTTCCCCACTCCGGCTGTACCCTGTCTGTTTACACCTTTGTAGTGTAGCTTTTCCTACTTTGCTGCACTCGTTGTATTTGTTGCTTCCATTGCACTGTGCGTTTTTCCAGTGGGGATCTGCGTGACCCCTACTGAGTTTCTGTTAAGACTCACCCCTGCTTTTCAGGTGGGTTTCGCCGTCTGCCTCTGCTGTCCTTGGTGGAGCGCGTTCGCTGTAGCTCCCAGCTGTACCTGCGTCGGGCTTCCCCCGACTTCTGTGTACGTTTCTTTTCTGTCGGACTGTACTGTGTTAGACTTGTTGTCTTTCTTTGGGCTGGACTCTGGTGTATAATTGTAAATTTGAATTATTAATGAAAAAGTAATTTTATTTCTGCTACTTTAGCAATCCAATGTAATGAAATTTAATTACTTACTGTTATATCTGTTGGCTTCAATGTATTCCACACACTCCTTTTTCCCTTCGGCGCTTTCCCGCGCTTGGGAGGCCTCGCGGGTCCTATGTGGTATCACGTGTATTCGGTATTTATACCGGGTGCACCGGGTATCCGGAATCCGGGTCGCTACACCGGGGCCGTCAGAGCCAACATCGATCAAAACACAAACACAGCAAATGTAACGCGCTATGGCAGGCGCGTTACAATCACTTAACGCGCAGGACAAAGCACGTTACACACAAGCTCGAAACAGAAAACGGAGGCTGAGAGGCATGTAACGGCCAGCTCAAGGCACGTTACAAAAGCCCGACGCACAGGGGTCCGACCGTTACACCCAAAAGCGCAGCAACCCAAGTCAGCCAAAACAACATGTAACGGTACAAAGAGGACGCGTCACACAGGCCTAACGCACAGGGGCTGGGCCGTTACAAACAGCACGGCCCACAGCCACCAAACTCGGCCAAAACAATGTGTAACGGCCAGGGGCAGGCGCGTTACACTCACCCAACGCATAGGGGCACCACCGTCAGAGGCACCGCCTCCAATGGTCAACGTCGGTCAAACGGAATGTAATGGCCAGGGCAGGGCGCGTTACATCCATCTAACGCGCTGGGTCAAGCGCGTTAGACTAACCGACTCAACCCCAAAACAAAACGACAAAGCGAATGTAACGCACAGGCTCAGGCGCCTTACATGGGTGTGACGCGCCACTCCAAGGCCGTCACATACCCAGAAGCCAAAAAACTCAAGAACACCAAACGAAGTGGCGGTCTATCGTAGGGCCGTCAGAGCCAAGTAACGGCCTCTGAAACAACCGCTACATCGGTCACGGCGGGAAAACATAAGAATGGCCAAATCGGCCCGTTCCATGCCCCGTACACGCCGAAGCGCAGGGGAAACAAACCCAAACGCTGAAAAACAACACTAGGGTGCTAAAAACCCCACATGCAAGCTCAAAAATACAAGATCCAGGCGATTTCATCAAATCGACCCAAAATGGGTCACCGAGGTTCCCGGACTTCTACCGACCTCGAATGAACACCAATGAACACGAAATTAACGTGGATGGGATCCTAACATCCCTGCGGTCAGTTTATAACTAACTACATCGCAAACGGTCGCCGTTTTCCGGCAAACCCTACAAACCACGAAAATCAACGTTTAGGCAAAACAAGCCCAAACTCGACCGTTTCCTTGCCGAACGATGTGCAATGGCAGGGAAAACGGAGAGGAAGAAGTGGGGAACCGTCACCCTACCTCCACCGAAGAAACCGTGCCCCGAAGGGACTAAACCACGCCGAAAACCACTCGCGAACCGATCCACCGGCTTTGAATCCACCGAACGGGATCGCGCCAGAATCGATCCGATCCTCGCCTCATCGCGCACCTAGCCAGCTCCATCACGTCCCCAACACGCGCCTCTAGGCACCCAGTCTGCAGCCGGAGCTGAGGAGGTGAAATGAGAGAGAACGGAAGAGAGAGAGACGGCGACGGCGAATGAGAAGGGAGGAGAGAGGAAAAGGAAATAAAAAGAAAAGAAATTAGGAAATTTTCCTAATTTCCGAAAATTCTGAAAATGCGCCGAATATCCACAAATTCAGAAAAATACGCAAAAATAGCCGAAACGACCGGCTCGAAGAGTACATCGTCGTTGTAGCATCCACGAGTTCAAGAATTGACAAACAAACTCACCGTAGGGTTCCGTAACTAGTACGTGAGAAAAAACCACATGGCTCGTCAAACTTAACTCGGAAGTGACAAAAGCGAACCGAAACTCAATGAAACCAATCCGAAAGACCCAATGAAGATCCAGCAAGACCTACCAAGGATCCAGGGCATTACATCCTCCCCTCCTTTAAGAAATTTCGCCCTCGAAATTAAGGACTAACAAAGGAGAAGCAAGGGAGAACAACCCAGCAACACAATCATAGAAACGACACAAATCTCAAGAAACACAGCTCAGAGGAACAATGTCAGACCACCATCACGAGTACATGCTCTGGATCGAGCACGACACCCAAGTGAACACAAGTCTGACACCTCCGAAATAAGGCAACGTCGTTTACGTCTCACAGGACAGGAGACACGACTGCCACAACAACAGGCAATCCAAATCGAGAAACACAACAAGAACACGGCAAGTGGCAGCTTACACAAGGAGACACAGTCCTCACAGCTGATAGCTCAACCACATCATCGGCTCCAGTGCCAAAGGTAACAGGGAACACCTGGCACACAGGATGCCAACGATAAAAACACCACTGGACCACAAGCACAAACAAGTTAGTCCTCACTCAGATATTACATCTGATCGAGTCGCAAGCTAACTCCAGGGAAGAAGAGTACAGCAAGCTAACCGACACGACCTGGTCCAAGACAGAGACACAAAATCAAAAAGAAACAGCGCTTACAGAGACAATACAACAGGAGCACTCGTAGAATTTCGGTTCCGTTCCAAACACAGAACCAAGGAACACAACTGCAAGTAGGGTCACATCAAGGCACAGAAACAGCTGAGCACACGACCACACGGGAACGGGTCACGCATCAGACTGCTCACCAAGGAGAGACCCACAACAACCAGAAACGACAACAATCTTGGAGAACGCACGTCAAGGACTACAAACACGCCTCGAGAGCACAACACCCAAGAAAAGACATGCAGAGTAGAGGGTACTCAATCAGCAGGAATGCCGACAAATTCCCCAACACTCGTAAATGCCGATGCCAACAGCAAACGGGCAACCGACACAACACGGTACGGTAACAACGATGTCAAGGCACAGGAAGCCAAGACAAAGTCACCACGAGAAAGAACAATTCTCTCAACCGGCCAAAAACTCGAAAACACGATTCTAAACCCATGGGTAGCCAGCCCACACACTTCCGCTGCGTACTCTTACAACACACAATGCACACGGCAACAGAATAACCTCGGTAGTCACACCTCAGCACATACCAGGTGCCGTCGCAATCAACAAAGATCGCAATTAACACGCCACGAGTACCGATCCCATGAACAACCGATCACAAGGAGCCTAAGTGCAACAAGAGAAGAGCACCAGCTTCAGCACAAAGCACAAGGAAAGCATCAATCTCAGCTTACCTTCACGTCCTGAAACAGTAAATGAGCCTTCACAATACATCGGCCGTTAGACACAGCACGACAACTACGGTACACAGCAGCTCTTAACACCATCATGGAGTCCAAAGCTAAGCAACCGTACAACAAGTGATAGATCCGGCTCAAAACAAGACTGTCCACACTTAAGCAGACACAGGACAAAGGCATCACTAAGACAGCAAATCCAAGGCAAACCTCGAAAAGATTCCACCAGGAAGGATGAGAAGCAAGAAGCTCAACCACGAAAGCTCACCAAGAAGGGAAAATCCTAGCTCGCCTGAGCAACTTCTCCAACACGGAATCTAAACGAGCACTTCAACAGAAGCGAAACACATCAGGAGCTGAACAAACTCAAGCCGGGATGACCAAGACAACGTAAGAATGTGTACGGTCATCAAACCAAGGCTAAAGGTCAACAGCAACCTGAACAACACACGGAAAAATCTCGAACAATGTACCGCAGATTCAAGCCTTCCGGCGAACACTGCCAAGTACAAAACGATCGAGATCAACACTAAAACTGAATGAAGCACCTCGTCACATCCAGACGAGAGCAAAACCATCTCGCACAGTGCCAACTAAGCACGCACAAGACCATACGCAAAAAGCACCGTGATAACCATCGCAACACCTAAGCCAGCAAGAGACTGTACTGGACCTTAAGGACTCTGGTAACTGTATATCTAGATTTCCATGTATCTCACATGACTGATGTAGCAACCCTAATAAATGAATAATTGAAATAAATTAAAACATATATATTACAGAAGTAATATATATAAAAGGAATAGGGTTAATTGGACGAAATAAAACAAATTAAAAATAACGCCTCTTATTAAGGCGTTAATTTATAAAGAAACGCCTCTACCCATGGCGTGAATAAGGAAAGGACGCCCACACCTACGGTCGTCAGTTCTCACGCGACCAAATGGGTAAGTAAAAGAAACGCCTCTATCTTGGGCGTGTTTTAAAACAAGAAACGCCCTTTTTCAAGGCGCTTTTTAAGAAACGCCCTTATGCAAGGCGTTAATTCAAGAATACACGCCCTGACCTAAGGCGTTAATTCAGTTCGTGAACCGTTCGAACCCAGAGCTTATCCAAGGAAGATTAACCTAATCTAGTAAGTGTCTATTAAAGTAAGGACTCTATTAAGGATATATTACCCTCAATCAAACACTACTCTTGTTAGGACTTCCAAAATCCTATAAATAACATGTTCGATCGAACCCTAAAACCCATTTGATCGAACGTCTGCTGCTAGGTACGTGAAGAAAAAAACGGTTCCTCTATTCTTTTATTTTTCTGCTTCTATTACATGAAGAACTAATGTTCTTCATCTGATTCTGTTATAGGTCTGTAAGGTGGCGTACGTGAAAGAACAAGGTATGTTCTTCACCATATACCTGTGAAGATTGATTTCATATCTTCATATTCCTTCCTCTCTTTTCCTACAGGTTGATTGAAGGCTATCATCTCCGTCATATTCATCAACTAAAATCTTCCTTCTTCCTGTCCAAGGTGTTCTTCTCAAGTTATTCACCGGTCATCTCCAAATCTATTTTTAAGGTAGGTTTTCTCAAGTTACTGTAGCCCAAATGAAATTAATGCAAGATATATATATATATATAAGCATGTCATGCATATGATTATTATAGTTTTCATGCGTTTTCTGAATTGTTTGAAAGAAACGCCCTGGAAAAGGGCGCTATTTTAAAATAAACGACCATAACAGCGGTCGTCAATTTATTAAGAAACGTCCTGTACACAGGCGTTAATTTTACGAGATCATGACTTAAGCATGATAAGAACGGATTATATATGAAACCTTGATTATTAATGCATGATCCTGTCTCCAAATCTAATGTCCTGCAATTTCTTGAATTCACGGCCTGTACAAGGTCGTTTTCCACGTATTAACGCCTCATCAGAGGGCGTGACTTTAAAAGTAACGCCCCTTGCTTAGGCACGTATTATCCAGAGTCCTGGTATGTTCTGAAACATAGAGTTAAGCCAGTAACGCCCCTTCCCAGGGCGTGTCTTATATAAGTCCTGCAACTTATTTATATTCTGTCAAATCCGTAATTCATGAGACGCCTGCAGCAGCAGTCGTCAAATATGAAGAAACGACCCTGTCCAGGGCGTTTTTTTTTGATATAGTATCGAAATAATGAAATTCTGCGAAACGGAACATATATAAACGCCCTGATACTAGGCGTTAGTTACTTGAAAAACGCCCCAGACGAGGGCGTGTTTTTCATAAATTAATGAGATTATTGAAAATTCTGTAAAATAGAAATATGTAAACGCCCCTATGTTAGGCGTTAAATACTTGAGAAACGACTTGACCTAAGTCGTTATTTTACTATAAACTGATTTTCATCTGATTTGCTAACCGATGGTTTTATATATATCATAATATATATATATCGGCACTATTCTCCACTCCGTGAGTATAGTCCCATGTTTTCATGTTGATTTACCGATCACACTCAACTCTCATTGACATACAAGCTCTCCATTGGACATTCCGTTCCTTTGGACTAGCGAGTTAGTCATAGAGACCTCCGTAAGACTCCTCGTAGCCTTGGATTCCCTCAAGGCCGACTGAGCTGGTTGTACCCTAAAAACCCATTACACGATCCTTGCCATGTCAATCTAAAGAAACATGGTATACCGGCCCTTATGATTATACAAAGAGTATATCATAAGAAATTCTTAATGGGATGATGATATCATGCCATATCGTTCTGGTAAACCTCAATTCTATGATAAGAATGAGGGTATCTTGCTTGATCTAATGTTCATGTGGACCTCAATTCTATATAAAGAATGTCCATATTGATTTGTCATGGTACCTAAGTTAAGGGAACCATAATCTACCTAGTTTTATCGACATCGTGATTATACCGTTATTATCGCCATTCTATGTCCTTTGTCATATTTTGGACTCTATTCTATCAAAGTTGTCATACGTGTCTACAAGCTTGATTATTGAAATTCTATATTGGCTATATAAACAAGAGTGGATGTCAAAACACATGATAAATGCCTGCGCATATAGGGCCCGATCTGGTCCTGGGAGGAGCACCCGAAAGTACTTGTGCCCATGGGAGTTAAAATGATAAGGTATCTGGCATTATACCAAGTACTTGACTTGCTTGATTGGACATTCCACACACATCTTGTACTTGACATGAAATGAAATGCGTGGCCCGAAAGAGGGTAATTTACTTGCTTGATACATGATAGCCAAAGTTCTTGACATGACTCGATAATGGTACTTGCTTGAATATCTTGAATAACTTGTATCTTGTTCATGAAAGTTCATCTTATTTCTTTGATATTACATTCTCTCTATCTTGTCGTTTCATGCGAGCATGCATAGCTTTATTGCATCCATGAAAATGTAATTACTTAAACCACTTGCTAGTACTTGAGATACAATTTCCTACTGAGCGTTCGCTCATTCCGTTTGTCCCTTTTTACTTTTCAGGTAAGTCCGACGACGATGGAAGTCAATCGGATGGGAATGGTCAAGAGTGAAAGTGATAGAGCTTCTACAAGTGTCGTCTAGTCTTTTCCATAGTTTCTTGAGTCAACTATGTATTCTTTTCCTTTTTATTTAACAGAGTATTGGATTTGTAATAGTCTATCCCTTATAAAATAAAGGATTGGGTTATCTTGCTATTTTGCGCATCTCTGTCTTTGTGTCGAATACACGACCACTCTGATTGACATGATTGATATAGACACGTCGCGCATCTCCGGGTATCTTCCGCGCTCGGGGTGTGACAGTCTTTGTGGTATCAGAGCCTAAGGTATTCAATTCCTAGGAAACCCAAGTCCAAGGATAGGTTTCAAAACCTTTAACCAAGTGAGAGTGGGTAGAACCAAGGGTTAAATGATCAATGAGTCCTTTATAAAATCATAGTGATATAATACTAACATAGCTATTGTAATTGTAGGATAATGGCTGCCGAACGTGCTCAATGGCGCAACATGCAGCGTACCCTTCAAGGGATGACCCAAGTGCTACAACAGGTAGCACAAGGTGGTGCTCCACGAGCTGGAAGCTTACACCAAGCATTCAAGAATATGAATCCCCCGAAGTTCATGGGATCGACCGATCCAGACGATGCCGAGCATTGGGTTCGGGAGATTGAACGTATATTCCGTGTCATGCAATGCACGGATCAGGACAAAGTCTTATTAGCTACTTTCCAGTTAGAAAAGGATGCTAGATGCTGGTGGGAGTCGATTGAAGCTACTATTGACCCAACTCAAGTTACATGGGGTGAATTCGTTGAATATTTCAACGCCAAATATTTCTCTGATAGGGTCCAGGAAAAGAAGGCCGCCGAATTTGCCGCATTAAAGCAAAGATCTTTATCGGTGGCTGATTATGAAGCACAGTTCTCTAGACTGTCTAGATATGCTAAGCATTTAATTAGCACGGAAAAGATGAAAGCCCGTAGATTTCTTAATGGGCTTAGGCCCCACTACATTACTCAACTGGCGCCTATGGATATTCAAGTTTATATTGAAATAGTGCGCCGAGCTCAGTTGCTTGAAGATGCCACGGAACTATCTGATAGGATCCGTGGGAAAGACAAAAAGGAGCAAGTCACAAGTTCGGGTTCTTTTAAACCCAACTTTAAGAAGAGGCCCAATAATGGAGGTTCTTCCTCTCAAGATCAGAAGTACAAGAAATCCAAGCCTTTCTCTATCACCACTACCCCTTCAAACGTAGTATGCAAGCATTGTGACAAGGCTGGTCACAAAACAGAAGAATGCTGGAGGAAATTAGGAGCATGTCTCCGTTGTGGGAGTCGTGAACATCGGATTCCCGATTGTCCATTAATGAATGACCAAGATGGTGAGGGTAAACGCCCAGTGACAAGGAACGCGTGTCTTCATGCAATCCAAGAGACCGAACCAGAAGAAGAAGGCGGATTGGTGGAAGGTACATTAAAAATTTGTTCCAAATATGCACATGTCTTATTTGATACGGGTGCATCGCATTCCATTATTTCCAAGAAGTTTGCTGACCCATTACCTCTAGAACCAGAATGGATGAAAATAGTGTTGTCTACTCCTCTCGGAAACGAGACGGATATCACGCATCATTACCAAAACTATGAGGTGTTGGTTCGAGGAAAGAATTTTCCTATTGATCTTATCTGCTTAGATCTAAAAGAATATGATGTTATACTAGGAGCAGATTGGTTATCTAAGTACCAGGCAACGGTTGATTGCCGTAATAGCAAGATTGTTTCCAAGGAATTTCCGGAACTGACTTATACTAGTCCTAAGAGTCGAAGCAAATCCCCTCTTATTTCGGCTCTTCGAGCAAGCAAGCTCGTCAAGAAAGGATGTGTATCCTTCCTTGCTTTTGTCACTAATAAAGAAGCTAAGGAAACCAAGATAGAAGACATTCAGGTAGTGCGAGAATTCCCAGACGTATTTCCGGAAGAATTGCCGGGATTACCCCCGCAAAGAGATGTGGCCTTTACCATCGACTTAGTCCCTGGTGCTGGTCCGGTTTCAAAGGCACCATATAGAATGTCCCCTGCTGAACTCAAGGAGTTGAAGGAGCAGTTGATGGAACTAATCCGAAAAGGGTTTATTAGACCAAGTACTTCCCCGTGGGGAGCACCAGTCTTATTTGTAAAGAAGAAGGATGGATCCATGAGATTGTGTATCGACTATCGACAGTTGAATCATCTTACTATCAAGAACAAGTATCCACTGCCGAGAATCGATGAATTATTTGATCAGATTTCAGGATCCAAATATTTTTCCAAGATTGATCTTAGGTCGGGATATCATCAGTTAAGAATCAAGGATGATGACATTCACAAGACCGCATTCAGAAGCAGGTATGGCCATTACGAATTTGTTGTTATGCCTTTTGGACTAACAAATGCCCCTGCTGCCTTTATGCAGTTAATGAATAGCATATTCAGGCCTTACTTGGATCAATTCATAGTAGTCTTCATTGATGATATATTGATATATTCTAAGACTAAGGAAGAACATGAAGAGCATTTGAGGATTGCATTGCAAGTCTTGAGGACAAATCAATTATATGCTAAACTCAGCAAATGCGAGTTCTGGCTTGAAGAAGTGGCTTTTCTCGGACATGTCATATCCAAGGACGGTTTATCTGTGGATCCGTCAAAAGTTGAAGCTGTGAGAAACTGGGAGAGACCCACTAATGCAAGCGAGATCAGAAGTTTCTTAGGTCTTGCAGGCTATTATCGGCGATTTATCAAAGATTTCTCTAAGATCGCCGTACCACTTACAAGATTAACTCGTAAGGAGATCCGATATGAATGGAGTGAGGAATGTGAAAGCAGTTTCCAAACTCTCAAGGATCATCTCACCACAGCTCCGGTCTTAGCCCTACCAATTGAAGGAGAGAAATTCGAGGTCTACACTGATGCTTCTGGCATTGGCCTCGGATGTGTTCTAATGCAACATGGGAAGGTCATAGCATACTCTTCTCGTCAACTGAAGAAGCATGAGGAGAATTACCCCGTCCATGACTTGGAATTGGCCGCGGTAGTATTTGCCCTAAAGATATGGAGACACTATCTCTATGGGGTACAGTTTACTGTATACTCCGATCACAAAAGTCTCAAATATCTATTTTCACAAAAGGAGCTGAACATGAGACAAAGACGTTGGCTAGAATATCTCAAGGACTTCGACTTCAGTATACAATACCATCCCGGAAAGGGTAATTATGTGGCTGATGCCCTTAGTCGAAAGCCGAGAGCAAAGATAGCAAATTGTATGATACAAGAATGGAGGTTACTTGAACAATTCTCCGAGCTCAATATAAGCTTGGACACGGAATCCAAATTTGTCACACTATCTCATGTAAGCATACAGTCAGATTTGTTATCTGAGATACAAACACTTCAGGATGATGATCCTATGTTAGTAGAAATCAAAGGCAGATTAGAAGGACAATCTGATTTTCAACTAACTTCTGATGGAAGATTATCGTTCAAAGATAGAACTTGTATACCCGATTGTCCGGAATTAAAGAAGAAGATCTTAGATGAAGCTCACCGATCAAGATACACTATTCATCCTGGATCAACTAAAATGTACCAAGATGTAAAGAGGAACTTTTGGTGGCCCAATATGAAAAGAGAAATAGCGGACTATGTATCACGCTGTCTCACATGCCAACAGGTCAAGGCGGAACATCAAAAGCCTGCGGGAAAACTACATCCTCTAGATATTCCTAAGTGGAAATGGGAGGATATTGGTATGGACTTCATCATGGGTTTGTCTAAATCTAAAGGAGGACATGATGGAATCTGGGTTATCATTGACCGATTGACTAAATCGGCACATTTCTTGCCAATCAAAAAAGCCGATGGTCAATTGATGTGCTAGCTGCACTATACATCAAAGAAATAGTCAGGATACATGGAATTCCTGTCTCAATCGTGTCGGATAGAGATCCCCGTTTTACTTCTCATTTTTGGAAGGGATTACAACATTCGTTGGGGACAAGGCTCAACTTTAGTACTGCTTTTCACCCACAAACGGATGGTCAGACCGAGCGAACTAATCAAGTTGTTGAAGATATGCTGAGAGCATGCATTATTGACTTTGGAGGAAGCTGGCAGGACCACTTACCTTTAGTTGAATTTGCATATAATAATAGCTACCAAGCTAGTATCCAAATGGCACCTTTCGAAGCCTTATACGGAAGGAGTTGCCGATCTCCCATATGTTGGAACGAAGTTGGAGAAAAACAACTATTAGGTCCAGACATGGTAAGGGATACAACCGAGAAGATACAAGTAATCAGAGAAAGATTACAAGTTGCTCAGACAAGGCAAAAGGCTTATGCTGATACCAGGAGAAGAGATCTTGAATTCCAGGTTGGAGATCATGTATTTCTTAAAATATCCCCTGGACGTGGCATACGAAGATTTGGTGTTAAGGGCAAGCTTACGCCAAGATTCATCGGACCATTTGAGGTACTCGAAAGAGTTGGCGAGGTTGCTTATCGCATCGCGTTGCCTCCTCAGTTGTCCGAGGTACACAATGTATTTCACATATCTATGTTGAAGAAGTATGTGCACGATCCGTCACATATTATTGAGCATGGAGATCTGGTGATCCAGAAAGATCTCACATATGAACAAAGGCCTTTGAAGATATTAGATCGAGAAATACGAGCTCTAAGGAATAAGGTTATTCCCATGATCAAGGTGCAATGGAATAAGAATCCTGAACGCGAAGCGACATGGGAGACCGAGGAATCTATGAAGAAACGATTTCCCGAGTTATTCTAAGAGGTATATGTCCTACACTCTCCGCGTGTATAATTATATATATATTGAATTTGGGGACCAAATTCTTTTTTAAGTGGGGGAGGGTGTAGCAACCCTAATAAATGAATAATTGAAATAAATTAAAACATATATATTACAGAAGTAATATATATAAAAGGAATAGGGCTAATTGGACGAAATAAAACAAATTAAAAATAACGCCTCTTATTAAGGCGTTAATTTATAAAGAAACGCCTCTACCCATGGCGTGAATAAGGAAAGGACGCCCACACCTACGGTCGTCAGTTCTCACGCGACCAAATGGGTAAGTAAAAGAAACGCCTCTATCTTGGGCGTGTTTTAAAACAAGAAACGCCCTTTTTCAAGGCGCTTTTTAAGAAACGCCCTTATGCAAGGCGTTAATTCAAGAATACACGCCCTGACCTAAGGCGTTAATTCAGTTCGTGAACCGTTCGAACCCAGAGCTTATCCAAGGAAGATTAACCTAATCTAGTAAGTGTCTATTAAAGTAAGGACTCTATTAAGGATATATTACCCTCAATCAAACACTACTCTTGTTAGGACTTCCAAAATCCTATAAATAACATGTTCGATCGAACCCTAAAACCCATTTGATCGAACGTCTGCTGCTAGGTACGTGAAGAAAAAAACGGTTCCTCTATTCTTTTATTTTTCTGCTTCTATTACATGAAGAACTAATGTTCTTCATCTGATTCTGTTATAGGTCTGTAAGGTGGCGTACGTGAAAGAACAAGGTATGTTCTTCACCATATACCTGTGAAGATTGATTTCATATCTTCATATTCCTTCCTCTCTTTTCCTACAGGTTGATTGAAGGCTATCATCTCCGTCATATTCATCAACTAAAATCTTCCTTCTTCCTGTCCAAGGTGTTCTTCTCAAGTTATTCACCGGTCATCTCCAAATCTATTTTTAAGGTAGGTTTTCTCAAGTTACTGTAGCCCAAATGAAATTAATGCAAGATATATATATATATATATAAGCATGTCATGCATATGATTATTATAGTTTTCATGCGTTTTCTGAATTGTTTGAAAGAAACGCCCTGGAAAAGGGCGCTATTTTAAAATAAACGACCATAACAGCGGTCGTCAATTTATTAAGAAACGTCCTGTACACAGGCGTTAATTTTACGAGATCATGACTTAAGCATGATAAGAACGGATTATATATGAAACCTTGATTATTAATGCATGATCCTGTCTCCAAATCTAATGTCCTGCAATTTCTTGAATTCACGGCCTGTACAAGGTCGTTTTCCACGTATTAACGCCTCATCAGAGGGCGTGACTTTAAAAGTAACGCCCCTTGCTTAGGCACGTATTATCCAGAGTCCTGGTATGTTCTGAAACATAGAGTTAAGCCAGTAACGCCCCTTCCCAGGGCGTGTCTTATATAAGTCCTGCAACTTATTTATATTCTGTCAAATCCGTAATTCATGAGACGCCTGCAGCAGCAGTCGTCAAATATGAAGAAACGACCCTGTCCAGGGCGTTTTTTTTTTATAGAGTATCGAAATAATGAAATTCTGCGAAACGGAACATATATAAACGCCCTGATACTAGGCGTTAGTTACTTGAAAAATGCCCCAGACGAGGGCGTGTTTTTCATAAATTAATGAGATTATTGAAAATTCTGTAAAATAGAAATATGTAAACGCCCCTATGTTAGGCGTTAAATACTTGAGAAACGACTTGACCTAAGTCGTTATTTTACTATAAACTGATTTTCATCTGATTTGCTAACCGATGGTTTTATATATATCATAATATATATATATCGGCACTATTCTCCACTCCGTGAGTATAGTCCCATGTTTTCATGTTGATTTACCGATCACACTCAACTCTCATTGACATACAAGCTCTCCATTGGACATTCCGTTCCTTTGGACTAGCGAGTTAGTCATAGAGACCTCCGTAAGACTCCTCGTAGCCTTGGATTCCCTCAAGGCCGACTGAGCTGGTTGTACCCTAAAAACCCATTACACGATCCTTGCCATGTCAATCTAAAGAAACATGGTATACCGGCCCTTATGATTATACAAAGAGTATATCATAAGAAATTCTTAATGGGATGATGATATCATGCCATATCGTTCTGGTAAACCTCAATTCTATGATAAGAATGAGGGTATCTTGCTTGATCTAATGTTCATGTGGACCTCAATTCTATATAAAGAATGTCCATATTGATTTGTCATGGTACCTAAGTTAAGGGAACCATAATCTACCTAGTTTTATCGACATCGTGATTATACCGTTATTATCGCCATTCTATGTCCTTTGTCATATTTTGGACTCTATTCTATCAAAGTTGTCATACGTGTCTACAAGCTTGATTATTGAAATTCTATATTGGCTATATAAACAAGAGTGGATGTCAAAACACATGATAAATGCCTGCGCATATAGGGCCCGATCTGGTCCTGGGAGGAGCACCCGAAAGTACTTGTGCCCATGGGAGTTAAAATGATAAGGTATCTGGCATTATACCGAGTACTTGACTTGCTTGATTGGACATTCCACACACATCTTGTACTTGACTCGTACTTGACATGAAATGAAATGCGTGGCCCGAAAGAGGGTAATTTACTTGCTTGATACATGATAGCCAAAGTTCTTGACATGACTCGATAATGGTACTTGCTTGAATATCTTGAATAACTTGTATCTTGTTCATGAAAGTTCATCTTATTTCTTTGATATTACATTCTCTCTATCTTGTCGTTTCATGCGAGCATGCATAGCTTTATTGCATCCATGAAAATGTAATTACTTAAACTACTTGCTAGTACTTGAGATACAATTTCCTACTGAGCGTTCGCTCATTCCGTTTGTCCCTTTTTACTTTTCAGGTAAGTCCGACGACGATGGAAGTCAATCGGATGGGAATGGTCAAGAGTGAAAGTGATAGAGCTTCTACAAGTGTCGTCTAGTCTTTTCCATAGTTTCTTGAGTCAACTATGTATTCTTTTCCTTTTTATTTAACAGAGTATTGGATTTGTAATAGTCTATCCCTTATAAAATAAAGGATTGGGTTATCTTGCTATTTTGCGCATCTCTGTCTTTGTGTCGAATACACGACCACTCTGATTGACATGATTGATATAGACACGTCGCGCATCTCCGGGTATCTTCCGCGCTCGGGGCGTGACAACTGAGCTCTGATAATTCAGACAAAGGAATTCTTAACATCTCAGAACACAGCTCTGATATCAACTGTGACGACCCGGATTTCGGATACCCAGTGTACCCTGTAGAACTACCGAATACACGTGGTGCCGCATGGGACCCGCGAGGCCTCCCAAGCGCGGGAAAGCGCCGAAGGGAAAAAGGAGTGTGTGGAATACATTGAAGCCACAGATATAATAGTAAGCAATTAAATTTCATTAGATTGGATTGCTAAAGTAACATAAATAAAATAACATTTTCATTAAAAATTTCAATTAACACAATTACACACCAGAGTCCAGTCCAAAAAGAAAGACAACAAGTATAGTCTGACAGAAAAGAAACGTACACTGAAGTCGGGGGAAGCCCGACGCAGGTACAGCTGGCAGCTACAACAAACGCGCTCCACCAGGAATAGCAGAGGAAGAATGTGAAACCCACATGAAAAGCAGGGGTGAGTCTCTAAACAGAAACTCAGTAGGGGTCACGCGGATCCCCACTGGAAAACGCACAGTGCAACGGAAGCAACAACAGAAACAGCAAGTGCAGCAAAGCAGGAAAGGCTACTCTAAAAAGCTGTAAAACTACGCTACAGGTAGTAGTAAACAGACGGGAGGTAGGAGTAGGGAACAAGCAAGAAAGGGGAAGAACCCGCGCCAGACAAGTGGTGGCCGAACTAACCTCGGCACCCCAAACTACTCCAAACAACAACAGAAGGGCGACTCTGATCCAATAAAGTCAGAAGTTACCGATCTGCCAACCCGACACCAGGTCTAAGACGGAGACCTGCAAAGACGCTAAAACAATCACGACGGCCTACACGATTGGAACATCGTGCACGCAACCCCAGCCTCATCTTGAACACAGCCAAGAACATACCACACAGTCAGGGTAGCAAATCTTGGACAAGGCCAAGACTAGCCGACATGAAAAGGAGAACACCGGCTCCGAGAAACGCAAGAGTCGCTGGTCAAGTGATAGGAGTACCCTCACACTAGAAGAACAGCCAGATGCATCCACTGACGTCTTACACTGCACCACAAGTGTCATGTCTACCCGACCGTGTGTAGCACGGGGGAGACTAGACACACCAAGAACCAGGTCCAAGGAACAACGACATTCCAAGGAAAAACGGCACCTCACGGACACAAGACCGTAGCACCACAACTGCAAGTAACTAGTCAGGGCTACGCTCATCGACGCAAGTCCCCAGTCCCTGACCACGTGTGCACACACTAACCCGTACCTAGGCCAGGCCTCTAGCTAGTATTCCCCTCGGTAGGACGCTACCGCTGGCCGGGGCCCACGGAACTAGCTTAAAAACCGTGTAACGGGAACTGCCCATCCACCACTCCCCGTGGGTGACGTACTAAAAAAAGCCTACGTCACAAGCTACGACTAGTGGAGGTTTACAAGGCACAGACTCCAAAACATAAGTGCTAGAGTACAGACAGTCTAAGGAAAGCCCTATCGTACGTACCACCAAGCACCACTGGCGGTACCACCACTGCCAACAGACTCGGGACCAGGCAACTAGACCTACCACGTAACGATCCCGAGTCGAATGACTCAAAGGCACGATCGTCACAGACAACGGAACAAGCTGCCAATCGGTCTAATCCTAAGCCAGAAAAACCACGCTCCGCAGAAAACAACACACGGAGACCTGAGGGAACACCCAAAACCCTCAGACACAGCTAGACACACAAACCGAGGTAAAGTGACACCTCGAGACATCCAGAACCAGTGTCTCGGACTGGACAGAACCGCCAAGACACCCACACATAAGGTCACCTATCAACCACTGGGTCACCCCGGGTTGACCAGAACCAGACCAAAACACAAGCAAAGGTAGGATAGAGAATCCTACCTCAAGCAAGAAGACTCCGGGCTACCTTACAACGTAGTCCTAGCCCTCATAGGACGTCGGGAGACATCCACGGGACAGCGGGCAGACCACAAGGCCAAGCCAAGACAAGCAGAAACCGAAGGAATGGAAATCGGAGCACAAGACATGTAACGCGCCACACCTAGACCGCTACAAGCATGTGACGGTGTAGACCTAGGCCGTTACACTCCAAGCGACGGTCGGGAGAACGGCCGTCACACACACCGCCCTAACCAACCTCGAAAAATGTAAAGACATGTAACGTGCAGCACCAGCCGCGTCACACAGACCTGACGCGCCATACCGAGGCCGTCAGAGCCAACATCGATCAAAACACAAACACAGCAAATGTAACGCGCTATGGCAGGCGCGTTACAATCACCTAACGCGCAGGACAAAGCGCGTTACACACAAGCTCGAAACATAAAACGGAGGCTGAGAGGCATGTAACGGCTAACTCAAGGCACGTTACAAAAGCTCGACGCACAGGGGTCCGACCGTTACACCCAACGGCGCAGCAACCCAAGTCAGCCAAAACAACATGTAACGGTCCAAAGAGGACGCGTCACACAGACCTAACGCATAGGGGTTGGGCCGTTACAAACAGCATGGCCCACAGCCACCCAACTCGGCCAAAACAATGTGTAACGGCCAGGGGCAGGTGCGTTACACTCACCCAACGCATAGGGGCACCACCGTCAGAGGCACCGCCTCCAATGGTCAACGTCGGTCAAAGGAATGTAACGGCCAGGGTAGGGCGCGTTACATCCATCTAACGCGTTGGGTCAAGCGCGTTAGACTAACCGACTCAACCCCAAAACAAAACGACAAAGCGAATGTAACGCACAGGCTCAGGCGCGTTACATGGGTGTGACGCGCCACTCCAGGGCCGTCACATACCCAGAAGCCAAAAAACTCAAGAATGCCAAACGAAGTGGCGGTCTATCGTAGGGCCGTCAGAGCCAAGTAACGGCCTCTGAAACGACCGCTACATCGGTCACGGCGGGAAAACATAAGAATGGCCAAATCGCCCGTTCCACGCCCCATACACGCCGAAGCGCAGGGGAAACAAATCCAAACGCTGAAAAACAACACTAGGGTGCTAAAACCCCACATGCAAGCTCAAAAACACAAGATCCGGGTGATTTCATCAAATCGACCCAAAATGGGTCACCGAGGTTCCCGGACTTCTACCGGCCTCGAATGAACACCAATGAACACGAAATTAACGTGGATGGGATCCTAACATCCCTGCGGTCAGTTTAAAACTAACTACACCGCAAACGGTCGCCGTTTTCCGGCAAACCCTACAAACCACGAAAATCAACGTTTAGGCAAAACAAGCCCAAACTCGATCATTTCCTTATCGAACGACGTGCAATGGCAGGGAAAACGGAGAGGAAGAAGTGGGGAACCGTCACCCTACCTCCACCGAAGAAACCGTGCCCCGAAGGGACTAAACCACGCCGAAAACCACTCGCGAACCGATCCACCGGCTTTGAATCCACCGAACGGGATCGCGCCAGAATCGATCCGATCCTCGCCTCATCGCGCACCTAGCCAGCTCCATCACGTCCCCAACACGCGCCTCTAGGCACCCCGTCTGCAGCCGGAGCCGAGGAGGCGAAACGAGAGAGAACGGAAGAGAGAGAGACGGCGGCGGCGAATGAGAAGGGAGGAGAGAGGAAAAGGAAATAAAAAGAAAAGAAATTAGGAAATTTTCCTAATTTCTGAAAATTCTGAAAATGCGTCGAAAATGCACAAATTCAGAAAAATACGCAAAAATAGCCGAAACGACCGGCTCGAAGAGTACATCGTCGCTGTAGCATCCACGAGTTTGAGAATTGACAAACCAACTCACCATAGGGTTCCGTAACCAGTACGTGAGAAAAACCCACACGGCTCGTCAAACTCAACTCGGAAGTCACAAAAGCGAACCGAAACTCAACGAAACAAATCCGAAAGACCCAATGAAGATCCAGCAAGACCTACCAAGGATCCAGGGCATTACAAAGATGACCACGTATCCTTGAAGTATGAACTGCAAGAAGGGAAACGAGTTAGAGGTGCCCAGGGATGAATCCCCGGGGAAGACCCTCCGATGCTTAGGTCAGCAAACGTAGTAGAGCACTGGTGCACAGGGAAGAGTTAGGAGGAAGATGAGGGCGCGTAATCCCTCTCCACCAAAAGGTGAAGTGGTTCCTGCTCAGGATTTTAGGCTTACCTCTGCACAATAGGGCTCTTCCAACTTAAATAGTGGCTCGTTGAGTGAATGATCTTTGTAAGCTGAGGAGTTTCAAGGGGGATTACGTCCTCCTTGCGGGCTCTTTATAGCATGCAGACTCTTGATCTCCCCTATCCCCTTGAGCTCCCAACTTTTAAGGGACACGTAACGGCCATACAGATAAGCTTCCATCAGTTGGCCCGAGTATGAGGCACTGGTCCAGGAGAGGTCTCCCGAGCGATGAGTGCGTGGTTTGGGCAGAGAATACGGGGCTCCGAAGGAGCTCTCTCGATCGAACTGATGCTCAGACTTCCTAACCCGAAGGCCGTCTAGGAAGTGCTTGATCCGAGTGAGTTATTAGGCTTATATTTAGTGGGCCCGGGGGCTACCACTTCAAGGAGCTAGGCCTCGTTGGGTCGAATTGGACCACGTTTGGCCTCTCCGTTCGGGCGATTAGATTTCCCCTCTCCAATAATTATATAAATGTTTATAAGTATTAAATTTATTTTTTAAAATTTTATTGTAATTATATAAATGTTTAGACATATTAACAACTTTTTAACTTCAGATATCTAGTCTACTTGCCGTTAAACACAATAACAAGCTAATCCTTCCTCTAATTTCTTAAAATCAACACTTTTACTCTTTTCATCGGTATCTAATTTTTCTGAGATTCTCATTGGTGTGGAGATATATTTTGATGTGTCTAGTCCAAATATTTTTAAAAGTTATATTGAAAATTTTTTCTGACTTATAAATATATCTTCTTTTATTTTCTTAATTTGATGTCCTAAAACTAAATTGATCTCTTTCATAAGACTCATTTCAAACTCCTCCTACGTCATCTTACAAAAATCCTCACATATTGAAACATTTGTTATACTGAAGGTAATATCTTCAACTATTTATTAATTACGCATATGTTTAGATACATTAATCTTATTTTATTACATTTCATGTGCACTATTTTTTTACATTACCCGTGTAGTTACACAAACGTTTAGATAAATTAATTTTTTTCTTTTTACATTTCGACTATAATTATATAAACGTTTCCAAGTATTAAATTTATTTTTTTAGAACTCATTGTAATTATAAAAATATTTAGACATATTAATAATTCTTTAACTTTAAATATCCGGTCTACTTGCCGTTAAACACAATAACGAGCTAATCATTCTTCTAACTTATTAGAATCATCACTTTTGCTCTTTTCATCAGTATCCAATTTTGCTGAGATTCTCATTGGTGTTGATATATGTTTTGACGTGTCTAGTTTAAATATTTTTAAAAGTTATATTAAATATATTATCTGACTTATAAATATACCTTCTTTTATTTTCTTAATTTGAAGTCCTAAGAAGAAATTGAGCTCTTCTATGAGACTCATTTCAAACTCCTCTTACATCATATTAAAAAAATCCTCATATATTGAAACATTTATTATACAAAAGATAATATTTTTCAAATATTTATTAATTATGCATATATTTAGATGCATTAATCTTGTTTTATTACATTTCATGCGCACTATTTTTTTACATTTCCCGTGTAGTTACACAAATATTTAGATGAATTTAATACTTTTTACATTTCAACTATAATTATATAAACATTTTCAAGTATTAAATTTATTTTTTTACATTTCATTGTAATTATACAAATATTTAGACATATCAACCAATTTTTAACTTTAGATATCTGGTCTACCTGCCGTTAAACACAATAACGATTTAATCATTCCTCTAACTTCTTAGAATCAACACTTTTACCCTTTTCATCGGTATCCAATTTTGTTGAGATTCTCATTGGTGTGGAGATATGTTTTGATGTGTTTAATTCAAATATTTTTAAAAGTTATATTGAATATTTTGACTTACTTATAAATATACCATCTTTTATTTTCTTAAATTGAAATTCTGAAAAGAAATTGATCTCTTCCATGAGACTCATTTCAAACTCCTCCTACATCATCTTAGAAAAATTCTCACATATTAAAACATTTGTTATACTAAAAATAATATCTTCAAATGTTTATTAATTTCACATATGTTTAGAAGCATTAATCTTGTTTTATTACATTTCATTCGCACAGTTTATTTACATTTCCCGTGTAATTACACAAACGTTTAGATAAATTAATATTTTTCCTTTTATATTTCAACTATAATTAAATAAATGTTTACAAGTATTAAATTTATTATTTACATTTCATTGTAATTATATAAATGTTTAGAAAAATTAATAATTTTTTAACTTTAGATATCCGGTCTACTTGCCGTTAAACACAATAACGAGCTAATCATTCTTCTAACTTCTTAGAATCATCACTTTTGCTCTTTTCATCAGTATCTAATTTTACTGAGATTCTCATTGGTGTTGATATATGTTTTGACGTGTCTAGTTTAAATATTTTTAAAAGTTATATTGAATATATTATCTGACTTATAAATATACCTTCTTTTATTTTCTTAATTTGAAATCTTAAGAAGAAATTGAACTCTTCCATGAGACTCATTTCAAACTCCGCCTATCTCATTTTAGAAAAAGTCCCACATTTTAAAACATTTGTCATACTAAAGATAATATCTTCAAATATTTATTAATTACGCATATGTTTAGAAGCATTAATCTTGTTTTATTACATTTCATTCGCACTATTTTTTTACATTTCCCGTGTAGTTACTCAAACATTTAGACAAATTAATATTTTTTTCCTTTTACATTTAAACTATAATTATATAAATATTTACAAGTATTAAATTTATTATTTATATTTCATTGTATTTATATAAATGTTTAGACAAATTAACAATTTTATAACTTTAGATATCCGGTCTGCTTACCGTTAAACACAATAGCGAGCTAATCATTCCTCTAACTTCTTAGAATCATCACTTTTACTCTTTTCATCAGTATCTAATTTTGCTGAGATTCTCATTGGTGTGGAGATATGTTTTGACGTGTCTAGTCTAAATATTTCTAAAAGTTATATTGAATATATTATGTGACTTATAAATATGCCTTCTTTTATTTTTTTAATTCGATGTAATAAGAAGAAATTGAGCTCTTCCATGAGACTCATTTCAAACTCCACCTACATCATCTTAAAAAAATTCTCACATATTGAGACATTTATTATACTAAAGATAATATCTTCAAAGTATATGTTTAGAAGCATTAATTTTATTTTATTACATTTCATTCGCAATGTTTTTCTACATTTCCCGTGTAGTTACACAAACGTTTAGATAAATTAATATTGTTTCCTTTTACATTTGAACTATAATATATAAATGTTTACAAGTATTAAATTTATTATTTACATTTCAATGTAATTATATATAAATGTTTAGACAAATTAATAATTTTATAACTTTAGATATCCGGTCTGCTTGCCATTAAACATAATAACGAGCTAATCATTCCTCAAACTTCTTAGAATGATCACTTTTACTCTTTTCATCAGTATCCAATTTTGCTGAGATTCTCATTGGTGTGGAGATATGTTTTAACGTGTCTAGTCTAAAATTTTTTAAAAGTTATATTGAATATATTATCTGACTTATAAATATATCCTCTTTTATTTTTTTAATTTGAAGTCCTAAGAAGAAATTGAGCTCTTTCATGAGACTCATTTCAAACTCCTCCTATGTCATCTTAGAAAAATTATCACATATTGAAACATTTGTTATACTAAAGATAATATCTTCAAATATTTATTAATTATACATATGTTTAGATGTATTAATCTTATTTTATTACATTTCATGCGCACTATATTTTTACATTTCTCGTGTAGTTACACAAACGATTAAACAAATTAATATATATATATATATATTACATTTCAACTATAATTATATAAATGTTTACATGTATTAAATTTATTTTTTTACATTTCATTCTAATTATACAAATATTTAGACATATTAACAATTTTTTAACTTTAGATATCCGGTCTATTTGCCATTGAACATAATAACGAACTAATCATTCCTATAACTTCTTAGAATCAACACTTTTACCATTTTCATCGGTATCCAATTTTGCTGAGATTCTTATTGGTGTGGAGATATATTTTGATGTGTCTAGTCTATATATTTTTAGCAGTTATATTGAATATTTGTCTGACTTATAAATATATCTTCTTCTATTTTCTTAATTTGAAGTCCTAAGAAGAAATTGAGCTCTTCCATGAAACTCATTTCAAACTCCTCCTACATCATCTTAGAAAAATTCTCACATATTGAAACATTTGTTATACTAAAGATAATATCTTTAAATATTTATTAATTATGCATATGTTTGTTGCATTAATCTTGTTTTATTACATTTCATATGCACTATTTTTTTACATTTCCCTTGTAGTTACACAAACGTTTAGACAAATTAATATTTTTTATTTTACATTTCAACTATAATTATATAAATATTTACAAGTATTAAATTTATTTTTTACATTTCATTGTAATTATACAACTGTTTAGACATATTAATATTTTTTTAACTTTAGATATCTTGCCTACTTACCGTTAAACATAATAACGAGCTAATCATTCCTCTAACTTCTTAGAATCGACACTTTTACCCTTTTCACCGATATACAATTTTGCTGAGATTCTCATTGGTGTGGAGATATGTTTTGACGCGTCTAGTCTAAATATTTTTATAAATTATATTGAATATTTTGTGTGACTTATAAATATATCTTCTTTTATTTTCTTAGTTTAAAATCTTAAAAAGAAATTAAGCTCTTCCATGACTCATTTCAAGCTCCTACATCATTTAAAAAAAATCCTCACATATTACAATATTTGTTATACTAAAGATAATATCTTCAAATATTTATTAATTACAAATATGTATAGATGCATTAATCTTATTTTATTACATTTCATGCGCATTATTTTTTACATTTTCTGTGTAGTTACACAAACGTTTAGATAAATTAATATTTTTCTTTTTACATTTAAACTATAATTATATAAACGTTTACAAGTATTAAATTTATTTTTTAAAATTTTTTTATAATTATAAAAATATTTAGACATATTAACAACTTTTTAACTTTAGATATCCAGTCTACTTGCCGTTAAACACAATAATAAACTAATCCTTCCTCTAACTTATTAGAATCAACACTTTTACCCTTTTCATCGGTATCTAATTTTTCTGAGATTCTCGTTGGCGTGGAGATATGTTTTGATGTGTCTAGTCTAAAATTTTTTAAAAGTTATATTGAAAATTTTATCTGACTTATAAATATATCTTCTTTTATTTTCTTAATTTGAAGTTCTAAAATTAAATTAGCACTTTCATGAGACTCATTTCAAACTCTGACGTTATCTTAGAAAAATCTTCACATATTGAAACATTTGTAATACTAAAGATAATATATTCAAGTATTTATTAATTACGCATATATTTAGATGCATTAATCTTGTTTAATTACATTTCATGTGCACTATTTTTTATATTTCTTGTGTAGTTACACAAACGTTTAGGCAAATTAATATTTTTCCTTTTTACATTTCAACTATAATTATAAAAATGTTTACAAGTATTAAAATTATTTTTTTAGAATTCATTATAATTATAGAAATATTTAGACTTATTAATAATTTTTTAACTTTAGTTATCAGGTTTACTTACCGTTAAAACACAATAACGAGCTGATCATTCCTCTAACTTCTTAGAATCAACACTTTTACCATTTTTTTCGATATCCAATTTTACTGAGATTCTCATTGGTTTGGAGATATATTTTGATGTGTCTAGTCTAAATATTTTTCAAAGTTATATTGAGTATTTTTTCTGACTTATAAATATATCTTCTTTTATTTTCTTAATTTGAAGTCGTAAGAAGAAATTTGGCTCTTCTATGAAACTCATTTCAAACTCCTCTTACATCATCTTGAAAAAATGATGTGGCACGATCCTAAGATGATAATGGATGAATTGATGAGCCTAGGACTTAGGCTCGCAAGCATACAAAGACAATCAACAGACTTACGCTAGCGGCTCACTCGCGTGGCACTCACTATCTCCCAATGGCAACTGGGGGATGGTGGTGAGGATCCGGGGTGGGACCCAATTGTTCCGAGATGTGGCTTAGCTTGGGCGGACCCCCTAAGGGGCTGGGAGTCCCAACTTCGTGGGAGGTCGGCACGCCGGGGCGTGGGGTTTGGTGGCTCTCACTCACTCTTCGCTGTGGGCACACAAAATAGAATTATGGGTCCGGGCACTCCCTCATCGTTCGATGGGCATGAAAGATAATACTAAATTAGCAAAATGTAGACCAGCAAGGGAGGGACTAGTCGCTCACCTGATCGGTGTGAAGACACCGATCCCGGTCGAAGATGAGGGCGAGCGGGGAAGTGTGGGTACGCACCCGCACGCCGCGTCGGTGGCGCTTGACCTGAAAATAAAATAGTTACAGCACTACACCTCGCACAGAGGGGGGTTCTTGGGGTGGGGGTTTGTGCATGGGGAAGGGGAGTGAGTGGTTGGGGTTGGAAAGTGGCTTGGGGATTGGTGGGTTCTATCTTGGGATGTGGGGGATGGAATTCAAATTTGAATTGGAGAGACGAAGGGGATTTAATTGGTGTCTAGGGAAGGGTGGGGGTGCCTTGGGAAGAGGGAGGGTTCTCTTGGGAAGTGCGAAGGGGTCTTGGGGAGTGGGAATGGAGGGAGATACGAATTTGAATTTTGAATTGGGGAGGGGTTGGGGAGTTAGTGGGTGCCTAGGGAAGGGTGGAGGAGGCCTTGGGAAGAGGGAGGGGTGCCTAGGGAAGGGTGGAGGATGCCTTGGGAAGAGGGAAAGGTGTCTTGGGAAGTGGGAGTGGAGGGAGATTCAAATTTGAATTAGTCTTGGGAGATGTGATGGGGAGTACAGATGGGCCTAGGGAAGGGTGGGGGATGCCTTGGGAAGAGGGAAAGGTGTCTTGGAAAGTGGGAGTGGAGGGAGATTTGAATTTGAATTAGTCTAGGGAGAGGTGAGTAGAGAGAGAGAGTGAGAGTCACACTCCAACTAGAGGGGGAGGGAGAAGTCACTCAAATGTGAATCTTAATTCTCAAGCATCAAGTGTTCTAAATAGAAGGGAGTTGGGTCCTATTTATAGGCACCCAACTCTTTACATGACCGAAATGCCCTTGGCATTTGTACAAAAGACCAAAGCTATCATAAACAACCAATATGGGCCCAAACTAGGATACGAAGGCCCAATTAATACAAAACAAGGGAAATTGGACTCATGACCACATGACTCAATAAAGAAAAATTACATATATAAGACATGAAAATAAAGATAACATGAGATCATCATAGCCGGTTCTCCTCAAAGTGATGCAGGCGATCCGAGCCAAAGAGAGCGTTGTGAGATGCCCTCATCAAATCCCCTGGGGTGGGGAGAACTCGACCCCGTCGAGTGTGAGTCCACCTGGTTGTGGTAGTGCTCCAAAATATCTGGGTCAAAGCGTAGCAGGTCCTCCCGGCTCACCCAAGTATCTTCTGTTGGGGGACGGTTCTTCCACCTCACCAGGTAGCGCTGGTACACCCTATGCCTGGTAATGGTACTTTGCTCATCCAGTATTGTCTCCACCTACTCACGTCGGCCTCTCAAGCTAGGAGGTAGAGTCCCACCATGGGTGTCTCTCTCAAGGGAGGGTAAAGGCTCAAGCTCCTCACTCGGTCCCACCGCGGGGCCCTTGTAGGGTACCAGGTCTGCCACGTTGAAGGTAGGGTGTACCCCAAAACCCTCAGGTAGGTCCAGCTCATAAGTGTTACTACCAAGTCATCTCAGAACTCGAAAGGGTCCCAAACCTCGTGCCCTCAATTTGGAGGCGGGCCCCGGGAGGAGCCGCTCCGTCCTCACCATCACTGAGTCTCCCACTTGGAACTCGCAGTGGCGTCGTCGAGCATCTGCCTGCCTTTTGTAAGCCTCATTTTTTCTCTATGTGCTTGCGGATGTCATTATGCAACTCTTTGATATGCTGTGCAAAGGACTCAACTGAGACTGACACTCTAGCATGTGGGGGAAGGGGAATAAGATCTAAAGGCTTTTTTGGCCTATAACCATGCATGACCTCAAATGGGTTCTTACCTATTGTAATGCCCCGGATCCTTGGTAGGTCTTACTAGATCTTCATTGGATCTTTCGGATCTGTTTCGGTGAGTTTCGGTTCACTTTTGTGGCTTCCGAGTTGAGCTTTACGATCCGTGTGGGTTTTTCTCTCGTACTAGTTACGGAACCCTACGGTGAGTTTAGTTGTCAGTTCCTTGACTCGTGAATGCTGCAGCGACGATGTACTCTTCGAGCCGGTCGTTTTGACTATTTTTGCGTATTTTTCAGAGATAGGACCAGAAATCAAATTTTTCAGAAATTAGGAAAATTCCTAATTTCTTTTCCTATTTCTTTTCTTCCCTCTCTCCTCCCTTCTCATTTCGCCGCCGCCGTCTCTCTCTCTCTCCCATTTTCTCTCCTCTCGAGCTTCCTCGGCTCCGGCTGTAGACGGAGGACCTAGGAGTGAGTGTTGGAAATGCTGTGGAGCTGACTGGGTGCGCGATAGGGCGAGGATGGAGTGGTTCTGGCGCGATCCCGAACGGTGGATTCAAAGCCGGTGTTTGAGCTAGCGGCATGGTTTTTGGCGTGGTTTAGTCCCTTCGGGGCACGGTTTCTTTGGTGGAGGTAGGGAGATGGATCGCCAGCTTGTTCTGCACGTTTCCTCTATTTTCGTGCATGATTAGGTGCTCGATCGGGGGAGATCGGGCCGGTTTTGTGAAAACCGTGGTTTTTGGGGTTTTCAGGGTTCGCCGGAAAACGGCAACCATTTGTGGTTTTTTCTTTGTACCTCCACACTCCTTTTAGCCCTTCCGATCCCTCCGACTCATGGGCGGCGGGCCAGGATTCGAATGGTATCGGGCCCTTCCCGGTATCCGGATCTTGGGTCGCTACAGTTTGTATCAGAGCGTGGTTGTAGAAGTACATGGGAATTTGAGATATTATAGTGATCAGAGTCCGTAAGGTTCAGTACAGTCGGCAGCTGGCATAGGGTTTTGTGCTTGTTTTTCGCTTGGTTTTGATAGAAATGTATGACCTACAAACCAATCACATGAGATGTGATGGTGACATTTCTTGTAATATCTTATTCATATTCATATTAATGGCATTTATTCATTGCATTTAATTGTGTTAATGATTCGAATGTGATGAAGTCCCTGAACCTGTGCGATGATGGCTGGATCATAATGAGATTATGATAATGAGATCAGTCATCCGGATGCACATGTTCTGAATGTTCCCAGTCATAGGATCTTCAAGAAGGGACATTGAAGATCCGGATAGACTAGCACACATGATACTTACTCATATAATGGGTGTGATTGTTCTCATAATCATTAGTGTGGAGACAGTGAAGTACGTGATTGGGTGCTCATTAGTAGAATGAGTACACTGAACTGACCCGATCTAGAATCCCTGAATGGTAATCATACTGACTGTCAATCAGGGGATTCTATGTCATAGTAGCACCATTGGATCTTAGACCTGAGTCACTAAAGATGTCTTGCATAAACGATACTGAGTATTTGATTACTGACTTATGGACTTCAATTAAGTGGTCTTGTATAGTTAGTTATTCAGACTCAGTGGAACTCGTGCGGAGGCAATTAATTTGACAACATGGGATCGTTCACTCTCAGTATGATATATGAGAGAGAATGCCCTACGGATCTGTACTTGGGAAAACCCCTGGCCAAGGTATGGGAGTTCATTATGAAAAATGAGTTTTTCTAATGAACCTATGTACAAGATTCAGTTGTGCCGGGACTCAATAGGGTTTGACAGTTTGACCATACCCTAGTCCTGGTCGGGCATTGGATGAATGAGGATCTATAGCTGTGTAGAATCTGTAGATGGAAATGTTCCAGAGCGGGTTGCTTATCCCCAATGTCATTTGGGATCACGAGGCAGTGCTTGGTGCTTTTCATGATTGGAAAGCCCGATGATTCTATTAAGAGTTAATGGATAGAATTAATTAAGTTAAGAAGGAGTTCTTTACTTAATGGGCTGGAAAACCAAATAGACTATTGGGCCTAGAGGGTCACACATAATAGAGTATTGGACAGACCGGGATGGGTGGACTTTATAGATTATTATTGGGTTTTTGTGAAAAATGCCAAAGGTCTATAAATATACGCTATTGGGAGAGACCCTGGCCAAGCTACAAGGTTAAACCCTGGCCGCCCTCTCTCCTCTCTCTCTCTCCAAGGGGCGCCCCCCTCATTCTCTCTCCTTCCTCCCCGATGGATGGTGGTGTTGAGATCGAGTCGACGCATGGAGATTGTGGAGGAGATCCCGTCTGCTTCCACTGCTCGTGTGGATATGTCTAGAGGCCGGGCGCTTGTACGGCTCACGACTCTGGGATCTTCCTCTCGTTCATCTTCAAGATTTTGGGAGATTCTCCACCCTACAAAGGTAAAGAATCGTTCTTCACACTGCGGGGTTTCCCGATCTAGTTCGATTTTTAAAAATCGGCAACGATATGCAATCTAAGGTATCGATGATTTCCGCTGCGTATTTTGGTCGGAACCTTATAGTGGTGTCAGAGCCAGGTTGCTAGTTTGATCAAAATCGGCATTATTTTATTATTTTTCATCATTCTCGTTCTTGCATGGGGCTCTATGTTCGTTGCTTGATTGGGTCGCTCATGGGATGAGCAACGGTCGATTGATGCCAGGGAATCGTTCCCAAGATCAAGAGGATCCAAACGCATGTTTTGGTGCGTTGATTGACCCAGTGGAGAGGCCGAATCGAACGCTTCCTCGCGGCCGCGATCGCCGTTCGTGCTCAGGACAGATGGCCAGATTAGGCCTTGGTTCCATGATTGCTAGCGCTCATGAGGGCTGGCAGGAGCCCTAGATCGTCCTCCATGGCGTGCGGCGGTGGCAGATGGCATGGGGAGGCCGGAGGAGCCGGGACGGCGGCGGTCTCCGTGGAAGGGGCAGATGGGCCCCGTGTTTGTCGCGTGCGCTACCACCGGTGACAGTGGCGGCTGCGGAGCAGCCTGCAGGGGCCGACGGTGCAATGGCCAATGGCCAAAGGGCGGCGGATCGGGGTGGGGAGATTCCCCCTCCACCTGCGTTGCGGCGGCGGCTAGGGTTTTGTCCTAGCCTCTCCGCTTTCGGGCAGAGGGGGTGACCCCCTCCCCCCCCCGCGGTTGCAAATGGGTCGAATCTGGCCCGCGCCGGATTCGAACCCGTTAAGCTCTTCATTTGTTTTTTTTATTCTAAGCATTTTAAATAGTTTAAAATGCATATAAATTCAAAAAAATGCCAAAAAATTATGAAAAATATTTTAATGAGTTCTAAAATTATTTTGGTAACTTATTCATTTATTTTTCATTATTTGGCCCCTAGTTAATTAGTTAATGGGAATTTTAAAATAGTTTTAAGTATTTCCTATTATCTAATTAATTAAAGTTAATTACTATAAGAATGTGATTCTTATGAGGTTAATTAACTGAAAATTATTATTGAGCCCATGCAGTGAATGTGAATGATGGTGGTCTAAAGTTGTTTAGACTTATTTGTTTTAACTAAATTGTTTAGTTGAATGTTAATATGCACGATTTCAAAATTAATTATTACTACTTTGAAATTATCGCTATATCTCGCTGTAATTATGTGATAATTACTGTAAGATGCATGTGATGTGTCTTATGTGTGGATGGATGATCATGGACTTAGATATCATGTGATGATGCTCTTATGGTGAATTATTTTATGTGATGTGATTATTAGGGGCCTCCGTGTCTCCTTCTCTCTCTCTTATTAATCTGGGTTGTATATTCTATCTCCCACCTGTGTTGCACTCCCCTTGATTGGTTCAAGGTTTCTTATTATTATCTGATGTATATTTGTGGGCCTGCGTGCCCAATTACAAATCTACTTGTAATAATGAGAAGCTGATGGAGACAAAGAAGGAGACCGGCTGCGAGGACCTCGGGAGATTCTTCACATCTAGTGGGAGCATTGGATGTTCCAAGTTTTTCTATTTGCCATGATTGTTAACATTACCAACTGGCTCTGGTAATGTGTTTTAGGAGGTTAAGGTCCATGATCATCCATCGGTATAATTACATATATATGATATATGTGGGTGTGCTACTTATTATATATATATATATATATATATATATATATAGAGAGAGAGAGAGAGAGAGAGAGAGAGTATATACGATACTCCAAATTCTTATATGTATGTAGCACCTACATTGATGAGACCAAAATTTAATCAAAACCTCTCGATCTCATATTAGGTTGTAAACGTGAGGCATTAAGAATGACCCACGTGCCTTCCGTTGTTATAGTCTAAGTGAGCTGCTCTTAGACTGTGTGGGTTTGTTATGCTGCCACAAGGCCCTCACAACAAGGGGGCAGAGACTTAGACTAAGGCTTAGACCAAACTTTGGGATGGGTGCCGGCATCGCGTTGTTGTGCTGCCACAAGGGTCATGTCTTGAAACCACTCTCATAACGTAACAACGGGTCTAACCTAACTAGACTTTGTGATTTGTTGTGCTGCCACGAGGTCACAAGTGGTCTGGATGCTGAATATACCAGGAGTTGCAAGGAGTTACAATTGGCAAGAGTTGCCTACCCATTAAGTATGGGGTGATTTGTTGTGCTGCCACAAGGACACTACCATAATGTTAATGGAATTCTAGTTCCACTAGGATACAACTGGAATATCCCGTCTTTGCACAATGATGGTTATGCAAATTCGTCTAAAATTAGTGGGAGTTATAAATTTAGGATTAAAGACCATATCTTAATTTTTAATTAATGAATATCTGCATGTTATCTAATTATTACAAATCTTCTCTTGTAGACTTCTATGGCGAACCACCCGTTACGCGGCATACTTGATGCCAACAGGCTTACTGGTCCTAACTATAGTGACTGGCTCAGGAACTTGAGAATCATTCTCACCGCTGAGAAGATAGCCTATGTTTTTGATCGGCCTGTACCTCCTCTTTCTGTCGATGATGCTGAAGAGGGAGAGATCATTGCTTACGAGAAGCATAGGGATGATGCCACGCTTGCCCAATGCTATATGCTTGCCTCTATGACTAATGAGTTATAGAGGCAGCATGAAAAGATGGATGCTAGATCCATTCTGTTTCACCTCGAGGAGCTCTTTGGAGCTCAAAGTCGAACAGAAAGATATGATATATCTAAGAGTCTGTTCGGGGCAAGAATGTCTGAGGGAACATCTGTGCAGACACATGTTCTCAAGATGATTGAGTGGATCGAAAGATTGGCAGAATTGGGTTTCGACTTGAATAATGATCTTTGTGTCGATTTGATTCTGCAATCTCTCCCTGGTTCTTTTTCTCAGTTCATTGTCAATTTCAACATGAACAAAATAGAATGCTCTCTGGCAGAGCTTCTAAACATGTTGAAGACTGCTGAGAGCACCATGAACAATGGAAAAGCTTCTGTGATGCTTGTTGGTAAGACCAACAAGAAGAGGAAATTTCAACAGGCCTTTAAGAAAGACAAGGCAAAGAAGAAGGACAAGCAAGTAAATGCTGCAAAGAAAGAAGAGGCAATTAAGGACAAGGGCCAGTGCTTCCATTGCCTTAAGGATGGCCATTGGAAGAGGAACTGCAAGTTGTATCTTGCAGAGAAAGCAAAGCAGAAGCTTGGAGAAGCTTCAGGTATGTTCATGATTGACCTTAACTTGTCATATCGATCCACATCATGGGTATTAGATACTGGATGTGCATCTCATATCTGCAATGATTTGCAGGTTCTGACAAGTAGCAGGCGATTGAACAAAGGAGAGGTTGACCTACGATTGGGAAATGGAGCAAGAGTTGCTGCAGTTGCAGTCGGGAGTGTAAACCTCAAGCTTTCCTCATGAGCTACATTAGAGTTAACAGACTGTTATTATGTTCCTTCTATAATTAAGAACATTATTTTTATTTCATTCTTAAATAAATATGGATTTATTGTGAGCTTTGGGAATAAGACATGTTCTTTATTATTAAATGGTGAATTGTTTACCAGTGGAAGCTTAATTAATGGTTTATTTTTACTAGATGTGGATACTCCTGTTATGTGTGTGGAAGGACCTCTTAAGAGGAAGAGGAATGATGTGAATCAAGCATACCTTTGGCATTGTATGCTTGGTCATATTAGTGAGGAAAGATTGAAAAGGTTGTGCAAAGATGGATATGTTGATCCATTTGATTATGAATCATTTGCAACCTGTGAATCTTGCCTCATGGGAAAAATGACCAACTCTCCATTTACTGGACATAGAGAGAGAGAGAGTTGGTGAGTTATTAGAACTCATAGATTCTGATGTATGTGGACGCATGTCCACCCAAGCCAAAGGGGGTTACTCATACTTCATTACTTTCACTGATGATTTCTCTAGGTACGAATATGTGTACTTGATGAAGTACAAATCTGAAGCCTTTGAGAAATTTGTGGAGTTCAAGAATGAAGTAGAGAAACAAACATGAAAGAGTATTAAAACTCTTTGATCTGATCGATGAGGGGAATACTTGAGTACGGAATTCACACAATACTTAAAGGATAATGGCATATTATCCTAATGGACTCCTCCTTACACACCTCAGCTGAATGGTGTGGCTGAAAGGAGGAATCGTACCTTATTAGATATGGTACGATCCATGATGTGCTTTACTGGATTGCCCTTGTCGCTCTGGGGCTATGCCTTAGACACTGCTACTCACTTATTAAACAAAGTTCCTTCTAAGTCAGTGTCTTCCACTCCAAATGAGATATGGAAAAGAAAGAAACTAAACCTTAAGAATGTTAAGGTCTGGGGTTGTCCTGCTCATGTTAGGAAACACAATCATGATAAACTAGCATCCAAGACTGAAAGATGCTAATTTGTGGGATATCCTAAGGAAACTTATGGATATTATTTCTACTAGCCTAGCGATCAAAGAGTGTTTGAAGCTAAGCGAGCTGTGTTCCTAGAGGATGAGTATATCTTTGAAGGAAACAATAGAAGCATGGTAGAACTAGAAGAGGTTCTAGAACCACAAACTGGAGCTGCATCGTCTCAAGAACCAGTTCAGGATGGCACACAAACTATGCGTAGGTTTGGCCGTGTACATGTCCAACCAGATAGATATGTGGGACATATCTCTGATGGTGGGGACAAGGCACACTATGATGAGGATGATGATCCTAAGACCTATGAGGAGGCAATAAGTGGTATTGACTCCTGGAGATGGCAAGAGGCCATGAAATCGGAGATGGACTCCATGTACTCCAACCAAGTTTGGAACTTGGTAGATCCACCTGAGGGTATAGTACCCATCGGATGTAAGTGGATCTTTAAAAGAAAAGTTGGAGCAGATGGAATGGTTGATACCTATAAGGCAAGGTTAGTTGCAAAGGGATATCGTCAAAGACAAGGAGTTGACTATGACGAGACCTTCTCACCAGTTGCCATGACTAAGTCCATGGAGATTTTACTTGCTATCGCTGCGTACCATGATTATGAGATCTGGCAGATGGATGTGAAGACTACTTTCCTCAATGGAAACCTTGAGGAAGAGGTGTATATGATACAGCCTGAGGGATTCATATCCAAGGAGCACCCAAATAAGGTATGCAGGTTGCTAAGATCTATTTATGGATTGAAGCAAGCATCCCGCAGTTGGAATTTAAGATTTGATGAAGCCATCAAGTCTTATGACTTCGTTAAGAATGAAGATGAGCCATGTGTGTGTAAGAAATCATGTGGCAGTGCAATCACCTTCCTGGTCCTATATGTTGATGACATACTACTCATTGGGAATGATATAGGTATGTTGTCATCAGTTAAAGCCTGGCTGTCAAAGCACTTCTCCATGACCAATTTGGGAGAAGCATCCTATGTATTGGGGATTATGATCTATAGAGATAGATCAAATAGGATGCTAGGCTTGTCCCAAACGATGTACATAGATTCCATTATCAAAAGGTTTGACATGGAAAACTCCAAGAGAGGTCTTATACCGATGAGATATGGAGTTTACCTCTCTAAGGAAATGTCCCCTAAGACTCCTGAAGAGAGGGGGCGCATGAGTAGGGTACCTTATGCTTCTGCTATAGGGTCCATCATGTATGCCATGTTATGTATAAGGCCTGATGTTGCATATACTCTAAGTGTTACGAGCAGGTTTCAGACAGATCTAGGTGAGCAACACTGGATAGCTGTGAAGTGTATCCTTAATTACTTACGAAGGACTAAGGATATGTTTCTGATTTATGGAGAAGAGGACTTGAAACTTCGAGGTTACACTGACTCAAGTTTTTAGTCCGATAAAGATGACAGCAAGTCAACTTCGGGGTATGTGTTTACCCTTAATGGTGGGGCAGTGAGTTAGAAAAGTTCCAAACAAGAAACCACTGCTGATTCTACGACCGAAGCTGAGTACATTGCTACTGCTGAGGCGGCCAAAGAAGCGGTTTGGATGAAGAAGTTCATCGAAGAGCTTGGAGTAGTCCCAAGCATCTCTGATCCGGTCCCCTTATTATGTGATAATAATGGGGCAATTGCACAAGTAAAAGAGCCAAGGTCTCATCAGAAATCGAAGCATATTCTGCACGTTACCACCTGATCAGAGAGATTATAACTAGAGGAGATGTTGTAATTGATAGAGTGTCTTCCAGTGATAATATTACAGATCCACTAACTAAGCCGTTGACTCAAAGTGTTTTTGAGCGTCACCTAGGGTTGATGGGGATCAAACATGTGGGTGATTGGCTTTAGTGCAAGTGGGAGATTGATATAAATGTATGCCCTACAAGCCAATCACATGAGATGTGATGGTGACATTTTTTGTAATATCTTATTCATATTCATATTAATGGCATTTATTCATTGCATTTAATGGTGTTAATGATTCGAATGTGATGAAGTCCCTGAACCTGTGCGATGATGGCTGGATCATAATGAGATTATGATAATGAGATCAGTCATCCGGATGCACATGTTCTAAATGTTCCCAGTCATAGGATCTTCAAGAAGGGACATTGAAGATCCGGATAGACTGGCACACATGATTCTTACTCATATGATGGGTGTGATTGTTCTCATAATCATCAGTGTGGAGACACTTAAGTACGTGTGTGGGTGCTCATTAGTAGAATGAGTACACTTAACTGACCTGATCTTAAATCCCTAAATGGTAATCATACTGACTGTCAATCAGGGGATTCTATGTCACAGTAGCACCATTGGATCTTAGACCTGAGTCACTAAAGATGTCTTGCATAAAGGATGATGAGTATTTGATTACTGACTTATGGACTTCTATTAAGTGGTCTTGTACAGTTAGTTATTCGGACTCAGTGGAACTCATGCAAAGGCAATTAGTTTGACAACATGGGATCGTTCACTCTCAGTATGATATATGAGAGAGAATGCCCTATGGATCTATACTCGGGAAAACCCCTGGACAGGGTATGGGAGTTCATTATGAAAAAGGAGTTTTTCTAATGAACCTGTTTAGAGTACAAGATTCAGTTGAGCCGAGACTCAATAGAGTTTGACAGTTTGATCATACCCTAGTCCTAGTGGGGTATTGGATGAATGAGGATCTATAGCTGTGTGGAATCTGTAGACGGAAAGGTTCCAGAGTGGGTTGCTTATCCCCAATGTCATTTGGGATCATGAGGCATTGCTTGGTGCTTTTCGTGATTGGAAAGCCTGCTGATTCCATTTAGAGTTAATGGATAGAATTAATTAAGTTAAGAAGGAGTTCTTTACTTAATGGGCTTGAAAATCAAACAGACTATTGGGCCTAGAGGGTCACACACAATAGAGTATTGGACAGATCGGGATGGGTGGACTTTATAGACTATTACTGTGTTTTTGTGAAAAATGCCAAAGGTCTATAAATATACGCTGTTGGGAGAAACCTTGGCCGCCCTCTCTCCTCTCTCTCTCTCCAAGGGGCGCCCCCCTCATTCTCTCTCCTTCCTCCCCGGTGGATGGTGGTGTTGAGATCAGGTCGGCACGTGGAGATCGTGGAGGAGATCCCGTCTGCTTCCACTGCTCGTGTGGATACGTCTAGAGGCCAGGCGCTTGAACGGCTCGTGACTCCGAGATCTTCCTCTCGTTCGTCTTAGAGGTTTTGGGAGATTCTCCACCCCATAAAGGTAAAGAATCGTTCTTCACACCACGGGGTTTACCGATCTAGTTCGATTTTGAAAAATCGGCAACGATATCCAATCTAAGGTGTCGATGATTTCCGCTACGTATTCTGGTCGGAACCTTATAGGTTTCTCGTGTAAGAGCTTGAGTGCACTGCGTTGGCGCTGTGAAGGTGGTTGTTGTTTCGTTGGAGTGCCGGTGTGGGGTCTGAGGGATGTGATAGGGAGATTTCTTCCCGATGGGTAGTGGCCCGAGTTGTGCTGTGTTGGGTAGAAGTTGTTGGCAGGCGTGCATTGCTATGGTGCTTCGTTCGAGGAATTGCAGTGGTATGGTACGTCGGAGGTTGTTGGCAGGCGTGCATTGCTATGGTACGTCGGAGGAGCTGACCTGACGGTGGTAATGGTTTTCCTGATGCTGGAAGGTTGTGTTCCCAGCGTGTGCAAGGTTTGAGGTCAGGTCAAGCGTGGAGTTTTCTCCCAAATTGTCGGAGGTGAGATTGGGTTTCTCCTTTGGTCAGAGAGAATCATGTTTGGCCAAGGTTCGTCGTCTTGCATCATGTGTCCGAATTGGTTGGTCTTTGTGTGCCATGAAATTCGTGCGAGATGAGTCCTATGTTTGGCAAGGTGGTTGCCTGTGAGAAGTCGTGCCCATTTCCCTGGTGTGTAAGGGTGTTGGCGATGTTCCGGAAGGACGAGTGCCAGTTGGGCGGTGTTAGTGAGAATTTATTGTTGGTGTTGTGGTTCTCGATGTGTGGAGGATCGGAGCTTGCGGAGTTGCAGAGGATTGTCGGGATTGAAGATCCCGAGTTGTCGTTATGGTGGCTGTGAGTGTGGATCAGAGTGCATGGATCGTAGTGTTGGTTGCTACAAGTAGATTCTTGAGGATGTGTAGGGCATCGGAGGATTGGTTCCTCAGTGTGAGACGTGTTATTGTCGTGCCGTCGCTTGAGATATTGTGGTTCGTGGCACTAGCAGGATGGAGAATTGGGGAAATATGTTGGCAAGTGCGCCGCATGAGTACTATATTCTTGTGGTGGAAGTTATGCTCTCGGATGAGATCGTGATCCTTGAGAAGTAATCTCTGAGAGATTATGGGTCCCAGTTGGTAGCTGCGAGCGGCGGGAGAGGTTGACTGAGTGGTCGACCATGGTAAGATGTGTATTGTCTGGAGACCCGTGTGCTTTGGTCGTGGCGTCATCGACCAGGTTGATGTGATGGCATGTGGCACTTGGTTGCTTTGGAGTTGTGTGCCGTGAATTGCTCAGGTTGTGTGTCCCGTGGCTCTGTGGTCAGAGCGGAATCGAGATTCGCAGGCATCCAGTTGGAGTAATTGAGATGAGATAGGATTTGATGACATAGGACGATGGTCGATGCCTGTGCATGGAGGTCCTTGATGGGACGTTGGCGTTGGATATGGTGATCCTTGGTCTGGTGACCAGCATGGGAGGATTCCCCTGTAAGTCTGAGTCGAGTGAGGTGAAGATCAAAGACTCCGGATCTTGTCATTAGGTTTGCCATGCTCCCCTGAGAGGGTATAGTTGGCATGAGGATATGTTTGAATGCGGCGTCTGAGTGAGATTTTGGTTGAGAGGTGGTGTTGGTCTGTGGAGAGTCGGCGGATGGCCTATTGCGATTTGGATCGTGCCTGTTGGGCCAGCGAGGGTTTCCCGTTGACGAGTGTCTGATGACTGGTGATTGGTCTTTCACAGATAGAAGATGCTGGTGGTTGTGGTTCGAGAATGGTGAGAGCCGTGTGCAAGTGAGGCCTTTGGTGGCCACTTCCGTGATGTTCTTTTCCTAGATTGGATCTGGGAATTATAAAAGTTTGTCTTATGGCATGGTTGGTTTTCGTGCAGCTGAGGTGATACCATACTTGTGTTTTGTTGTATGCCTGCTCTGATGATCGGTGTGTGCGGTGTGCGAAGCGAGGTGTTGCTCGTGATTATGGTCTGGCCGTATCCCTCCGGATTGGTGCTTTCGTGAGAATCGAGGATTTCTGTGCTGGGGCCCTGACAGCGTTGTCAGTTGGTTAAGGTGTTCTCCCCCTGTGACTTGGTGTTAGTCCTGAATTTTGAAGATGAAACTTCTTTAAGGGGGGAGGACTGTAATGCCCCAGATTTTTTTCGAATATTTTTAGGATCTGGATCCGTGAGTTTCGGATCGCTTTTGTGGGTCCCGGATTAAGTTTTGCGGTTCACGCGTGTTTTTGTCTGTCGAACCTTCGAAACCCCGTGTAGAGTGAACCGTTGTGTTCTCCGATTCCGGGATATTACCCCTGCGTTGTCCATTATTTTTCCCTATTTTTGATATTTTCTAGAATTTCTAGATTTTCTATATAAACCCAACCCCTTTTCTCTCTCTCCCCATCTCTCATTTCTCACTCTCTCTTCTCTCACGCTCTCTCTTCTCACCCTCTCTTCTCCGGCGGTCGACGGAGCAAGGCGGGGGTGAGGCGGGGATGACGCAGGCGAGGAGAGGCCGAGCATGGGCGAGGAGCGGCCGAGCATGGGCAAGGATCGAGAGGCGGTGGCTCGCGGTGGAGCTCATGGCGAGTTCGTGAACTGGCGGAGCTTTAACGACGTTTTCTTAGCGGATCGGCGTCCTCAGTGCGCGGAATCTTCGGTGGAGGTAGGGGGACGGATCCTTAACCCCTATACTTCCTTTCCCGTGAGTTTTGTTGGCCGTGGTGAGCTGAGTGAGGTTATTTTTATGTTTTAGGGAAAGGAACATGTTTTGGGGAGTGAGCCAGTTTTCAGGATTCAACGTGATTTTTGGGATTTAAATGGGTCCTCTCGGTGCTAGAGTGGTTGGGGACTAGTTTCCCATTATTTTCCCCCTCACATGGGTGTGAATGGGGTGTGGAATGGGGTTTTTTGTGAGATTCATCGTTTTCGCACTCGGGACGACCTAGCGGTCCTTCCAGGGACCGCCAGGTGACCTGGCGGTCATATGGAGACTGCCAGGGGTCCCCCTATGTCGGTTCGAGCTTTGCGGTCACGTAATAGACCGCCATCGAGCTTAGCGGTCTCGAGGATACCGCCAACCAATGCTTAGCGATCAGGGCATGACCGTTTTTATGGTTTTGGTCGTTCGGGTTTCTAGTGGGGTAGCGGTCTTGCAACTGACTACCACATGGCGTTAGCTGTCAGTCGAAGGACCGCTAGGTGACCTAGCGGTCTGGGGATGACCGCTTGAGGTCCGGTGTTTCTGGGGCGTAGCGGTCTTGGCTTGACCGCTAGGCAGGGCTTAGCGGTCCAAGGGTAGACCGCTACGCTTGGTTTGCAGTCTGGGAGGGCCGCCAGTTGATTTGACGGTCCAGGGAGGATCGCCACCCTATTTTTTGTGCTAGTCATGTTCCGTTTGCATCGTGTTGACCCCCGGTCGACCTGATTGTGACCCAGTGGTCGACCTTCGATCTCATGGATGTCCCAGACATCCCGTGAGTTCTGTGTCCATGTTTTTGGGGAGTCTGGAGGTACCGAGTTACCTTGATTAGCGTGCCCATGGGTTGGAGGATCCAGGTGACCGCATGTGTTCTGGGCTTTCGTGTTCTCGCTAGATCGAGTTGCCGTGAGTTGGCTTGTGTGTGGAGGGTCATTCCTGCACGTCATTGGATTTTTGGGAAGTGTTTTCCGTGCGGGCCATGTGTGTGGCCTTGGACCGTGAGTCCAGTCTACCAGTATGGGGTTGGATGTTTTCTGTGTGTCCCTTGGATGAGGGATTACCTCGGCAGCTTGTGAGCTGTCTCGGTATTCGTGTTACCGTGGTTTCAGACCTAGGGATTAGGCTAGATAGATGGTGTTTTGCCGTCACGTGCAGCGGTCTTGACCCAAGTCGTGCGACTCAAGGACCATTGGGGTTGTTAGGTCTAGTGGGCTGTCCAGAGTCTGGTGGTCTCGAGCCACCTGATACTCCGCGTTACTCGCGATGGGTGCATGCGTGACTTTTCGTGTTCTTGTTTATTGACCTCCCACTGGTCGTAGCTTTCCTATGCATGCGTGTGCGGACCCACTTGGGAGTGGTGGAGAGCGTGACCCTGAGAGAGATGATTTTTAGGCTGGTTACCGTAGGGCTGCTCACCTTTGCAACCTGAGTCCTGGCTGGGGGGAAAACCAGCTAGAGGACCCGACTTCGAGCGGATGGTCTGTGTGTGCACACGTAGTTGGGGACGTCGGACCCGCGCTGACGAGCACCCCAGCTAGTCCTTGTTCTGTGTTCTTGGTTATTGTACGGTGTCTCAGTCTCAGCCTGGGGCGTCATAGGGAGACACCTGAGCCTGCGGACTAAGACGTCAGTGGACGCATCCGGCCTTGCTTCTTGAGGGCAGTGCTCCCGTCACATGATGTGAGTTTCTCGTGACTCGAGTTTCCGTTTCCCATCTGCGAGACATGATTTTGTGTGTAGTTCTCGGTGTTCTCCCCGATGTAGAGGTCTAGGGTTCCGGTGAGTGTCACCGAGGGTTTTTTCCTAGGCACATCCGGTTCACGACAGTGGTGTTGTGATGAGTTTTCCTGGTAGCATAGTCAGAGGTTTTCCTGTTAGTCTGGTGGTCCCTCGACGGTGAGATCGGGGCGTGTTTTTCGGTACAGTAGGAGTAACTGTAGCGTCGAGTTTTTACCGGCCACCGGTTTGTTGTTCCTACTGTTGTTGCTACTTTCCGCCACCGCCGTTGTTTACGGTTGGGGTTCCGCGGGACCCCTACTGAGCCAGTGATAGTAGGCTCACCCCTACTTTTCAGGTGTGGTAGTTCTTCCTCGAGGTTCGAGGGTGCTATACGGAGGTTATAAGTTGCCAGCTCGTCGGGCCCAGTCCGCTTGGTGTTGGGTACGCTTCTCTGCCTTTGACTGTACTTTTGTTAGAATGGACTCTGTTGTAGTTAGATTGTTTATTTCTATTAATTTTTGAATTGCCATGCTTTATTTCCTATTTCATTGTACCTCCACACCCCTTTTAGCCCTTCCAAGCCCTCCGGCTCGTGGGCGGCGGGCCAGGATTCGAATGGTATCGGGCCCTTCCCTGTATCCGGATCTTGGGTCGCTACAGACCCCCAAGGTCCAAGCTCGACCTGAAGAGACTAGATTAATATTCCCTTGCATAGGGTCCAAGAGAGGGAGAAGCCCCGGGCAGAAAGCCCTTAATTTCTTAAGAAGAGTTTTTATGTTTATTTATTTAGTGTTATTACCATGTTTATTGACATTGTTCATTTCATCATTTCTTTGCCCATTTTTATGTTTCTTGCGATCATTCTTCTCTTTTTCTTTTTCCTTTTTCTTTTTAAAAATTCTTTCTTTATCATTTATTTTATTTATTTTATCATTTTATTATTATTATTATTGTCTTCATTATTGTTATTCTTATTGTCTTTATTTCTTTTTCATATCCTTTCTTTTTTTTAGTTCCTTTAGAGTGCAAAAGGGGCCAAAACCACTGCATCGACGTAGGGCCCAAACTGCCTCGATGCGCAGTGCGTGGAAGAAGGGGCGTGAGAAGTCATTGCATCGACATTGGTTCTCAGCGGGTCGGCGCACAGAACCCGACCAGAGGACTAAAATGAACTAATGCGTTGACGCAGGAAGGTGACCGCGTCGACGCACAAGGCCCACCAGGGGTTGGCGCGACTCTCGCGTCGACGCTGGGGCGAACAGTGTCAACACAAAAGACCAGCACGACAAGGGTTGCGTCGACGTAGCTTTCAAGATGCGTCGACACAGCTGATACCATCGTCCAGTTCAACCTGCTCTCCTTTCATTTATTTGCTTTTGTGTTCATTCAATGTTATTTTCTTTTCTTTATGTGTAAGCAAGTGGAAAGGCATGCATTAAATATGTGATCTCGCCTATCAAGGGAGAAATTATCTTCTTGGAGATGTAGATGATGCATGCAAGTATGCGAGGATTCGTCAATGTATTCATGCAATTTGACCTTGATACGAGGCGGAGGTATGTCCTCGCACATCGTGGGAGTGTCCAACTGGGCATGACCCAACTTTCTTCACCCACCATTTAATATACCATAGGTCGTGCCAATCAAGCATGCAAGAGTGGTTCTTGCACGGGGCTCTTAATAGAATTTGTGCAGGAATGGTCCATGGTACCAAGGGAGCCAAGCACGCATGGGCAATCTATGCATAATGATTGATCCACACACATGGTGCATTTGTGTTCTAATATGAGCGTAGACAAATTTCTCAGTGCTGAAGCATGCGCGAGGGAGAGAGTATAATTATGCTTATGCTAGTGCCATGATGCATGCAAAGGGATTTAGTAGGACACTATCACTGAATAGTGTAGATCTTTGAAAAATCCACAAAGAAAAACAATAATATGAAAAACTATAGGTGATGGAAACAAAGGAAGTAAAGGAAGAAGAATGGAAAAGAAGGAAGAGGGAGCATGCATGGATGCTAAGGGGAAAGGTGATCGCCAGAGACGCGTGGGCCTGAAATGATAATAACAATAAAGGAAAGGAGGGATCGTGAATAAATACCTTTAAATGCGGGGAAGATTGCGAGGTCCACCTTCTCTTTCAATCGGCCGGCCGATGAAGAGAGTTTCTCTTGTCTTGATTACTCTTGCAAAATGAACAAACACCAATAAAGGAAATATGAATTAGACACAAGATGAATGTAGCATCAAATCCTTAATGAATATAACATGAAAAGCATGAAGATAGACACACCTTGTTGGCGTTGGCTTTAAAACCCCTATGCAAAGGGTAAGGAAAATAATGATGAATGCAAAAGGGAGGGTGCAAGTGTTGAACAATGGAGGATCTCAACATGGTTGAGATAAAGAAAATAAAAAGAAGAGGAGATGAATATGATGCATGCACATGCTAAATCAAACTAAAAAAATGAGAAGGAATAAGAAGAGCTTATTTGGTTTTTTCTCCAAGAAATGCTTTAGATCTTCAATGGGGAAGAAGCCTCCAAAGGATGTAGCTTTGGCGCATGGGAGACTCCCTCCTTGAGCATTTAGTCCTATAGCGTCTCCCCTTAGATCAATAGAACCGGCCTTTTAAACACAAGGGAGAGAGGGGTCCCATTTATAGGGCACAAATTCGGAGTTTAATTCAAGGGAAATTAGGAAAACCAATTTTAATGGGATTTGGAAGAGAATATACATTGGCCAAGTGTCCTCCCAGCCTTACAAAGTCTTAGAGACCCTTTCCCAAGTGGAAAAGGAGCTTAAAATGGGGAAAGAATGAGGTTCTGCGGGATTGGAAATTCTGTGAGAAATTGCATCAGACCCAGAAATCGCCATTTAATTAACGTCAGCTCGAAGAGGTGCCAAATTGGAATTAAAATATAGAAAGTTCAAAATTTTTTAAAATTAGAAAAGAAGTGGCATCGAGGGGTCCAGACGCCAATTAAGAATTTATACGAATTTTGGACGGAGTTAAAAGCTCAAAATATAGAAATATAAATGGCATCATGGGGGCCGGACGCCAATTTATAAATTAGCGACCTTCCAGATGAACGTCGATTCAAGAATAATACAATTCCGGCTCAAAATATGAAGGAACGAATTGGCGTCCACCTCTACGGACGCCATTTAAAGAATTGATGACCATCCAAAGTGATGTTGATTCAAAATCACATAAATTCGGCACGAAACGGGGCCAAAAATCAAAAATAAAGAATTGACGTCTTAGGCGGTGGACGCCAAATAAAAATAGCATTAAAAAATCAATTTTTGAAAGGAATTGGCGTCCGTTTGCGCGGGCACCCATTCTTGAGAACGCGATCGCCTTGGCGACCGCGTTCAACCGGCCCCTATTTATTTATTATTTTTATTATAATCATTTGGAGACGCGGTCACCTAGGTGACTGCGTTCTCCTAAACGCGATCGCCAGGGCGACCACGACCAGGCTAGGTCAATTTTTTTATTTTTTTTTCATTATTTTTGAAAATGGCTTCCATTAGGCTGACGTTAATTAAAAAATTGCATCCAGGGGGCTGACACCAATTCAAAAAGGCCCCAAAAAACTAGAGAAAAATCTCAAAAAAATCAATAAAAAAGGGGAAAACATGGGAAAGCCGGAGAAAGCTGAATATTCAAGAAAAATGAGAAAAACCACTCAAATAAGTCGATTTGAGGGTCAAATTGGGACATCGTAATGTGATAGGAGATGTACTCAAGATGATGTCAAATTTAGCGTGTCTATACAAGCATGCATTCATGTAGGACTTTGAATTAACTATGGAAAACCATTCTAATAACTCAATTTTGAGATTTAATTTTTAATCAATTCTCTTGATATGAGATATTTCATTCTGAATTGAGTCCTCAGTTCGCCTGGTTGTCGTTTTGGAATGTTTCCTTGAAAACTCCTTTGTTTGGATTCCTATCCTATTTTTCAATCTCTTTCCTTAGAGCCACCTTGGCTGCAGCACGTCCACATTGGCTGGTAATCACTCTCTAATGGTGAAACCTATAGGTTTACAACCTGGGGTACTTCCACCATGCTAGAAGTTGATCTACTTCTTTTTCCTCTCCTTTGTGACCGCGTGCACACTTTTCCCTCCTTTATCCAAACAATTGTTGATTTCATTGAATCTTCCCAAGATTGCTTCATTTTGAACTTTGGAACCAATTCTTATCAGGTGATGTTGATTGCATATCTCATCACACCTTGGCATCTACTTTTCTATTCGCTTTCACTGCGTTCCATTTCTTTACACTTCATTCCACTTCATTACACTTCATTTCATTCCGTTCCATTTCATTCCACTCCATGTCACTCCCTTGCAAAGCAGACGTCAAGATGGGCCAGCTGTAGACACGCCAAAATTGACATCACCTTGAGTATATCTTCTATCGCATTACAATGCCCCAAATTGACCCTCAAATTGACTTGTTTGAATAGTTTTTCTCATTTTTCCTGATTATTCAGCTTTCCCCTATTTTTTTAAATTTTTTCAAGATTTTTCTCTAATTTTTCGGGGCCTTTTTAAATTAGAGGCAGACCCAATGGACGCCAATTCTTCAATTAACGTCAGTACAGTGGACGCCAATTCTTTTTGGATGGGTGGATGTGAATTCTTTCTATAGCTTTTTTATGCTAAATTCAGATTAATTTTGAATTAACACCTCTGTGGAAAGGCGCTAATTTCTAAATTAACGTCAGAACCCATGGACGCGAATTCTCTCCTTCGTTGATTTATGCCAAAATTCTTACTTATTTTGAATTAACGCCTCAGCAGAAGGGCGCTAATTATTAAATACGCGTCTGAGGGACTAGACGTGACTTCTTTATTTCCACCTTTTGTGCTAATTTCCTATTATTTTAGAATTTATGTCTTTCTGGAAAGATATTGCATTTAAAATTCGCGTCCACATGAAGAGACGTGTATTCTAATTTCCATATTTTGTGCTTTTATTTCTGATAAAGGTTCGTATTAAATTCTTAATTTGCGTTGGCCTCATTGGACGTGAATTTCTTTTACAAATTTTGGTAATTTCGAACTTTCCATAAATAATCATGGAATGGCGTCTTCCCGTTTGACGTTTATTTAAATCTGCGTCCGTCTAGGCGGACGTAAATTTCCTTTATATATTTTGGGCTTTTAATTCCGACCAAAATTCGTATAATTTCCTAATTCGCGTCAGTCTCTCTGGACGTGAATTTATTTCCAATTTTGGTAAATTTTGAAACTTTTCATATTTAAATTCAAATTGGCGACTGCGTGCCTGACGCCAATTAATTGGCGACCACTGGGTCAAACGCCAATTCTTCCAAAATTCTGAATAGAACAGAACCCCTTTCTTTCCTCATTTTGAGCTTCTTTTCCACTTGGGAAAGGGTCCCTATGACTTTCTAAGGTTGTGAGGACACCTGGCAATTGAATATCTCTCTCCAAATCCCATTAAAACTTAATTTTATATTTTTAAGGGAATTAACCTCTGAATTTTCACTCTATAAATAGGACCCCCCTCTCCCTTGTGTAAAAGGGCTGAACTTTGGAACTTGGTGGAAACTCTGTTGGAGAAAGGTGTCAAGGAGGAGCCTCCCATGCGTTGCAAGCCATATTCATTGGAGCTCCATCCCTTTAAGCCATGATGAAGATATTGGAGCCCCCAATTGGAGAAACAATTCAATAAACCTACCATCTTTCCCTTTATCTCTTCTATTTCTTTTATACATTATTTAGTTCATGCATCACATGTCATCCCTCTTTTATTTCTTCTTATCTCAACCGCGTTGAGATCCTCTTATTGTGAAACACTTGCACACCTCCCTCATCACATCATATTTTCTTCCTACCCTTTTACATAGGGGTTTAAAGGCCAACACCAACAAGGTGTGTTCACATTCATGCTTTATTGTTGATGCACATTAAGAATTCGATGCTACACACTTTATGTTTCTAATCATATCTTTTTTGTTGATTGTTGTTTATTTTGCAAGGGTAATCAATAAGAGAGGCTCTCTTCATCAGCCGACCGATTGGAAGAGAAGGTTGCACTCACATCTCTGTAGATATATTTCTTCTCCCGTCCGTTCTTCTAATGTCTTCCCAATGTTTATCCTACCACATCCAACATGGGAAATGAATGAAGACAGAGGGAAAGGGAAGTGTAAAAAAAAACCTGTGATCGCCACCAAGACGCCAAACGTGATGAACACGCCGTACCTTGGAAAGAGGGAGAGGTACTCGCCTGGTGTGCAGCACTGCGAAGATGTACGGTTCAGGCAGAACCGCCTATAACATGCACGGTCTCATGACAGACCGTTTAAGAATGCTGCAGAGGATGCGGGATGAAGCACTCCTGGTAGTTGAACGGCTCTATCACGATCGCAGGAAGTAGAAGGACGGTCTAGGTAGCACCGCACGTCTCCTTGAACGGATGGTATAGAACCGCGCAAGACCACCACGCTAGAAGTCACAAAGGGTCCAACCTCCACCCTCTCCGGCCGGCCAGAGGGGATGGGCATCGTGCTAGGGACTGCTGACCTGCAAAACAACGTGAAAACACAAAGAGAAAGCCCAAATTAGAATTGGAAAGTGTAGTAGATGCCAAAATAATAAGAAATGAACATGAATAAGTGGAAAGGGGAATACCTGGGGGATTTTAAACCCCTAGGGTGTCATAAACATGGGTGGGTGTGTGCATGGCAATGAAGGTGAAGAAAAACGTGGGGAGAAAGTTAGAAGAATAATGCATGCAATGAAAAAAATGGACAAAACCTATCAAACACACAAGACTTAAAAACTAGACTACTCCCTGAACCGGAGGCTTATATAGACGTGGAAAGCCTCCCTCCTTGGTGCTAGGTCGCTCAAGAATGTGGCAGGGCTTCGCCGTCGACCAAAAATCTCCCCCCTTTCAAACCCAGCCTTTAGGGTCTATTTATAGAGCACATAAAGTCCTAGCTCGGAATTAGGGTTTAGAAGCATTTTCAGGTCGAGATAATCAAAGGAAAATCGTAGATAATCAAATTACCTCTCATCCAGTCGAAACGGCACTCAAAATGGTTCATTATCCGAGGAGAAAATGACGGGAAAAGTTAGGGATAAAACCACGGATAGAGAGATAAAATCTGTTGAAATTCAAGAATCGAACGGATGAACGGTCTTATGATAGACCGTTCAACGGGATGTGTGGCCATGTCCTGGCCGTCCAACCCCATCAGTGGAAATTCAAAAATAAATCATAAATAATCCAAATTATCCATCGAACTGACCGAAATTTTCGCCGTTGGACTCTCATAGATGAACGGCTCAGATGAGACCGTTCAAAGGTAGAGCGGCCAAAGATAAACCGTTCTAGCCTTGTCAGTGATAAATAGATTAATTGGATAATTATCTGAGAAAACCACCAAGCGCAGGACTCTGAGAGATGAGCGGCTACCATCCGTCCGTCCATCAAGTTGAACGGCTAGGGAGACCGCATAAATGCTTGTCGGTGGAAATTCAGAAAATTAACCAAAATATTCCAAAATAGATGGACGGTCCACAGGCAACCGCACATTGATTGAGCGGCCAGGGATGAACCGTACATGTACATGGGTGTTGAAACTCATAGAAAAGCCAAATCAACCAAAACCAAGGCCCGTTAAACCCTAAATCAACTCGGACCTAACCAGGGAGGGAGGCTACCCATAAAATTGGCCCAAAACATGCCTAAAAATAGCCCCAACGAGTGATGGACAACTCGAGGCATCAACAAATGAGAGTAAGAGGAACGACTCAACTTATCGGCAAAAAACAGGTGACAACAGATGCCCCTCCTTAACGTCCTCTTTGTAGGGGAGCGAGCGGAGCTGAAGAGAAAGTGACATGGAACATGGAGAGGAAGCGAAAATGCAGCGGAGTGGACCGGAAAGCGGGCGTTAAGGTAAAACGACACCCGTTTTTACCAACAAGCGATGGGAATCTTCCAGAAAACTCTGAACCAAATGCAAGGAATGATTTAAACAAAAAGCGACACCAGTCTGGAGGAACTAAACTAAATGAAATGAAACAAATCGACGAGACTAACCTCATGGGGGACACAATCCCGCGGTCCAATGAGGAGGCCAAAAGCAGACAGCAAAAGTAAAGGAAACAGGCTAAAGCTCCAGACGGTGACCTCTTAATCAACCAAACCAAGCGAATTGACCAAAGAGAACTTTCCAACTCAGAGTGAAATTAGTTCCTCTTACTCAAACACTGAACGCACAGCTAACCATCGCTGATGGGACATTCTTCAAGTAAACCATGGGTCATGAAAGCTCAAAAGGATGCGTATGATGCATGCTGGGCTAAAATAAAAGAAATCGTTAAAACAAATGCAAAGAAAGATTAAAATACAAAATACTCGAGAATAATATTGCTAAGCTGGGAAAATTAGAGTCAAGATACCATCCGCAACCATAGCGTGCAGGATAGAACCATCCTCCCCATGACATCCCAACCTAACGGCCTATCCGAAGTTAAACACGTGAACCTGGATCATCATCATTTTTGTTAAAGGGGAACATCAGATCCTGGAACACGTAGATAACCAACTGGTTCTCGAGATAATATATTATAGTACCATATAATAATGCAATAAGGGTGATAAGGTTAGAAGGCCATACCTGACTTACCTGTACAGGTGAAATGGCAAGTGAAAGTTTGATGCTGCACATAAAATTGTTAACAAGATTTGCAATGATATCAAAATTCATCAATTGAACACCAAGTGCAGAAATGAGGGTAAAACAACTTCAAACATGAACGGTTAAGTACCAACCGCCCAAAGAAGAACGGTTAGATGTGAGCCGTATATCTTATGGAATTTGAACCGACTTCAATAGCATACCGTTGAAGATGAACGGTCACCTCTCAACCGTTCAAACTACGGACGGTCTAACGATAGACCGCATAACCTCTGCAACCTTGAAATACTAAAATCCTTCGTCTCCCTCCACCGTAACCGACGGTGGGAGAGATAACGAAGGGCACACCGAGCCCCATTTCCCCCTCTCTCCATCTCTCTCGCCCCCAAGCTCCCTCCATCATCTCATATGCGCTCAAAACACCAAGCGAGACGCCCTTTGATGACGAACATGGTCGTGCCACCGCCGACGACCGCCGCCCCGGTGGAGGAGACACCAGTGACGCCGCCGGCCGAGGGAGGTACCCTCCTGCCGCCGTCCGAGGCCGAGGAAAGGACCGAAGTCGCCGCGCCCGGAGATGGAGACGCCGGGGAGGTTGCTCCGGCGGAGAGGCCGGCCAAGGGGCCCCGTCCGACTGAGGTAGGTGCACCAAAACCGCCTTTCTTTCAATTTTTACGCCATGCATGTTAGATTTAGGGGATTTTGGGGGGATTAGGGAGGCTAAGGACCGGTTTGGGGTGCCATGGTGGCCTCCCCACCGGTGGGGAAACCCTCACCATCGTCGGGGAAGACGACGGTAGGGCGGTTTAGACGGAACCGCACAAACGAAAATAGACGGCTCACATAGAGCCGCCCAAAACCCACACGGCTCAGGGGTAGCCATTCAAATTCACATAGCTTTAGAACCGAACCAAGTAAGGATGGTGAGAGGCTCACCGTGCAAACGACAAACGGATTACATTGGTCCGTTCAACACCCTGTCAACAAAGAACAACGCGGTCCCTATAGGACCGCCCAACCTTCCTGCGGCCCAGAGTGGCCGTTTGAAACTAAGAAGCCTGAGGGAAGACGGTGCATGCTCACCCGTTCAAGATAAGAACGGCCAATGCTAGCCCGTTCGAAACACAGAACCTAGGGATTAGAACGGTGCACATGGGACTGTTCAAAGGGACGAGCGGCCTGTGGGAGACCACTTTTCCAACAGAGAGTTAAACCTTGATGATTTTATTTATATATGAAATAAAATGCTTAAATAAATTACTAAAATGCATCTAAAATGAATGAATGAATGCAGGGAAAGCGCAGGACCCGCACCTCGTGGCTGCAGGTCCGCGCAGTGTATTTAGCGGTTGGCTGCCATGGGGTTCGCCCCATTCCTGAGCATTGAGGTGTGTCGGTTCGACACAGCTCTGCTCTACGCTCTGCACGACCGCTGGGATCCAGTGAGTCGGACGTTCCTCTTCCCGTGGGGCCATATGGTCCCCACACTGGAGGATGTGGCCAGGCTCACTGGCCTTCGAGTGCATGGGGCACCGGTTAGCGGGACCACTTTTCTCGACTACCGGGCGATGGCTCGGGGATTGCTGGGCTTAGAGCTGCGGCGCCCTGAGAGGCAGTCGACCCTCCTACCCCGGGCTAGTCTCCAGGACAGCCTGGGATTACGACGGGTGGGAGTTGTAGTTGGAGAGCAGTCGGAGGAGCACCTGCAGCGGTTGGTGGAGCTGGCGCGGCCGAGGGTAGCTGCAGGGCCGAGAGCAGAGGCGGATAGAGTGCTAAGACAGTTCCTGATGCTGATGTTCGGGCTACTCCTCTTCTCCACCAGAGCGGACGTGATGAGCTGCCGCTTCCTTCCTTTCCTCGAGGAGCTGAGCCACGTGGGCGACTACGCGTGGGGAGCAGCAGTCCTTGCGTTCTTGTTTGACACGCTGAGTTCGACGGCCCGTCGGACGATGCTCGGGGGCTTCTCCCCCTTACTCCAGGGACGACTCTTACCCTAGTCCTAATTATGCAATTCTATATGTTTCCTAAATGCTGACATGATGCTGTGATGCAGGTGTAGGCCTACGTACGCCTACGTGGGCTGGGCAGAGGCGAGGAGACCCGTACCCTGGGCTCCTGCCGATTGCACGGAGGTGGACAGCACCTCGGGAGACTGCAGCCCTGAGACGACAGATCTGAGAGCTGCAGGACGACCTGGACGCTCTACCGTTTGACTTGGTATACTTCTAAACTTAGACTCTTTAATTAAATGCAATTCTTATATGATGATGATGCTGATGCGACTTTCTATTTCTTGTAGGTACGGTGGACACCTTACGTAGAGGAGGGCCAGGAGGGTCAGCCTTGGGTGGTTGGCGCCCTCGCTTTTGCCGGGCGAGATGTGTGGCTTCACTGCGTGAATGTGGTGGAGCCACTGCACTAAAGATTGGTGATGAGGACCATCGGGGTCCATCAACCCTCGGTGGAGTTCCCGACGCCTGAGAAGGCGGGGGAGTGAGTGACGAGGACTACCCGGGGTCTAGCGGCAGCATTTGATTGGTCTACGAGGAACGCTGCGCAGGTGGCCGACTGGACAGCTCTCGGGCGGGTGGTGACCGTCCGAGCGGAGAGCAACTCAGCGTACTACACTGCGTACGTCAGACACTACCGGGACCAGGTGTTCCGGGGTGCCCACCGACCGGTATGACTTCTAAACTCAAACTCTATCTATTATGCTTATGATGATGATGCACTGACACTTGAACTTTTAAATGCAGATTGACCCTGAGGGACGACTGGCGGAGCTGCAGGGGCTCCTGCACTCCACCATCAGGGAGCGGGATGAGGCCCGACAGGCCTTGGCCTTACTGGTGAGTTTTCTAAACCCTAAACTCACTAAATTATGGAAATGCTTATGATTATGACTATGTATGTGACTGACCTGGAGTTTTGGGTGCAGCGTGCTGAGGGGGCCTAGAGACAGGGGGCCGATGCTCCTTCTTCTTCTTCAACCTAGACCTCTGCAGATCGGGCTGAGCGGGAAGCCGACTTCACTAGGATGGTAGCGCGGGCCAAGACGGCCGAGGTGGCGCTCACTGAGAGGGTACGCAAATCACTACACTTTCCCTTGGTATTTATGCTTATGAAATGTATAAAATGCAATTGACTGACAATGATATGTGTATGCAGATGACCGAGCTGACCCGCCTTAGGACCGAGCTTGAGCAGAGCCGGGCAGCGGCTCGGGAGGAGGTGGCCCGTGTGCGGGAGGAGGCAGCACAGAGTCGACCAGCAGACGCGTTGGAGACGGCGCTTCTTCGGGCTGAGCTGGAGCGACTCCGAGCCAGCGCGACCGAGGCGGAGCGCTACCGGGCTGAGGTGGAGCAGGCCCGGTTACAGGTTGCCAGATTGGAGGGCATGGTGGCGGGCATGAGAGAGGTGAGTCGAGAGTGGAGTCGAGTGACTCCGAGTGGCAGCCACGGCACTCATGGCTCTGTTTGGAGTTACTTTACAGGTTCCTCCGGCCACCGGAGGAATGAGGAGGATGAGTGGCGCCGGCGACGTCAGCGTGACGAGGCGGCTTCAGCAATGCCTCCACCAAAGAGGCATGAGGGAGCCGGAGACAGCGACGGGGGCCAGGGAGAGGGACAATCTTGACTTTTGTACTCGGCCTGACTTTTGTACATGATACGATATGATAGTGGTATGCCTTTCTTTGTTTTGATTTTGTGGATGTATGAATGTATGAATGAATGCAAACGACTGACACTGGCTTACTGACTACGACTACGACACGAGTGAGACGGACACGAGCGAGAGAGAGAGATGACACGAGTGGGCGAGAGAGAGCCGAGTGTGAGTTAGAAAAAGGCGACAAACTGAGTGAGAAGAGTGACGCCAAATGAGTGAGATGAGGGACGCCAAATGAGTGAGATGAGGAACGCCAAATGAGTGAGACAAGGGACTGCTAGTGGCGCAGGTGCACAACCTGTGGAGTGAGGGCTTCAGATCAGAAGAATGGTCCTCAGTAGGCCGCCTAAGGAGACACATGGTCCTGAGTAGACCGTACAAAACATACAATAGACGGCCTTATGAGCACCGTTCGACAAGTAGAACGGTTTATAATCAGCCGCGTGATATAAAGAACGGTCTGACTCAGGCCGCTCAAACTTCAGCACTTGAACTCTCTGGAAGATGTTAAACGGTCCCTCCAAGGCCACGCAATAGGATAGACGGTCTATCGTGAGACCGTCCAAATGGACATCCTGCGACTTTGAATGGGACTTCCCTAGAGAGTCCTTAACCCGAGGGCAAACTGCTTTAAACCCATCCAAACCTCATCTTAACATGCCCTAGACTTATCCAACCCCGATCTCAAGAGACCTAGGCTTCCTAACAAGCCCTATAAGTAAGAGGGGGGAGCCTAAATTCGTGATTTACACATCCTCCTCCTTCTAAGCTTTGAAACCTTTGCTATTCATCACCAAATCATCATGAAGAGGGCCCTAGAGGGGAGTTCCATGGAGGGAGCATCTTTTGAAGGGCCAAAGCCGGCCAGGAAGGAGCGAGAAGTGCTCCAACGACTGACCGCGATCCCGCGACATCTGAGCTTGAGCCCTCTAAGAGAGGTAAGCTAATCATAATTTCATTCAATTCTTTCATTTACTTACATGTTTTTCCTTTCTCTCTCTTTTCTTCCATCTTCTTTCTTCCCACCTCAACTTCTCCCTGGCCCCAGACGGTATTCCACCTTGAAGTGGTTGGCTCCCATAGTCCGCGCCTTGCCCCTAGGAGTGACATCTATCCTGAGATCTTGGCACTTACAACCTCTCCTAGTGTTAGGTCAGAACTACCCAAAGCTTTCCATTGATTGGCACAGCATCTCGGCCTTAGTTGAAATTTGGCATTTTCAAACTCATACATTCATCTTCCCAGCATTCGAGGCCACTATCCTACTAGAGGAGGTAGAGACCTACTTCTCTTTACCCAGGTCTCAGGTGGGAGGGGAAGACTCAGTGTGTCATACTGTTGCCCCTATAGATCCTAGGCTTATCTTGGGAGGGTTCATACCAGACAGCAGGGATGTCCATACTTTCGTAGGCCCACGTGATATTCACCTTCTTCCTCTTAGCCAGTGGGTAGTGGAGCATTGCAGGAACATGTGTGGGTGGGATGAAGCCATAGCTAAGGCTGCGTCCATTTGCTTGTGCGGGGCCATCTTGTTTCCTTCAGTTGACCATGTGCTAGAGATTCCCCTTCTTAGTACCATTAGCGGCCTATGGCAGGGACTTTTCATCTCCCAGGCGATCCTTGCCTACTTGTATGAGGGCCTCACCTCAGCAGCCTTAGGAGGTCCCCTGTTTGGTTCTATGATCCTTCTAGAGTGTTGGATGGGTGTTAGGATGAAATTCATTTATAAGGAGGATGTCACTTCAGCTAGCAGGATCTTCGGGAGCCACCCCCTCTTCTTCATAGGTGGCATGTTCGGGTTCTCTCCACAGGTAGAGTGCAGAACAGCAGAAAAGAAGACCAGGGATGAGTGGCGACTGCACATCAACAGGCTGCCCCTGGATTGGTTCGTGATGCGCCCGGACTTCCTCCATGACACCACCGCCAGAGTTCCCAGGAGGCCAGGCTTGGACTTGAGGCTCGTGAGCGACACCGCGCTGGCGATGTATAGCCCGCACCGGTGCTACCTACAGGTTGGACTACCCCGAACTGTTCTACAAGCACTACCCCACCTTCCCGCGCTACAGGCGAGGAGGATTGGCACGGAGGAGGACGAGCAGGCGGTCAGAAGTGCCCTGATCATGTGGGAGGTGAGCAGGGTGCTTACCCTACTAGCAGAGGTTGTAGAGATCCCGACGACGCGCCAGCCTATGTTAGAGAGTTGAGAGAGATACGTCCCCGCGGGGATGCCCAGCGGAGGACTGAGTTATTTTCTTTTGTTTTCATGATGATGTTGGATAGGACTTGTGCTTAGAAGGTTTGATATATGGAATGAATAAAATTGAAGATTGGATTGAGTTTGACCTTTGGACTTTGGGCTTTGGGCTTTTTCCTTGATGTGCTTGCGTAGGTTGAAGTAGGATTTTAACATTCACACGGTCACGAGCCAACTGAACTTTTTAGCTTCAACCTACCCCTGCACACATACAAATACAGAAAATAGATTAAATCTGTTTTAGGCTTAACCCCTTGCCTATAACAAGTTAAGAAATAACCAGTTCTTGATTTTGGGTCAAGGGGATTAGCCTTATTAAATAGGCAAATAACAAATGTCAAATGAATGCAATGGGTGCTATGAATGTAAATCAGGAAAATCTTTTTTTTTTGAAATTTTGAAAATATCTGATTTTTGTTTGGATTTCAAAATATTTGATTTTGTTTTGGGTTTTGAACATATTTGATTTTTTGTTGGATTTTGAAATATTTGATTTTTTTGTTGGATTTTAAAATATTTGATTTCTTTGGATTTTGAAATATTTGATTTCTTTGGATTTTGAAATATTTGATTTTTTTAGATTTTGAAATATTTGATTTTGTTTTGGATTTTGAAACCAGCTTAGACCTGACGACAGGGAACCTCCTATCCCACCAGGGGCCTCCCGGGCTCAATGTGCAATATAAAGGATCGCCCGTGGCCGGTGCTAACCTTGCTTTAACGGTGCCTCTACCGAGGCCATACCCGGGGTAGGATCCATTCCTTGGAAAATAAAACAGATTTTAATAGAAAAGCTGGCGATAGGTATAGAGGTTTTTAGGGCTTGAGTTCTTCTCACGACACCCTCCTTTTTAAAGAATTTGGTCTGTTGCGTCGGGGCTTTGTGTCCATCATCGAACCTACTTCCGCTCTAGGCACGCATACAACCGGGCTCATAACGTCCCGCGGGGAAACTGTACTGCCACTCTTGTCGTGCCTAGTTTTATTATTTGGGGACTTTCAAACTCTTGAGAGCATCGAGCTTACGAGCTTTTAGCTTTGATTTTTGCCCCTTTTCCTTTTTATTCCTTTCTTTCTTTTCTTTCTTGTTCTTTTGCGGAATAAGGTCATAATGGACTGCCCCTATTTGAGACCTCTTTTATTGGGGGGTCTAGATCAGTTCTCGCCCCCTTATTCACCCTTTGCCCCTATTTTCAGCCGAGAGAGAAGGGAAAATAAGGACTTTCACCCTCCCCGAAGCATGGCCAAGGGAGAAACGGTGTTATGCAAAAGAAGGAAACCGACCCACGGGGGGTCGTGTAGTAAGTGAAATGTTGAACCGGGGATTCCCTTTCGTGATCAAGTGAAGGCGCACCCTGCCACCAAGTCGTTGCTGATTTGACTCTATGGATAAAAGCGTTTTAAATATAGCCCATTCCATGGATTTGGTAATTCCTCACCCTCCACGTTGATTAAACGATACGCATTAATCGGATAGACTTCCTTAATTACAAATGGCCCTTCCCAGTTGGGTTGCAGCTTAGACCTGGGACCTGCTGATCTGATAAATTTACGTTTCAAAACCATATTACCCACTTGGAATTTTCGTTCGATGACCTTCGTTTGAAAATACCGTGAGACACGTTTTTGATAAACCGAGACATGATTGGCCGCGTTAAGCCTCTTCTCGTCTAAGAGTTCCATTTGGATTAGCAACGCCTCTCGACATTCGTCGAGATTAAGTTCTTTGTCCAGCTGCACCCTTAGGGAAGGGATCATGATCTCGTATGGGAGTACCGCCTCCATCCCATAGGTGAGAGCAAAAGGAGTTTGCCCCGTGGGAGTACGGACGGAGGTGCGATAAGCCCATAGAGCTTCTACCAGTTTATCGGCCCAATCAGCAAATTTGTGTGACTCGCATGTTTTCTTGATGATTTTAAGAAGGATTTTGTTCGTGGCCTCAGCCTGGCCATTACCTTGGGGGTAGTATGGTGATGAATGATGCAATGATATATTAAACTTCTTACAGAGGTCCCGGAGTTCTTGAGAAACGAATTGAGGTCCGTTGTCGGTGACGGTATCACTTGGCACTCCAAACCGTGAGATGATATTCTTCAGGATGAAGCGACATACTGTGGTGGCTTTGATTTCTGCATAGGCTTCAGCTTCTGCCCACTTGGTGAAGTACTCCATAGTTGTCAAGATGAAGGACTTCTGCTTGACTGTAGAATTCGGGTCACCGAGAGGTCCGATGATATTAAAGGCCCACATGGAAAATGGCCAAGGAGCAGAGAGAGGATGGAGAGAAGAAGCAGGAGCATGGATCTTGTCAGCATGGAGCTGGCATTGAAGACACCTACGGACATAGGTGGAGCAATCTTCTTCTAGGGTTGGCCAGTAATAGCCCTGCCTAAGAATCTTCTTCGCCAACGCCTGCTCATTTACGTGCCCTCCACACTCACTGGAGTGAGCTGCTTCTACTACCTTCCAAGCCTCATCATCATCTAGACACCTCATTAGAACTCCATTGAGAGCTCGCCTATACAATTCTCCAGCAACAATCGTGTATCTTGCGGCGACTCTTCTAATGGCCTTTCGCTGCTCGGCATTTGCCGTCTCCGGAAATGAACCATCCCTACAATACTGCTCAATCTCATAATACCACGGCAACTCTTCTTCTTCTATGATCTCCTCAAGCTCAGTTAACGAAACTTCTTTCACCTCTTCCCTTTCTACCTTCCTTTCTACAGATTTCCTAAGGTTGTCAAACCAGGGATCATGAAGAGAGGGAGCGTCTAACCGCTGGACCACAATGGTCTCAGTGGCACGACTGAGGGGTAATGAAAGAGAAGAAGCTAGTGATGCAAGGGCATCAGCCAAAATGTTCTGAGAATGAGGAGTGTGAATATAGATAAGCTTCCGGAATTGCCTAGCCAAGAGCGTGACCATATCCTTATAGGGCTTAAGCTTAGGGTCACGGGTGCGGTAAGTTGACAGAACTTGACGCAGCACCAATTGAGAGTCTCCTATGATGTTAAAGTATCGTGCGCCCATGAGGTAGGCGTGTTTCAGACCGGCAAGGAGAGCCTCATACTCGGCTATATTATTAGTGGTAGGAAATGAGAGTTGATAAGCGATAGGGATGGTTACCCCTTCTGGAGTGAGGAGAACGGCGCCGATTCCACTGCCCTGGGAATTGAGAGCACCATCGAAATGGAGAGACCAAAAAGGAAGATGAGTGATTACTGCCAAGTGTTCATCAGGGAACTCGTCTTGGATTGAATCCGTGCGAGGGATAGGAGAATGAGCAAGGTGCTCAGCAATGGCATACCCTTGATTGCTTTCTGGATGATGAAGGTGATGTCGAATTGATAAAGAAAGCTCTGCCAGCGAGCTAATTGGCTAGAAAGGATAGGTTTTTCTAAAATATAACGAATGGGGTCCATCCTAGAGATCAACTTGACCTCATGGGCAAGAAAATAGTGTTTGAGCTTCTGAGCTACCCATACTAGTGCCGCACAGGTCTTCTCCATTGCAGCATACTTAGATTCAGCGGGATTAAACAACCTCGAAAGGTAGTATGCTGCCCTTTCCCTTCCTTCATCATCTACCTGAGCCAGGACAGCTCCTAGGGAGTCCTCAATCACAGAAATGTATAGGATCAAGGGTTTCCTAGGGACGGGTGGTTGCAGAACCGGGGGATTAGAAAGATAAATCTTAAGCTCCTCATAGGCCTTTTGGCATTGTTCATTCCATTCGAACTTTGCTCCCGCCTTTAACAATTCATAAAATGGGCGGCATCTCTGTGAGTGTTGAGATATGAATCTCCTAATGAATTGTAAACGCCCAATCAAACCTCGGAGTTCAGTGATGTTCTTAGGCGGTGGCATCTCCATAACGGCCTTTGCTTTATTCGGATCGATCTGAATCCCCCGTTTACTAACTATAAACCTGAGTAACTTCCCTGATGCAACTCTAAACATGTATTTCTTTGGATTCATCTTTAATTTATATTCCCTAGCTCTTTGAACACTTTGGCTAGAATGGCGGGGTGCTCCTCTTGGGACCTTGACTTTACCAAAATATCATCCACGTAAGTTTCTAAGTAGACATGCATCATGTCGTGAAAGATAGCCATCATTACCCTCTGATAAGTAGCACCTGTATTCTTTAATCCAAATGACATAACAACATAGCAGTATGTGCCCCAGGGCGTAGTGAACGAGGTCTTCTCTTGATCCTCAGGAGCCAGACGGATTTGGTTATATCCAGAATAACCATCCATAAACAAGAGTGCTTCATATCCAGCTGTGTTATCCACCAATACATCAATGTGAGGAAGCAGGAAATCATCTATCGGACATGCCTTATTTAAGTCCCTGAAATCGATACAAATCTGAATTTTGCCATCCTTTTTCATTATCGGGACTATGTTTGCCACCCATTGCGGATATAAAACAACTCTAATAAACCTGGCCTTATGCAATTTATTGACTTCTTCCTTAATTCTTAAGGCCATCTGTGGGTGGAATCTTCTCACTTTTTGTTTAACGGGTGTTGCCCCTGCTTTAAGAATCAATCGGTGTTCTACCAATGTGGGGTCAAGACCTGGCATGTCCTCATAGGACCAGGCAAATGAATCGCTATACTCCCTCAAAACCTTGATGAGCTCCTCTTCAACCTGAGGAGGGAGATTAGCAGAAATAAGTATGGGCCTGGGGTCCTCTTCCGTTCCAAGATTAATTTCCTTAGTGGGTTCATCCACTGCAGAGGACGGTTCGTCAAACCTTTTCAAACCTTGTGCGTACAGATCAGCAGTGTCATCCACATCGCTTTCCTCATCATCAGCTGGGTCCTTCTCATTCACAATTTCATATACCCCTTATCTGTCATCGCTCCACTCCCCATCCAATTCCTCATCTTCTTCTAAAACAATTGCGGTCTCTACAAACTATGGGCACCTAAGGAGGGCATGGCACCTCTCGGCCAAATCTAGCAAAAACCTATCAGGGATGGATTTAGGATGACACATCACAGGGTGCGCTACAGACGAGGATGGGCTTACTAAACTCGAACTAGACTCTACCCCAACTGACTCTACTAACCTAAGAGACTCTGCACACTGTACATCTAACCTAGGAGATAGGAAATCTACCGGAAAAGGAACAGGGGTCTCATGCCCCTGGGAAGCTAAGCAGAACACAGCGTAATCTTCCATTGAAACCTCCATTTTAAAATTGGCATTTTTTTTGGAGGCCGGAGGAGATCACGCAACATGAGGAAGAGGACAGAGGAGGAGGTAGTTGCATGGGGAACAAATCGGGGAAGATGCAATCGAAGAATGGATCAAAGGATCGAAACCACATCTCATGGAGTTGAGCATTGGGAGGAGGAGGAGTAAACAAGGTTGAAAGATCAATAGGCGGGCAGCGCCCGCAAGCACATGGAATGAATAAAATTTCAGGTGGTCTCTCCGTGAAGTACGGGTCGACCAGAATTGGAGGGGAACGGGGGACAAACCCCAATTGTTGTAACAAAGAGGCAAGACGGGACGGGGACAGAGAAAAGGTAGTGATAGAGCTCCCCACTTCCCGTGGCCCCCGGCGGACCAGCTGCGTTGGAGAATGCTTCACTAGCTGCATCTCCTTCTTTCTCGGACGATCTTCTCTTTTACTGAACAACTTTTCAAAACAACCAGATAAATCTTCCACATCACCCACCAACCCCTCCAGCGGCGGTGGTGGGTCAGAATCATCACAGGCGGCATCAACCTTCACGTCAGCAAATGGTGGTGGTTGCTTCAAAGTGCCGGGCTGCAGCGGGCCCTTCACAAAATGCTTTCGATAGTCCCACGTCAACGGCCCAGAGTCTCCAAGTATTGACATTACTGAATCACAGTAGCCAAGGCCTCGGCGGCCCATCTTCCTACTTTTAGGGAAGGGCTTGGTCCGCCCCTGTAATTGTGCGCCGAGACCCAGGCCCGACTGATAACCCAGTTTCAGAATCATGTGCCACCCCTTTGAATCTCTTATCTTGGACTTAATTTTTACACTGACTGGCGTAGTGACGGGCTTGCGTGACGCATATGCCCATGGATAATTCAAGTCCATTACTGATAAAACTGGCCTATTACTTGGCCACAGTGTAGGGAGAATCTTATTTGTGATGGCATCAACAAACTGGACGGTGGAGATGCTTTTCACTTTAACCACCCGGCCCTGGAATGGGAATTTCAGGCATTGGTGGGCGGTTGAAGGTACGGCATTTAAACTGTTTATCCATGGATGACCTATAATAGCTTTGAACATTGGGTCTATGTCCAACACGTAAAACTCCACGTCCATAACCAACGGCCCTAGCTCGGCCTGTACAGTCACGACCCCGTGACAAGCACGCCTGGAATTGTCATATGCCGCTATGGTGGTGGGTGTTTGCTTAAGCATATCCTCTGAAATGTTACAGGCACGGAGGGTACTCAATGGACACACGTTTATCGATGCTCCTGTGTCCACAAGGGCAGACTCAACAGCCACCTTATTCAAAGAAATGGTAATACAGAGTGGCATCTGCCGTGCCTCTGGGGGAGCTAGTTCTGACTCAGAAAATGAAATAGAGGGCCCCCTTGTGATGGTTGCCAACACCGTTAGTAAACTATCCACTGCCACATCTTCATTTACCATCACTTTCTGCAAAAAAGTCTTCAAAGCATCCTGATGTAGCGGCGACCTTTTGATCAATTCCAAAACTGAAATCTTGGCCAGCATCCGGTCCAAGTGCTGTAACAAGTCGTACTTCATGCCTGGCACGGGGTCTGCATCTTCAGCTGTTGAGGAAGAAGGCTGAGGGGTAGGTGCGAGTGCACGAGAAGAAGGGTAAACTTTGTGGAATGGATTCCTGCTCCAAAGGGTGCAATGTGGTGCCGGCACGGCCTAAGATGGACCCCCGCTTGGCCCGGTGGGGTAGGTGAAAGGGGTAGAGATGAGGGTGAGGATGGCGGAAGTTGGCCTGATGGGCCCTGGTGAAGGGGAAATGGGCGAGGGGCTAAGTGGAGGGGTGATGATGGAGGGTATGGTGGGTGATGGCGAAAGGACTGGCGGTATGGAGGGGAATGCGGTGGGCCTGATGGGTGATGCGGAGGGAATGATGGGTGGAGTGGTGGTCAGAACGGCGGGCCTGAGAACGGAGGGGATAGCAAGTGCAGGGGAATGGTTGTGGTGGAAGGCCAAGAGGTGTGCGGGGGTTTCATCATCAAAAGTCCACCCAGCGTTGAGGGCTGGGTGCAGAACAATGTTTACCTGGGCCGGTGCCGACGCCGGCGGCTGCTGTTGTTGCTGAGGAGCTGGCTGATGTACTGGCATGGGATTCTGATGGATCCCAAGGTCTTGTTGTTGCTGCTGTTGCTGGGGTTGCTGTTGCTGTGGGGGTTGCTATTGCTGCTGTTGCTGGCGCGCCGCCTGCTGCGGCCTAGCTTGTCTCTGCCTCTGCTTGATGTCCTCGATCAGCTGGTGCATCTGGGCCCAATCAATCCCCTAGCCCTCGTGTAAATCATACACCAGATCTCTAAACTGATAGCACCGTTCTATTGTGTGCCCGGGCTGCCGATGACATATGCAATATCGGGACTGATCGGCGGCCGGATTCCAATTCTGACGCTCCGGAGGCAATTGAATATCACCAGTATACATCAAAGCAAAGAAAATATCATGCAATGTCTCAGGAAGAGGAGGGTAATGGGTCCTCTTTGGACTCGGTCGAGCGGGTCCGTAAGCGGCAGGTGGAGGAACATTATGATATTGCGGCAGCCGCTGAGGCTGTTGGGGTGGTGGTGGTTGTTGCGGGTGTTGAGGAACCGGGAAAGTGGGTTGGGGAACTTGTGGAGCGGCGAACTGGGGGTTGCGTGGAGGCTGCGAGAAGCGAGGCGGAGCGGCTTGGTGGGGAAACTGAACAGCCTGGACCTGCTCGTTGATTTGCACTCCCTCAATGACGGGGCCCTGGGACTTTCTGGCGGTTTTGGGTTTCTGGGCCTCAAATAGTGAATGAATAGGGGAGTCTTTAAACTGTGTCTGTATGAATCGAGCTCTACTGTACAACTGGTTCATATTCGAAATGTCATTCATTGCTAAAATATTTCTAAATGTTGGGGTGGCATTGGAGATCAACAACTTAACTTTCTCTTCTTCCGGGATTTGCCCGGGCACACGTGAGGCCATCTGCCTCCATCGATCTGCATAGGTTGCAAAATCCTCCTTCCGGCTTCATCTTTTTCGCTACCAGGTCGGTGAAGGAATACTCAGACCGACGCAATCTTGGAACCTCTGAATGAACTTCTCCTTGACTGTCTTGAAATTTTCGGCCTCCTCCATAGGCAAGGTATAGAACCACTCCAGGGCAACCCCCTCCAATGATCGGCGGAATAAGTAAGCCATCAAGCGATCATCATGCTGGAACTGTGCTGACTCGTAAAGAAACTCCCGAACATGAATGAACGGGTTGCCGTTCCCGTCATATTTTCTGTACACGGGGAGCTCGGACTGAGGAGGAAAATGAATGTCCCTGAAGTTAGGAATAGGGACGTCAGCCAAAGACTACGGGCCAACCCGCTTGTAGAGGAGGTCAATTTGTTGCTGCATAGCAGCCCATTTGTCAAGAATTTCCCGTTCCTGGGATGGAGGAGAAGGAGCAAGAGGAGCAGTACCTGGATACGTAGCCAAAGGAAAAGCCGACTGAGGGGGCAGCCCGTAAGATGGGTAATGGGCCAGGGAAGGGCTCACATCTACATGAGCCAGCTGGGCGGCCCCTGGTTGCAACCAAGTAAAGTCTGCCGGGGCTACGAGGGCCTGCGGCGATGGAGAAACAGTGACATATGGATCAAGGTAAGGAACAGAGGGGATTTGAGACTTCCCCTTATCGAGCGGCTGATGGGCCGAGGTAGAAGCCTGGCCTGTTTCCATGCTGCAGTACCGAAGGATCTGAGGACGGGTGGGAGTAAGGTCAATGGGGGCCACAGAGGTGGTCCCAGCGACAGAAGATGTAGCGGCAACAGCAGTCATGCCATGAGAAGGAGCTGAAGTCGGGGCGTCGGCCCCCTGCAAGGCTTACAGGATGAGATGGAGCTGGGTAGGGTCCAGCTGGGCCATCATGTTGAGAATTTGATTGGCCGGATTCTGAATGGATGGATTGGAAAGAGAGGGTTGAGAACTCTCACCAAGAATGGTCAGGAGTGGAGGGGCAGTCCCCTCTCCTCCCTGCATATGGGTGACCCTAGATGGGTCCTCAAGAAGGCCGCGAGGAAGAGAGTCCTCGTGGGACTGGGAGAAGTCGTATGACGACATGGGAGATGATGAATCAAACAAAGGATTAAAGTAAGAATGGAAATGAGAACTGACCCTAGGAGATGATCCTAAGGAAAAGAAACAACCCCACATACACTAAACACCTCAAGACTAGAGCAATCAATCCTAACCAAAGCAAAACCTCAAACAACCAAGCATCCAATGGAGAGGAGAGTGAGAGGAGAATCAAGCACTTAAGCAATCAAGTTGTCAAATGATGCACGACAATTTTCAAATTCCTTTTGTTGGACCTTAGTGGATTAATTAATATATGAATCCGCTCAACCACAAGGTACCTAACCAGAGTGGGAAATAAGGAATTGGGTGACTCTACGGGGATCTCTCGCTCGTGGATGCAAACCCTAGACTGGGGGTGGATACGGTACAACCTGCCCGGCGTCCGTGTGGGAATCCACGGCTCACGGGGGCTTACGGAGGTCCTCAACAAGGTCCCCTAGTCGGCTCCAAGGAGTATGGAGACGAGAGGAAACCCTACCTTGGTAGGAATGCAACTACTATGAAAGAGATGGATGCTCCTATGTGCACCGGAGTGCATGCAAAATCTTGCCTAGCAACTATCAACCAATGACCAATCAAATATATATAAGCAATGAAAATGATCATGCAGTAATGATGTGGGAGCAGGGGGAGACCAATAACTAGCACCAAAGATCGTGAATCTCATGGAACATGGCAATCAAAATGAATTATGGGTGCACTGTAGCACCACAAGGACGGTCTATATGAGACCGCCCAGAGGGACAGACGGTCTGTACAGAACCGTATAAGCCAGGGAGCAACAGGGGGTAACGGTAGAATAACTGCAAAAGAAAATTATAGAATACTGGAAATGAAGGACGGCAGAGATGAGAAACGTACCACGAAGAGCGGTCTGTGGATAGCTGCGTAAGCTCTGGAACAGATCTCTAGCAACTGAGTACCTACAACCAGACCAACCAAAAGCCTACCTGTGCCAGAAAGATGGACGGCCAAGAACAGGCCGTTCGGCAGTGTGAACGGTCGGTAGGAGGCCATCTATGACAGGACGCTTGCAGGAGAACTGGCACTGTTCGCAGAGATGGACGGTGGACGTGCAGCCGCACAGGGGATGAACGACTCTGGGAGAACCGTTCACGTTCCAGAAGGCAGAAAATGTGACCCAACCTACAATCACTTCAAGAAGAGGACTAACACAACAAAAGAAGGGGTCAGCAAATCACTAACACGATGGGCACTAGGTGTCCCACCGTGATCGCCACAAAAGAAGGGTGTAGATATATTTCTCCTCCCATCCGTTCTTCTAATGCCTTCCCAATGTCTATCCTACCACATCCAACATGGGAAATGAATGAAGACAGAGGGAAAGGGAAGTGTAAAAAAACATGTGATCACCACCAAGGCGCCGAACGTGATGAACACGCCGTACCTTGGAAAGAGGGAGAGGTACTCGCTTGGTGTGCAGCGCTGCGAAGATGTACGGTTCAAGAAGAACTGCCTATAACATGCACAGTCTCACGATAGACCGTTTCAGAACGCTGCAGAGGATGCGGGATGAAGCACTCCTGACAGTTGAACGGCTCTATCACGACCGCAAAAAGAAGAAGGACGGTTCAAGTAGCACCGCACGTCTCCTTGAACAGATGGTATAGAACCGCGCAAGACCATCACGCCAGAAGTCACAAAGGGTCCAACCTCCACCCTCTCCGACCGGCCAGATGGGATTGGCCTCGTGCTAGGGATTGCTGACCTGCAAAACAACGTGAAAACACAAACAGAAAGCCCAAATTAGAACTGGAAAGTGTAGTAGATGCCAAAATAATAAGAAATGAACATGAATAAGTGGAAAGGGGAATACCTGGGGGATTTTAAACCCCTAGGGTGTCATAAACGTGGGTGGGTGTGTGCATGGCAATGAAGGTGAAGAAAAACGTGGGGAGAAAGTGAGAAGAATAATGCATGCAATGAAAAAAATGGACAAAACCTATCAAACACACAAGACTTAAAAACTAGACTATTCCCTGAACTGGAGGCTTATATAGACGTGGAAAGCCTCCCTCCTTGGTGCTAGGTCGCTCAAGAATGTGGCAGGGCTTCGCCGTCGACCAAAAATCTCCCTCCTTTCAAACTCGGCCTTTAGGGTCTATTTATAGAGCACCGAAAGTCCTAACTCGGAATTAGGGTTTAGAAGCATTTTCAGGTCGAGATAATCAAAGAAAAATTATAGATAATCAAATTACCTCTCATCCAGTCGAAACGGCACTCAAAATGGTTCATTATCCGTGGAGAAAATGACGGGAAAAGTTTGGGATAAAACCACGGATAAAGAGATAAAATCTGTTGAAATTCAGGAATCAAACGGATGAACGGTCTTACGATAGACCGTTCAACGGGATGTGCGGCCATGTCCTGGTCGTCCAACCCCGTCAGTGGAAATTCAAAAATAAATTATAAATAATCCAAATTATCCATCGAATTGATCGAAATTTTCGCCGTTGGACTCTCATAGATGAACGGCTCAGATGAGACCGTTCAAAGGTGGAGCGGCCAAAGACAAACCGTTCTAGCCTTGTTGGTGATAAATAGACTAATTGGATAAATATCCAAGAAAACCACCAAGCGCAGGACTCTGAGAGATGAGCGGCCACCATCCATACGTCCATCATGTTGAACGGCTAGGAAAGAACCGCATAAATGCTTGTCGGTGGAAACTCAGGAAATTAACCAAAATATTCCAAAATAGATAGACGGTCCACAGGCAACCGCACGTTGATTGAGCGGCCAGGGATGAACTGTACATGTACATGGGTGTTGAAACTCATAGAAAAGCCCAATCAACCAAAACCAAGGCCCGTTAAGCCCTGAATCAACTCGGACCTAACTAGGGAGGGAGGCTACCCATAAAACTGGCCCAAAACATGCCTGAAAATAACCCCAACGAGTGATGGACAACTCGAGACATCAACAAATGGGAGTAAGAGGAATGACTCAACTTATCGGCAAAAAATGGGTGTCAACAATCTCCCCCACACTTTTAAAGGTATATATATCGCGATCATGTCCCTTTATTTTTATTGTCATATTCTTTTGAGGTGCGCGGTCTCTAGTGATCACGTTCCTTATTAGCATCCACGCATGCTCCCTTCCCTTTTATCCCTTAATTCTTTCTTATATATTTATTCTTTTCATTTTTCTTTGTGGATTTTTCCATAATCTACAGCGTCCTAGTGGGAATCCCAAGCTCGCGGAGACTTACAGAGGCCTCGATGTAGAGATTCCAGTCCGACAAAAGGAATATCCGACGGTTGATTCCATCAACACCAAGAATTTCGGGTGTGCAGTAACACGGAAACCATTAGAATGGTGATTCCATACCACCGGGGTGGCATGACCCTTAAACAAAACTTTATACAATTCTATTCTAAGGAAAACACCGAATAACCACTTAGGCTATCATGTAATAAAAGCACAGAAGTTTGTGACCTCTCAATAAATTGAATCAGTAAGTTAATCTACTCTTTTACTGCTTGAGATATCAAGGGGATGGTACTAGTATCAAGAGGGATGAGAGAAATATGGATTTAGTCAATCTTATTAAAGATTTAACGATATTTCATGAGTCCTAATTATATAATGCGTTATAAAATCATTTATAACCTAGGAACATGTTGTTTAACTGTCACGTCTCCAGATATATAGCGGAAACAAGTCGGGAACATGAACAGCCGATAAAGTAAGCCTCTAACTGGCAAGACAATCATAGCGCCGCATTCATTCATACCAAAAAGCATAAATAATGTACACAACATCATGTGATCAAAAACCTTCAACTTTATTGAATAATTATCAGAGTTTACAATTGATATTTGACTCGCTTGACATTAAGACTCACTAGACTCAAGAAAATAGAAAATTACATAGACATGATCAACTTCACCGCCTATTACAGTGAACGATCTAAATTGACATAATAGACTCAAGACTATCTAAGGCTCTTCTCAATCTTCATTCGCTCTCAGAATCACCACTTAAATGATCTGACTCCGATCCACTAGAACTTCTTAAAAAGTTAGATAAAGTAGGGAGTGAGCACACTCGCCCAGTAGGTATCTTCATGTCATCATGTTAGCATAGTTTTCATATTAATGTTTTAGCTCTAGAAGGCATAATAATGAAAGAAAGTGTGATAAATCATGCGGTAAAAACAATAGCAACAAGTAACAAGATTAGCTGAAAAAATATGATATTTCAAGAATATACGGGTATGATCTAGCAAGAATATAAGTTGGCCTTTCAATCAAGAATGTACTATCAATCACGAGAATGTACTATTTTATAACTTAAGAAGGCTATGCACAAGCATGTAACGAGAATTTACTTTTCAAGCAAGCATGTGTAATTTCATGAATTGCCTCGTCCTCGTGGAACTGTCTAGTTTATAAAGAAAGTACTCCCAGCGCAATGTGACGCCAGTAATTATTATACGCCATGATTTACAATATATTTCCAGCCATCTACCGAGGGGGCTAGACTGGAGCCCTTGGACACCCTCCGTGCCCGCACTTACATCTTCAAGTTATAAATCTAGTTATTTCCACGAGAATGTTAATAAGTTCAACCAAGAATGTAAAATTCAATAATACCTTTGAGGCGATAGTAAGCAAGGCAAGAACGTACTAAATTCTTTGAAAAAGAAGGAGGTCAAGAATGAATTAAAAAGGGACATTGTGCTACGGAAGAATTTACAGCATAACGGCATCTTTCTTCATTTCATAATTTATTAATGACTTGTTAAGTACAGTTTCAGGTTCCAGACAGCCAGAAGATCGTCTGAGACTACAACAAAACACAATTAACCCTTCGGTCAGACCTTCGGGTTGGACAATTATGATAGAACGCAGTTGGAAGGCCACCACGATCTTGAGGACACTGTTAGGTTATAGTTCGCGATCAGAAGTCTGTCGACCCAAGAAAAACCAGTCAACTGAATCAAGAATCTCTCAACTGAAGTATGGAATCAGTCAACTGAATATAGAATGTCAGTCAACTGAAAAAAAGGCAACATACTGGATGAACGCGGTCGTTTGGCTAGCCGTGATCTATAGAACGTGATTGCTCCATCAGCCGTGATCAGGACAGAACACAAAATCATGAAGTGCTCATCTAGCTTTTGGGCTTTTAGGGTATAACCTGCTCGGCGTCCTTGTGGGAATCCCAGGCTCGTGGAGACTTACGGAGGCCTTGAAATAAGAATTCCTAGTCCAGCAGAAGGAATATCCGACGGAGAGACGTTCAAGTTCAACAGGGTGTTCCTATCATGTGCAAGTGACTAATAGCGATCGTACCGGAGTATGGGCTATGTACAAGTAATGAAGAAGAAAAGAAAATGAAAGTGAAACATAGACCGATGTGTAAGAAGTTCCAACGAAGGAATGAAAGTCCCTTTAGAACAAAACTATAAGACTTTAATGTGAAATTCGCATATGTGAAAATAGCCTTTTAAAGCATGGTATGACACAAAACATGACCCTTTCAAAACATGATATGGCAGAACATAAACATAATGAAATAAAACAAAATATAACATAGATAAATATACATAATAGGAAATCATGAAGGTTGATCTAGTTGTTGTTTGGCGTGAACAGTAGCCAGATCGCGGTTGGTCGGGCGACCACTATTTCAAGTCGCGACTCCTGTAGGACCGCGATTATTCTGCCATCAGACAGAGATAGATCTGGACTTGCAGGCCCTTTTTCTATGACTAATCAAGATGTTACTAGTAGGAAAACTGAAAGGGAAATCACGTTAGTATGTAAGCAACACATGAAAAGGCATGTAATCCACCCAAGTTCTTATCTTTTCCTTTAATGTTGCATGGATAGCATGAACTAGAAATCTAATACGCGATCATGGAGAAACTCAAAATACAACATTCATGAAACATGAAAATGAGAAGGAAGAGAGGGCAGTTATTCCTAACATCATGTTTAAGCCGATCATGTGACAACCTATCTCTTGGGTTGATCCCAAACTTCGAATTACTCGCCGGAAGGGAGCCCTTGATCCTGCGCGTCCTGCGTGGAACCAGTTTCTTCCGCACGCTCTATCTCCTTGGTTGCTTGTTCTCCTAACAGGAAAATTGGAGGGATATTAGAAGATATGAAGCGGAACAATAAGTTCTAAAGAAAGAACTCGAGAAGACGACGTTTTACCTTCGTTTTGCTTGATCCAAAACCTAGGGTTCGCGCGGGACGGTCTGGGTCCTATTTATAGGAAACGACTTATGGTTAGGGTTTTAATTCGATTTAGGATCCTTATTTGGTGTCAAGTCGATCCCTTAAGAGTCCTAGATAAGTTTCCCTTCTAGATCGCATCGAATCATGGCCGAATCGTGGATAAAAATTTGAGTTTTTCATCATTTTCCACTTGTCGTTTCCGGAACCAGATCGTGGTTGAACAGAGACCGCTATCATCAAGACGCGGTCGTGCAATAGACCACGACCTCGCCCGACTTTCCAAATTTTAAGTTTTTGATTCAAACTCCACTTCTAATCTTCCCTTATCTCCTTATTTTGACTTGGGAACTTTTCCCTACTACATTTCTAGGGTTTGGGCTTGGGCCAAAAGACTTAAATTTAGGTTTTAAGGCCCTTTTTAGGTGGGCTAAATTATCTAGTTAATAGCTGGGCCTTTTATTAAAGGCATAACTTATTAATCCATTTTTAACCCAGTTAAGTCTTTAAGCTTATCAAAATTCTTAAAAAATCCATTTAAATTTCTAAAAAATTCAGAAAATTGTCAGGGGTGCTACACCCTCCCCCACTTAAACAGAATTTGATCCCCAAATTCATTGCATAAGATTGGGGAGGTGTGTTTTACTTACAGTCAAACAGCTCGGGGAATTTTCTGCGCATTACTTCTTCCGTTTCCCATGTAGCTTCATACTCCATGCATTTATTCCACTAGACCTTTATAAAGGGAATGGTCTTGTTTTTAAGCTGATGTACCTCACGATCAAGTATTTTATGTTGCTTTTGCTCGTACGTCAGGTCCTTCTGTATCGCAAGATCGTCATGACTTATAATATGATATGGGTCATGAATGTACGTTTTTAGCATTGAGACGTTGAACACGTCATGTACTTCAGATAACTGAGGTGACAAAGCTATCCGATAGGCGACTTTGTCCACCCTTTCTAGAATTTTAAAAGGGCCAATAAATCTCAGAGTAAGCTTGCCCTTGATGCCGAATCTTCTGATTCCACGACTTGGGGAAATCTTGAGGAATACATGGTCTCCAATTTGAAATTCCAGATCTCTTCTTCTATCGTCAACATATGTATTTTGCCTTGATTATGCCATCTGAAGTCTTTCTCTGATATTTTGTACATTTTATGTCGTACTCCTTACTAGTTCCGGGCCTAGAAGGTGTTTCTCCCCAACTTCATTCTCGCAAATTAGTGAACGGCAACTCCTTCCATATAGTGCCTCAAACGATGCCATTTGAATGCTAGCTTGGTAGCTGTTATTATAGGCAAACTCGACTAGAGGCAAATGGCCGTTCCAACTTCCACCAAAATCTATAACACAAGCCCTGAGCATATCTTCCACCACTTGGTTTGTTCTTTCCGTCTGGCCATCCGTCTGGGGATGAAATGCTATGTTGAAATTTAGCCTTATCCCTAAGGAATGTTGTAGACCTTTCCAAAAATGTGATGTGAAGCGCGTGTCTCGGTCAGATACTATCATGACAGGGATTCTATGTAGTCGGGCAATCTCCTTCATATATAATGCTGCTAATACATCTACGATCCATCGACTCTTAATGGGCAGAAAATGTGCAGACTTTGTCAGTCGATCAATTATCACCCATATTCCGTCATGTTCGCCTCTTTTTTTTCGTAAACCCATGACGAAATCCATCCCTATACCTTCCCACTTCCACTCGGGAATTTTCAAGGGATGTAATTTTTTGATGGGCTTTTAGTGTTCCGCCTTGACTTGTTGGCAAGTTAAGTAGCGGGAAACAAAATCCGCCACTTCTCTCTTCATATTGGGCCACCAAAAGTTCCTTTTTAGATCTTGATACATCTTAGTAGCTCCAGGGTGAATCGCATATCGTGACCTGTGAGCTTCTTCCATAATCAACTTTTTTGTCTCTGCTTGATCTGGCACATAGATCCGACCTTGAAATAATAACCTTCCATCAGTCGTGATAGAGAAATCCTTCCATTGATCAATGTTGGTTTTGATCTCCACCAATGTGGGGTCATCTTCTTGCAGCTTCGCTAAATCTTCTATCAGTGTAGGTTTTGACCGGATGTTGGCGATGATACACCTTTCACTTTCCGTGTCTATATCCAGATTTAACTTGGCAAAATCTTCTAAGATGTCACGTCCCGAGATATAAGTACAGTGGAAGATATTCGGGAACATGAACAACCGGCAAGAGAAGTAGGGCTGTCAATGGGCTTGGCCGGCCCGACAGGCCCGCGGGCTTGGCCCGATTTCGGGCCGGGCCGCAAGATCTTTTTAGGCCCGCGGGTTTTTAGTCGGGCCTAAAAGCCCGGCCCGACTAGACTCGCGGGCCGGGCTCGGGCTTTGAGTTCGGCCCGCGGGCCGGCCCGGCCCGATCTCTTTTTTAATTCTCACTTCAAATTTTAAAAATTATTTAGTCAAACTTATGTTATTTTACTTAATTAGAAATTTTAAAATTCCCTTTTCACACAAATTATGTAATTAATATCAAAATTTTAATTTATTTAGTGAGATTATAAATTTTATAGTATTAAATCTATTAATTTTTATTATTTTTATTATTTTATTTAAGTAGTCGGGCCGGGCCTTAGACGGGCTTTGAATTTTTTACACAATGTCGGGCACGACCCGGCCCGGCCCAACATAGGTCGGGCCCGGGCCGGGCTCGAGCCTTACTTTTGATAAGTCGGGCCCGGGCCGGGCCGACCTAAGCCCGACCCGGGCCCGGCCCATTGACAGCCCTAAAGAGAAGCCTCAAGTGATAATAACAATCAGAGCGCTAATCATTCACACATAAAAGAGAACACAAGAGGGTATAATCCAAAAACCTTGACTTTTATTGAATCATAATGAAATGTTTACAAAGATTCTTTGACTAACTAGACTCAATAAAGTGAAAATTACATAATTGACTTTTGACTAGACTAACTACGGCTTCTCTCGAACCATCAATCGCTCTTGGATCCATCACTTGAATAATCTGAATCCGACCCACTAGAATGTCCTGAAAAGATTGGAAAAGAAGTAGGGAATGAGCACACTTGCCCAATAGGTATCTTCGTATCAACATGAAGGTAATGTTTAAGTAATTAATATTTTAACTCTAGGAAATAAGATAGAGGAAATACGGTAAAACATGCGGTATAAATCAAAGTAACACAAGTAACAAGATATGATCAAGACGAGATAAGAGAGTTCGTGTAAACTGAGAATATGATCAAGCATGAATATAGCATGAATGTAAATATGGCCTTTCATGAACAAGAATATAACGAGAATGCACTTTTCATAACCATAAAGGTTATGCACTAGAAAATCACTTAACACGCAAGAATGTAATTTCACTAGATTGCCTCATGGTTTTCACTCGTCTATAAAAATAAGTACTCCTAGAGCAATGCGACGCTAGTATCATCGTACCACATGGTTTTCAGCACATTTTCGACAATCAGCCGAGGAGGCTAGCATGGAGCCCTTGGACACAATCAGTGCCCGGTCTGCATCTTCACATTATAAATCAAGCTACTTCCATGAGAAATATCAATAAAGTTCGGCTAGTAATGTACAATTCAATAATAAGTTCATGATAACAATGTCAAGATAAGAATGCACCAAGCTAAGAACATGTGAGTTCCAGGAATGCATTAATGACAAGATCATGCTACGGAAGGAATCCGGCAGCATAACGGTACATTCATTAACTTGCGTAATTCATTAAGAACTTATTGAACAAGGTGTTAGGTTCTAGATAATCAATAGACCATCTAGGAACATAGGAAAATCAACCCTTGGGTCAAGCCGCGGATTAAACACTCTGGAATTGAAAACGGTCACGCCAGGGCCGTTTCTTGAAATAGCGATTGTACCTGGACCATTTCTATACAGACGCGGTCAAGTCTGAACCGTTTCTATGGATTAGCGGTCAAGTACAGACTGTTTCTATATGGAGTCGACGCATGAGGAAAGAAGGGTCGACGTAGTGGTGGAATCTGGACTAACGTGGTCACGAGATGACCACTAATTGACAGTAGCGGTCACCTGATGGCCGCGGCAATCCAGGACACAAAAAAACACTAATCTTGTGAGTACTTTCTAGACAATTGGGTTTTGAGGGTACAACCAGCTCGACGTTCTAGTGAGAATCTTAGGCTCGCGGAGACTTACGGAGGCCTTGAAACAAGATCACCTAGTCCGGTGGAAGGAATATCCAACGGAGAGGGTCACAAGTCCAATATTATGTGCCTATGAGTGCAAAGTGTAACTAATGACATCGTACCAGAATACGTGCCATGTACTTAAGAAAAGACTATAGATGAGAAGGGATCGTGATAAAACAGCGATCAAATCATCACTAAACAAGTCCATGAATTGCATGAAAACATGATCCTTAATACAAGAGTATATGTTTTGGTATGAAAGTAGCATAAGCTAAAAATAGGTTTAAAATGCATAAAGAACATGAAATCTATTAAGATGGGTAGTCAATATAACTAAAATTATGAATACAACATCATAATCAGAAGTAGAACCTAATTATCTAGGCCTAACATATGATAAATAGAGTTGTTCTGCAATCTGTTTTAGGTTAACAGCATGCAGAAAACTGAAACATAAAAGTGGTCTACTTAGGACCGTTTTTATCCCTACGCGGTCATTTGGGGACCACTTTAGTGCAATAGCAGTTTCTGTGTGACCGTTTCTATCCTGTCAAGCAGAAGGGTAAAAATAGAGCAACTAAGGCCGATTCTAAGGCAATAAACCTCATGAAAACCTGCTAGACAGTGAGACAAAATAGGATAGCTCATGGAGATGCATGGGTTACATAAATTAAACCAAAATCATTAACTTTTCTTTTTAAGGACATGGCTCATGTATGCAAAAATAAGTTAACTGCGCAGTGTAAATAAAACATGTAATTCATCACATACAGAGCATGAAATCACATGAAACTAGAGGGATTTTATTTCTAACTTGTTAATTTAGCCTTTTCATGAGATAACCTACCTCCGTAATTGGCTTTAAACTTCAGATTTTGGACTGGAAGGACGCCCTAGTTTCTGCACGTCTTGTGCTAAACCAGCAACTTCCCGTCCCTCGTTCTCCTCAACCACTTGATCTAAACCCATGAAATTTAGGGGATAGGTAGAAGATAGAAAGGAGAACAAAAAGTTCTAAAGACTCAACTTGAACTACCCTCGTTTAAGGCTTCTAATTTCCTGATCATCACTGGATCGACGTAATGTTTCCTGTGTAACCTGCAGTGAAACAGCAACTTGTAGGGCTTCTAACTCTCCAACGGCATGTCCTCCTAGCATGAGATTTTGAGGGGAGTTAGACAAAACTAAGGAGAACAATAAAGCCTAAAGGACCAACATGAAATACCCATGACTTACCATCGAACAACGCGAGCCAAGATGAGGGTTCACGCAGGTCGAACCTGGGTCCTATTTGTTGGGTTCTGTGTGCTCCCCCTCTTTGTCCTTGATAATGGTTTTGATGATAACAATATATTGTGTGTGTGAGTATGGTGAAAAATACTCATTGATCATTTTGATAACATGGAGCTCACGGCTGTTATCTTGTTTTGTAGGTTTGGATGCTCGGTGAAGAACATTAACTGATGCACAATTGTTCTGAGGAGTGTCGACCTCACTCACTCATGGATTGGATGTGGTTTAATTGGACTGAATCTATGTTTTGTTTAATTTTAATTGACTCAAAATTCTTGGAATGAACTTTGTATTCTGGTCTGAAATAGAATTCACTTGCAGCTTGTTTGAATCATATTTGATATGTTAGACTTCTGTAGAAAATGGGCTTCCTTGAGTTGAAAGTGAAATGGTTTGATATTGAATCAAATTAGCTTGACTTACTATTGAAAGCTCATGAAATCCATGTGAGTTTTGATTGAACTCAGGTCGCTCTTTATGCTTTGGATTGCATCAGGAATACATGTAAGATTTGATTCACATATGGATGCATTACAATATCTGAATTAGCAAAGCTCTCTTGATCATATAATTTCTATGAAGAATCATGTTTTCAAATAGTGTGTAGGGCCTTTGAATTGATTGGATGGTATTTGAAGTGAACAGATTAAGTTCCATTTGATATCAACTGAATTTGGTGTTTGGGGTGAACTGTGCTTGATTAGCTCAGACTTAGCCCTTACATGCATCTACCTATTCTACATATGCTTAGACTTGTCTCTTATATGCATAGACTTGACTCCTTGTATTAATGGGGTGTGAAAGTTCAGTTTTGCGTTGGAATTGATTTTTGGATTGAGGAAAATTGAACTTGATTCTATTGTGCCTTTTGCAGGATTGATATTGATGCTAGACATCTTGATTATCACAATGAATGCATGGTAATATCCTTCCGATATTGAATTAGGAAAAATGGGTGTTACAAAGATCATGCTTGTTTATCATGTTCACACCAACCTTGGTTTGAGATTCATGTATAGAAAATGCATGCTTAATTCACTGCATTTCTACTTAAGGTTTTGGTGGTTAGTATGTGGCTTATTGCACATGGTTCTTGGAGTGTTAAAGCTTTCAATGTGCTTAATGTATATTCATAAGGAGGTTTTCATTTGGGTCATGTTTGCTGTATAAGTACACATCATTCTTGGTAAAAAAAACTACTTTTTAACATGGTGTTTTTCATGAAAGTCTTGAGATTTCAAATGGGTGTTTGTGTTCTTGAGAATCTTGATGGAGTGTGGGTTAAGGTATGCCAATACCTTGTTTTAATGCATCATTGTTTGTTCTAAATGTTTGGATGAGGTTTTATGGAGTTTCAATTGAGTTTTATTGAGTTTTCACTTTTGTCAGTAAAAGTGTCGACTCTAGGAGTCGACACTTATTTCATTAGGTTCTGTCTACGTTGATTTCTGAAATGCTGACAAAAAGTGTCGACTCTGTGAGTCAACACTTTTGTCCTGTAAATTGACTTTTTGTCTTTTGGCAGAACGTGTGACAAAAAGTGTCGACTCTGTGAGTCAACACTTTTGTCCTGGATCCTGTTTTTACAAACGGGACTGAATGAGTTGAGAAAAGTGTCGACTCTAAGAGTCGACACTTTCTCTGGTTCGTTCGGATCGGGTTTGCCGGACTGGTTTCGAACTCCGAGTTTCTTGGTCCGATTTCCTTGGGGTTTCACCCTAATGCCCTTAGGGTTATACCCTACTATTAGGGGTACATTTGAGAGGGTTTTTAGAGGGGCTATTGTGTCTTTTGGTCTCCTTATTTCAGCCACTTTTATACCCTGCGAATTCCAACTATGGAGAGAGCTCCAAGGGCTAATACGTTTTATTTTTGTGCTGGTGAAAGAGAGAGGAACTGGAGAGGGCTTTCAAGTTAGATCTGATCTACTTCCGTCGAGATTCGAAGCTGGTTGATAAAGAGAGTTGCAAGCGGAATGAAGAGAGGAATCTGAAGATGTCAATATCGCGAGCAACAGTCGACATGGACTTGGAGATTTCAGGAGTTTGCAAAAGGGAAACATTCTATATCTTTTATTCATCTCTTGGTGATAATTTGAAGGGTTTTTCTGCTAGGCGTTTTAGTCTTTAAGCGGCTCTTTCTGCTAGGTATATGTTGGCCGCGATTTTCATTCGAGAGCAGAGTTTTGGGGCTTAACGCTTTCATTTGCTGTAAGAAAGAAGGAGAGGGGCGACACCATTACTTGGAGGAGGAAGAGGAAGGAGAGGAGGATGCCAAACAAGCATTCTCTGCCGAACTGAAAGCTGGGAGTGAACCATGCTCTCTACGGCGCCTTCTACGAGCTTGAGCGGCTTCCACTCTACGGACAGATCATTCAGTGCACCCCATCATTCCATTGGACGGCTTTCACTACAGATTTGAGGGGGAATCAATCTTCTCTCATCTCTACTCTTTCATTTGAGCAATAGATTAATATTTGGACGATTATTGTATATCCTTTATTTTGTTAAACTTGATATACATCGTGTGTGGGCGGAGTTCTATCTCCGCGTGTGTGGTTTTATTGTGGGGAAAGTTTCCCCGTGTTTGGTTGTGTGTAGACAGAGCTGCGTCTCCGTGTGGTTGTCGTGTTCGGGGTACGTTCCCCGAACGTGTGTGTGTGTGTGTGCTGCGGTGGTAGCGTGTTGGGGCCAGTCCCCGTGTGTGTATTACTTCTGAAGCAGCGTGTGTGTGGTTGGGGTTCGTCCCCGTGTTGCTACGAAAGTAGCGTGTAGTGAAGCCTCACCCGGTTGGGTGAGGGGTGGACGTAGGGAGCCCGTCGTGGTCCTGAACCACCTTAAAAGCCTTGTGTCATATGTGCTTGCCTGTGTGATTGTCATTTCTTCTATCTCCATTCACAGGTTCATTATACAGGTTTTCAATTTACTACACTGTCACACACTGCTACCTCCGTTATCTGTGCTGAGCTTAATTCTCATGATTAGTTGCATTAACTATCCGTGTGAGATCGGAAAGTTTGAGAGAACATCTTAATCTCACCTTAAGTTTTTGTTAATCAACGTTGCCAAGTTTAATTCCATTGTGTTAAGTAAAGAAAGTTATTAAAATCCGCCATCTCAGAAAGGGGACAGTTCAACCCCCCTTCTTGTCCGCCATCTCTCTGGGCCAACAATTGGTATCAGAGCTTAGTCTCTGATTTTTTAAGCGGACCTCACGGTCTAGAAGTAAAGATCACTTTCATGATGGCTAGCTTGAATTCTATTCCTGTTTTCAATGATTTTGATTATGCTTCATGGCTAGGAAAATTTTGTGTTTGGATTATTGGCTTTGATCCGAAACTCATGAAATTAATCTCTCATGGTCCACATGTCTTACCCAAAAATGAATTAAGGTGGACCGATGAACATAAGAAAATAAATTCGGATAATTTTTTTGTTTTGAATGCTCTCAAGGTTGCCTTAGACACTAATCAATTTCCATTTATTTTGTTTGTAGGATGGCCAAAGAAATTTGGGACGGGCTGATCGAAGCCCAAAAAGAAAGCTACAACGACGGTGGCTCCCTCGTGGCAAACAAAGAAAATGAGTGCCAAAGCGAGGAAAATTCCAAGGTAAATTCTAACTCTGATTCCGAGGAAGAGGATGAACTTAGCTATGATGAGTTAATGGATGCTTACGATGAACTAGCTGATAGATACAAAGCACTAAAATCTGAAAATAGAAAAATGAAAAAAAACTTGATAATGTTTCACATGTTAATTCTTCATCTGCAAAGTGCTTTGAAATTTAAAATGCTTTTGATGTTAACTCCCCATGTACTGAATGTTCTGAGCTTAGGAAGTTGACTGAAAGCCTGTTGCTTGAAGTCGATATGCATAAAGAAACAATCTTGATTCTGAAAATTGAAAATAAAATCCTCATGACTAAACTTTCAGAACTTGAAAACATTGAAAAAGAACCAAGAGGTAAACTGAATTGTTCAGAGAATGATCAATTTTTACTTGATGAACTTGTTCAAAATGCAAGACTTGCTGAAGAAATTGAGGAATTAAAGAATCAAAACAATGTATTGATTAAAAAACTCAACACTTTTGAAAAGGGAAAATAAGTTGTTGTTGACAATTCTGAAAATCTTCATGTTTTGGAACAAGAAATTGCAAGCTTTAAAACTGTCAATTCTTTGTTAAATGAGAAGCTTGCACTGGGTGAAAAAGAATTTGCAGAATCTAACTTGCATATCTCATCATTGGAAGATGAGATCAAGAATTTGAATGAGTCCATGTGCCTATATGACAATGAAAATTCAAAAGAAAAAAATGTTGTTGTTCATTCTTGTTTGCATGAAAAACATTCATTTGTTAAACATGCTCATGCATCAAGAAAATAAAGAAATGTTTCATGTTTTTACTGTGGGAACTATGGCCATGACATATACGATTACTTTTTGATGAAACTTGATGATGATGAAGCATTAAAGTCAAGATTGAAAAATGTTGATGGTCTCAAAAATCATGACAAATTCATAGAGAGGAACCACAACATGCATTGCTTCTACTGTGGTTTAAATGGCCATGTTTTTGAAAATTGCTTCACTAAGAAAAGTGATGATGAGTGGTCCATGAAAAGAATTTTTTCGTGTCATTATTGTGGTGAACGTGGACGCAAGATGGATAACTGTGGTTTAATGAAAAACGATGACAATTGGTTTATGAAAAGAAAATTCTCTAATTATTTTTATTGTGGTGTGAATGGTCATTCTATGGATGACTGTTCTACTATGAGATTGGATGATGATTGGCATGCTAGGTAATATAGAAAATCATTTGTTCATGCTAGGACTAAGTCCTTGGGACCCAAGATGGCTTGGGTACCTAAATCACCAAAATGAGAACTTATTTTACAGGGGCACCATGAGAATAAGGAAAATGTCAATAAATAAAGGGATCTCAAGGTAAGAAAGTAAATTAGTTTTGTTTTGAAGATCACATTGCTCTGGTTCTCCTTGAAAAATTGTAAAGGTAAAAATTTTGTTTGGAAGAAAAAGTTTGCAATTAAAAGGTTGCATTTCTGTTTCACTGACTCTTGTCAACTTTTGAAATGTTGAGATCTTTCAATTTTGATGAGTAGTTGACTTGAATGATTTTTGTTGAACATCTTGTGAATAAATTTGGTTTTGAATGCTTTACATTGCACATATATAGCTCTTCATACACACCTTCCATTATTTTTACAAATAACAATTCAGGTTTGAATGCCTCGGTCTGTGCATAGAGTCTTTCATACTCTTACTTTTTGCAAATAACAACTCACTTGTGCATACATAGAACACATACTTAGTTGCATGAAACATGTCGCACATATCATACACATCCTTGCATACATTTGCATTTGCTCTATACAGTTGCATACATGAGTTTGCACTCATATGAGAATTTTACATACACTTGCACAAATGCTTGCTTATTTGTGTATAGGAATAATTTTCATTATCTTTTCAATTCATGCATATAAATACATATACTCCATATTCGTGTGCTTGAATGACATGGTTATTCGGTATATCAAATGGCGATTGTGGAAGGTTGGATTATGTCCAACTGGAAGCTTTCACTACGTATGATGGTGGTCTTCGGACTTACGTTCTCCGCCAAGTACCGATAATCAATCTGCTTGAAGTCATTGGAAAATCTCTGGTTGAATGCATGTATATACTTTATACAACCACTTCTTGATATCTTTTTATGACTCATCCCTTGCTAAATGAAATTGCATTAATTAAGACATGTTTGTAACATGGCATATATTAAGGGGGAGATTTTTATTTATAACCGTGCATACATTTAGGGGGAGACATTACTATGATAAGACTAATTCATCTTTTACATTCAATACAATCACCCACACAAAATGTACCTTTTTGAGATAATGATTCAATCTAATAAGGATTACTATTTTCTACCCTACAATCTTCAGAACTATTAACTCTGTACATGAAAATCACATATCTCGTGAGGAAAAAGCTGTTTACCCCTTCAAAAATCATATAAGTGGAACGTGGATCCGAGTAGTCGGGAATCCAACCTGAAATAAAGGAGGAAACTCACGTCGAAAGGAGAAACTAATCTATATGAAAATAAGTGTGATTTGCCACCTAGTAGCCGGGAAGTTCCCCTGAGACAAAGGGTACAACTCGCGTCGAAAAGTGTCTCATCCACATCATAAAAAGTGACGAAATTGAGTAACCGGGAATTGCCCCTGAAACAAAGGGCATGACTCGTGTCAAAAGGTTAGTCACACCATTTTTAGTAATTAAAAATTGGGGTCATACGTAGCTACCAATATTCAAGCATTGTGTATGAAAGTGCATGGATGAGAAGTTCTTTTTAGTGTTCTTTAGAAAATCTGATTTTCCATATTGATTTGAACTTCATTGCTCAATCTTCACATATGCACCTTGGGTTTGATTGTTTGAATATTGCTTATGAATCAGTCATCTTTCATGGTTAATGTAGTACTTTATTTATGTAAGCACGACCTTCTTAGTATTGTTCATGCACTTCATGTTCAACGATCAATTGCATTATCCTTACACACATCCCGAAGGGACTTGCATGAGTCTATACTTAACTATGCATGCTTGAGTGCCTGAATACTTGATCCGCTTTGATCATATCATATCTCATTCAATAGTTTGCATCTATAGGTTATACTTGTAGATATCAGGTTAAATAACCCATTGTCAGTTGGTTTTTATTCTTGACAATTGGGAAGAATAATGTACTTTTTAAGCATAATACACTTTGTGCATAACTTAGTCTTCAGATTTTGCATATAGTTTCCTTATAATACTTGTGCATAATTAGTCACACAAATAGCAAAAACCTACAAAAAAATGCCATAAAATTTTAAATTCCTGCTTGGTTTTGGTCTCCACACCTTCCCTACATGGGAAGTTAATTGTTGGGCTTGTGCGCTCTTGCCTCACTCGTTTTTGTAAACTTCACAGTTACTCCTGACTCTCCCATCTTTTTGATAATGCCAAAGGGGGAGAGAAATTTGAGTAACCACAATATATTGTCATCATCAAAAAGGGGGAGATTGTTGGGTTCTGTGCGCTCCCCCTCTTTGTCCTTGATAATGGTTTTGATGATAACAATATATTGTGTGTGTGAGTATGGTGGAAAATACTCATTGATCATTTTGATAACATGGAGCTTACGGTTGTTATCTTGTTTTGTAGGTTTGGATGCTCGGTGAAGAACATTAACTGATGCACAATTGTTCTGAGGAGTGTCGACCTCACTCACTCATGGAATGGACTTGGTTTAATTGGACTAAATCTATGTTTTGTTTAATTTGAATTGACTCAAAGTTCTTGGAATGAACTTTGTATTCTAGTCTGAAATAGAATTCAGTTGCAGCTTGTTTGAATCATATTTTATATGTTAGACTTGTGTAGAAAATGGGCTTCCTTGAGTTCAAAGTGAAATGGTTTGACATTGAATCAAATTAGCTTGACTTGCTATTGAAAGCTCATGAAATCCATGTGAGTTTTGATTGAACTCAGGTCACTCTTTATGCTTTGGATTGCATCAGGAATACATGTAAGATTTGATTCACATATGGATGCATTACAATATCTGAATTAGCAAAGCTCTCTTGATCATATAATTTCTATGATGAATCATGTTTTCAAAGAGGGTGTAGGGCCTTTGAATTGATTGGATGGTATTTGAAGTGAACAGATTAAGTTCCATTTGATATCAACTGAATTTGGAATTTGGGGTGAACTGTGCTTGATTAGCTCAGACTTAGCCCTTACATGCATCTACCTATTCTACATATGCTTAGACTTGTCTCTTATATGCATAGACTTGACTTCTTGTATTAATGGGGTGTGAAAGTTCAGTTTTGCGTTGGAATTGATTTTTGGATTGAGGAAAACTGAACTAGATTCTATTGTGCCTTTTGCAGGATTGATATTGATGCTAGACATCTTGATTATCACAATGAATGCATGGTAATATCGTTTCGATATTGAATTAGGAAAAATGGGTGTTACAAAGATCATGCTTGTTTATCATGTTCACACCAACCTTGGTTTGAGATTCATGTATAGAAAATACATGCTTAATTCACTGCATTTCTACTTAAGGTTTTGGTGGTTAGTATGTGGCTTATTGCACATGGTTCTTGGAGTGTTAAAGCTTTCAATGTGCTTAATGTATATTCATAAGGAGGTTTTCATTTGGGTCATGTTTGCTGTATAAGTGCACATCATTCTTGGTAAGAAAACTACTTTTTAACATGGTGTTTTTCATGAAAGTCTTGAGATTTCAAATGGGTGTTTGTGTTCTTGAGAATCTTGATGGAATGTGGTTTAAGGTATGCCAATACCTTGTTTTAATGAATAATTATTTGTTCTAAATGTTTGGATGAGGTTTTATGGAGTTTCAATTGAGTTTTATTGTGTTTTCACTTTTGTCTGTAAAAGTGTCGACTCTAGGAATCGACACTTATTTCAGTAGGTTCTGTCTACGTTGATTTCTGAAATGCTGACAAAAAGTGTCGACTCTGTGTGTCGATACTTTTGTGCTGACAAAAAGTGTCGACTTTGTGAGTCGACACTTTTGTCCTGTAAATTGACTTTTTGTCTTTTGGCAGAACGTGTGACAAAAAGTATCGACTCTGTGAGTTGACGCTTTTGTCCTAGATCCTATTTTTTACAAACGGGACAGAATGAGTTGAGAAAAGTGTCGACTCTAAGAGTCGACACTTTCTCTGGTTCGTCCGGATTGGGTTTGCCGGATTGGTTTCGAACTTTGGGTTTCTTGGTCCGATTTGCTTGGGGTTTCACCCTAATGCCCTTAGAGTTATACCCTACTATGAGGAGTACATTTGAGAGAGTTTTTAGAGGGGCTATTGTGTCTTTTGGTCTCCTTATTTCAGCCCCTTTTATACCCTGTGAATTCCAACTATGGAGAGAGCAAGGGCTAATACGTTTTATTTTTGTGCAGGTGAAAGAGAGAGGAGCTGGAGAGGGCTTTCAAGCTAGATCTGATCTACTTCCGTCGAGATTCGAAGCTGGTTGATGAAGAGAGTTGCAAGCAGAATGAAGAGAGGAATCTGAAGATGTCAATATCGTGAGCAACCGTCGACATCGACTTGGAGATTTGAGGAGTTTGCAAAAGGGAAACATTATATATCTTTTATTCATCTCTTGGTGATATTTTGAAGGGTTTTTCTGCTAGGCATTTTAGTCTTTAAGCGGCTCTTTCTGCTAGGTATATGTTGGCCGTGATTTTCATTCGAGAGCAGAGTTTTTGGGCTTAACGTTTTCATTTGCTGTAGGAAAGAAGGAGAGGGGTGACACCATTACTTGAAGGAGGAAGTGGAAGGAGAGGAGGACGCCAAACAAGCATTCTCTGCCGAACTGAAAGCTGGGAGTGAACCATGCTCCCTATGGCGCCTTCTACGAGCTTGAGCGGCTTCCACTCTGCGGACAGATCGTTCAGCTCACCCCATCATTCCATTGGACGGCTTTCACTACAGATTTGAGGGGGAATCAATCTTCTCTCATCTCTACTCTTTCATTTGAGCAATAGATTAATATTTCGACGATTATTATATATCCTTTATTTTGTTAAACTCGATATACATCGTGTGTGGGCGGAGTTGTATCTCCGCGTGTGTGGTTTTATTGTGGGGAAAGTTTCCCCATGTTTGGTTGTGTGTAGACGGAGCTGCGTCTCCGTGTGGTTGTCGTGTCCGGGGTACGTTCCCCGAACGTGTGTGCGTGTGCTACGGTGGCAGCGTGTTGGGGCCAATCCTCATGTGTGTAATGCTGCGGAAGCAGCGTGTGTGTGGTTGGGGTTCGTCCCCGTGTTTCTACGAAAGTAGCGTGTAGTGAAGCCTCACCCGGTTGGGTGAGGGGTGGACGTAGGGAGCCCGTCGTGGTCCCGAACCACCTTAAAAGCCTTGTGTTGTATGTGCTTGCCTGTGTGATTGTCATTTCTTCTATCTCCATTCACAGGTTCATTATACATGTTTTCAATTCACTACACTGTCACACACTGCTACCTCCGTTATCTGTGCTGAGCTTAATTCTCATGATTAGTTGCATTAACTATCCGTGTGAGATCGGGAAGTTTGAGAGAACGTCTTAATCTCACCTTAAGTTTTTGTTAATCAACGTTGCCAAGTTTAATTCCATTGTGTTAAGTAAAGAAAGTTATTAAAATCCGTCATCTCGGAAAGGGGACAATTCAACCCCCTTCTTGTCCGCCATCTCTCTGGGCCAACGCTATTTATAGGGGTTGCTATGGTTTGAAGGATTAGATCGATCTAGGAGTCCTAAATTGGAGTAGGAACGATCCCCAAGAGTCCTAGACTAGGTTTCCATGTCAGGTAGCTTCGAATCATAGAGATTGGGATGGGAAAAATCTAATTTTTCCACGCTTCTAACACGTCCATTCACAGAGCATAGTAGCGGTCACCTCAAAACCGCTATTGTATGAAGGCGGTCTCGCAATACACCGCGTTTAGGCGGTGAAGATAGCTAATCCCATGCTGTCGCCTGAGCCGCAAGATACTTGACTGCTACCACTATGGATGAGGGATCTGCATGGTAGAAAACGAATCAGAGGAGCCCAGGGTTTGAACCCCGGGGAAAACCCTCCGATGCTTAAGTCAGCTATATGGTAGAGCGCAGTGCGAAGGTATAAAGAACTTGGAGATGGGCACGAGATTGCTCTCCACCAGTATGAGTGGCAAAGAGGGCTCAGCTGGACCTACATTTGGGGAGGGTTTTCCTTGGTTTATATAGTGGTCCACTCCATTGGGAGCTCGGGGGAAGAGGAAGGGTCCAGGGGGCTTTACTCAACCATTTCAAGCTTGGTCGCTTGGCCTCCCCTCTCATCGACTCACGGGCTTCCCTCGATCAGTTATGCTCGGGCACTGCTTGGGCTCTCCCCGAGTGACCGTTCCTCGGACATCCGGGCCTAGAGGCCACCTAGAAAGTATAGGTCCGAGCTGTTTGGGCTTCGAGAGTAGTGGGCCCACTAGTGGGGCTGTTAATTGGTAGAGCATTCGGCCTTGTTGGGTCGGATTGGACCTGGTTGTGATGTGACATGCCCTAAGGAAATGCAGCAACTAGACCGAACAACCCCTCGAACCTAGCAAGCAAGCAATGCAATGGACCGGCAACTTCACTCAAGCGGACCCACCCGCAAGGCGTACACTAGGGCCCGTAGGCAAACCGGTGATGGTGGAGAGGGTGTGAAGTGGGTCCTTGCCTTTCCAGGGCTTTAGCTAGCTTGGGATGGACCCCTAAGGGCCTGGGATGCCCAATTCTGTGGGTGGCAAGCACGCCAAGGGCGTGGGTTGTAGGGTCGCTCTCTCAACTCACTCCGCGGAGGTCGCTAAATTATATGTAAATTCGGGATCGGGCACTCGCCTCACCGTCCGACGGAGCTAAAAGGCAATACTAAATAAGCAATAGTAAACGAGAGAGGGATGTGGCCCGGAGCTCACCTGATCGGCTTGAATACACCGATCTCGGCCGGAGACAAGGCGAGCGGGGAAGCGTGGGTACGCGCCCGCACGCTGCGCCGGTGTAGCTCTAACCTGAAAATTAGAGAAGTACAACATTACACCTCTCATAGAAGGGGGATCTCGGGGTGGGGATTAATTGAAATTACACCCAAAACTAGCTCCACGCAGGGAGGGGCTGTAAGCCGGCCAGGCGGGGTGGGGAGCGGAGGTGGTTGGGAGCTGACCAATCTCACACGGGCAAGCTGGCCGGCTGTCCTTGTTGCCTGACGCCTGCTACTTGTCGGGGACAGAGCTCCTGGCTGGAAAGTCCGATGGGGATGGGACTGAAGGCGTTGGAAAGCTTGATGCTTTATCTTGCTCCCAGAATAAACGTCTCCTCTTTCTGATCTTGGTTGCACCTGGTACGACAGATTCGGTAGAACTGCACCGGGCTTCTCTGCTGCATTCCAGAGAGGGCTTGGACGAGGTCGTACTCCCAGCTGGAGTATCAGATCGAGGCGGGACCAGAGCCGACTGAAAGAGGGCTCAGTCTATTGTGCCTCCTCCAAAATACTCTGCCTGATTCACCCAATCACGCTAGTGGTAACTCCTGGATGTTGATGGGGTCGAGCTGGCTGCAGGGGCATAAATCTGGGCTCGAGTTGCCAGTGGTGTAGCTGTCCGATCCGAGGACAAAACGAGGAGGGGATTGAGTTGTCGCGAAGAGGGCCATCCCAGGTATCTTTCAGTGCTGGAATGGCCCCGTTCTGAAGTGGGAGACGCCGGTACCGATGATTCTTGTGAAGTTGCGCTGTCCAGGATGCAGGCCAGACAGGGGAGGTTTGTCGGGGGTGTAACTCCCAGTGGGAAAATCAGAATGGGGCGAGACCAAGCTTGACTGAAAGCCGATTGACTTATGATGAAATGCTTCAGAGGGCTCGGGCAAAGGATGAGAGCAGAGGCCGTGGTGCTCCCTGTGGTGGACTGTTTGTTCTGGCCGCTAGTGATGTGGACTGCAGGACAGACTTGAATTGTTGACGCCGGTGCTCTCGACCGGGAACTCCAAATCTGCCGGGACCAATTTTAACTGAAAGCTGGATGACCCTAGTAGGGATCCCCCAAACGGCTTGATCAGAAAATGGGGGATGAGGCCAGAGCAGCTTCCAAAAGACAGACAGGTCACTGTCCAGACCTGGGTTGCGCGATCAAGGGAGAACGGCTCTCCCAGGCAGCTCGGTGCTTGGATGATGACGAAACCACCTCGCCTGGAAAGCTCTCTGGACTCCCTTTCCAGAAATGTATGGGTTGTCAGTAAAATCTTGGATATGGTGTCGCAGCTTAGCCTCCAACAGGTACCCCTGCTGCTGCCTGCGAACTGGGGCAGGGGCTGGTGATAGGTAGGGATGAAGGGGTGGGGATGACTAGGGTTTTTGCAGAGGAATGGGGAGGGATGGCTGTGGGGGAGGGTGATGAAGGTTGAGGGTCGATGGAGGGAGGCTGGAGTGGAAGGGGAGGGGCGAAGCTAGTAGGGGATGGCAGTGTGGTGTCTGGGTGAGCACAAGAGAGGGGGTGGAATGGGAGAGGGAAGAGAGATGGCCAAGGAGGAATGGGGGAGATGGGGGGGGGCGACCCTAGGAGCTGAAGGGTCAAGGGAGGTTGACCAAGGGGGGGCTGGGGAGAGAGAAAGAGGGGGGAGTTTGAATTTTTGGCTTGGGAGGGGTGAAAGGGGGCTTGGGGAAGTGAAGAGATGTGTTGGGAAGATGAAAGGGTGTCTAGGGGGAGGGGATTCCACCTAGGGGTTGAGGGAATAATTGAATGAGGGTATGGGGAAGGGATATGGCTTTAATGAGGAGGGAAGGGAGGGTTGAGAGAGAGGAAATTCGAATTTGGGGGAGGGGGAAGAGAGAGAGAGGGGGGGATGGCCCCCTTAGAGAGAGAGAGAGAGAGGAGATATAGGTGGAGAGTCTCACTCCAGAAGGGGGGGGGAGAGAATTTCTCAAAGGGGTTTTCTTCTATTCAAATATTCAAAGTTCTTACATATGAGGGGACTGGGGGCCTATTTATAGGCTTACATAATTCCTTATGACCAAACTAACCCTGACTTTTAGACAAATGACTAGACAAGTCCTGAAGGGGGTGCCCATGGGCCTAACCCACTAGTTGGGCCCAATTGTCTCCACTAACCACTCTAATGACCCATTAACTTACTAAGTGACTCAAAAAAGAAAAATTACATATAAAGAGACTCAAATAAAATAAAAATTACATGTTACGACTTGAAATTAAGTGGCGGAATTGATGATGTGCCGATGGCGAGCAATTGTAGTCCTGAAAAAAAAAGATGGAGTGGCTGGGGATGTCCCCATCAGGTTGGGCCGCTCCAGGCCATATGTTTATTGGGCCTCTAATTTTCCCCTCTCTAGGCGGTTATTCCAAAAATTTTGGATTTTCGAATTTATCAACTATTTGACCCCTATTTATCCAATTTAATTCCGTAAATTACTCTAATTACGTCTCTAGAAGTGGGCTTGGTCCTAAAGGTCTTGGAATAGGGTCTATGGGCCTATTGGAGTTGGGCTTAGTCCTTTGGTTAATATAGAGCCTTTAAATTGATTTAATTATCCCATAATTCTATTAATAGCCCATTAAGCCTTTTTAAATACTTAATAATTATATTTAATCCTAAAAAATTTCTAGAAAATTTTCGGGCGTTACACCCTCCCCCACTTAAAAAGAATTCGGTCCCCAAATTCATTACATGAGTTTTATGGAGAGTGTGTTTTAATTAGTCAGACTGCTACTTAAGGTAATGCTAATATGTAAATAAATCAAGATGGTACCTTCAATCGCCTTACCTTCTCCGTCCAAGATGGCATTTAGTCGGCCTCGTCGCACTTGTCCATTGTTATCCCTTGAAAATTGTTCCTTTATCAGAGGACACATGAGCAAGCGATGTTCCTGAATTTCACATTTGAGACAAGCGCCGAGACGCTTCCAGCATTCTTCGACCGTATGCTCGAACTTCTCACAGAATGAGCAAGCTGCCATGACTTGCTTTTCTTCTTCTTCCTTAACTCTTATACTTTTTCCATTGCCATTGCCATTCCTTTTTCCATTGCTATTTCTTTTACCATTACCATTCCCATTGCGAGACCTCTTGTTGTGATGGGGTTCGTCATCCTCCGTGATGCTAAACATTTCTTCTTTTTCCTCTCGCCTATCATATTTTTGACTCGACTTTTCTTCTTTCCCTCGGAACTTCTCTACCTTCTCCAGAGTCCTTTCATATAAATGCGCTCGTTGGACCATCTCCGCATATGTACAGATATTTTGAGGCCCAAGTTGTTGAATAAAGCTGGGCCTTAAACTGTCCATGAATCGATTAACTTTTAAGAGATTCGTGCTAACCAAATGGGGAGCATATGGTGCCAGCCAAGAGAATTGAAGTTCATATTCTACCACGAACATCATACCTTGGCAAAGAGAGGTGAATTTGATGGCCTTTCTTTCTTTGACGTGCTCGGAGAAGTACTTTGCATGGAAGAGTGTAAAAAATTCCTCCCAAGTATGTTGATCATTCTGAGGTTGTGCCTTCCACCAAGTACGGGCATCTTTATTCAATTGAAATGTGGTGAGATGGACCTTCTCTTGGTCGGTGCATTGCATGACCTCAAATATACGGTTCATCTCATCGATCCAATTCTCCGCTTTGTCTGGATTCGACGATCCGAAAAACCGGGGAGGATTTAAACTCTGAAAGTTCCCGTGTAAATTTCCCGCGCCAGCCCTAGCACCAACTTGGGCCACCGTTTGTAGGGCTTGGGTAACACCTGCAACAATTTGTTGCATCGCGTCCCAGTTGACATGGTGAGCCATTTTGAGAAGGTACCTAAGAAGAAGAACAATTTGTTAATTCCTATAGAGTCGATAAAAATTAACCCAGTGATAATTTCTAATTAACTATCTCATCCCGAGCTCTACCTGATCTCACAAGGGTTTGGAAATTCCTTTCCTTAGTTCATAGGTGTTGACACCTGTTTTAGCCCGCAAGTTGCGTTGTTTCTCTTATTCATCATTTTGATGTCCCAAATTTTCTATTATTTTGGAGTCTTCCTTTGATGGATTTCGAGCCCATTTCATTGTTCCCTGGACTTTGAACTTCAGAGATCATGATTTCTTAGTGCCCTGGAGCTTATCTTATCAACTTCCGACCTTCCAAGTTGAGTTACGGCCCATTTAGGTCGACTTTCCATCAAGCATTTGGCTACTTTTATTGCGCAGTCCTAAAAATGGCCATTTTTTGTCCCCTTCTGTTCTTCTATTCAAAATATGCCCTTCATCAAAGTTATTCATCTTTCAAAGATCTACAATTTCTTATTCTACACCATTGGCCAGTTCTGCACCAATTTTAAGGTATTCACATTTTTCTGACAAGCTACGTTGTTCATCTACGTCCCAGAATTTTTACTCTCTGTTCTCGCCCACTTTTCTCCCTCTTCTGATCGTTTTCTCATCTTGCTTTCTTCCTAAATGTTGTTCATCTTTCTGTTATCTACAATTTCTTCTTCTAACACTTTCACTAATTCTATACCATTTTTGAGATATGATCTGATTTCCAAAGTCGTATAAAGTCTACCCCGAATTTTTCCTCCAGCAGCCTAGTGGTCATTTGCTAGATGCGAGCCCATAAAAAATAGTCATTTGCTAGACCATTTTCCACAAACTTATCTGAAATCGCCCCGTTTCACCCTTGGAGCCTTGCGGTCACCCCCTAGACCGTTTGACATCCCCTTGCGGTCCTTTCCTAGACCGTTTTCATCAAGAAACGGTCGTGCGATAGACCGTTTGCCAGACAGAGAGTCCTAAACTTCCCGAACTCTGATTTCTTCATCATGGGACTCTTTGGAACCCTTGTTGACACCACTTTCGAGGTAGATAAGCCTCCACCTCGGTTTCCATTGATCTGGGACTCTTCCCACTACTATTATCTTGAGGTTTATGCATCTAAATCTCTGAAATTGGGTGTTTATCTTGGATCTATTTCCAGAAGTTTCCTGCTCTTATTTAAAGCACCCAGGTTCGCAGTGGCAACGGGGGGCTCTTCTTCAACCTGGGATGAAGCCATGCTGCATCTCCAACTCACAACTTCGACCCCATCTTGAAGAGGGAAGTATTCGCTTTCTATTCCACGCTCAAGGGCTTAATTTTGTAGTCTCTTCTCTTAGTTCTAGTCCTCCCAATTTCACAAATCATCACAGTTTTCTACACTTCTCTGCTACACCTGCACTTTTGCACGTTTTGCATCAACGATTTCTCCCTATTCTTTGCATCTTATCTAGGCTGTTAATGGGTCGGGCCCGGCTTAGGTCGGCCCGGCCCAGGCCCGACTTATCAAGATTAAGGCCCGAGCCCTGCCCGGGCCCGACCTATGTCGGACCGGGCCGGGTCGGGCCCGACATTATGTAAAAAATACAAAGCCCGACTAAAGCCCTACCCGGCCTGACAACTTAAATAAAATAAAAATCAATAAAAAATTAATAGATTTAATAATATAAATCTTATATTCTAATTAAATTAATTAAAATTTTGATATTAATTACATAATTTGTGTGAAAAGAGAGTTTTAAACTTTCTAATTAAGTAAAATAATATAATTTTAAGTACATAGTTTTTAAATTTTTGATATTAAATAAAAAAAGAGAACGGGCCGAGCCGGGCTGGCCCGCGGGCCTAACTCAAAGCCCGAGCTCGGCCCGCAGGTCTAGTCGGGCCGGGTTTTTAGGCCCGACTAAAAGCCCGCGGGCCGAAAAAGACCTTGGGGCCCGGCCCAAAATCGGGCCAGGCCGGGGGCCTGTCGGGCCGGCCCGGCCCATTGATAGCCCTAATATTATCTCGTGATTTCAACTCTCATACATTCACAACACACACACCTATCTTTTGCACCCTTCCACAGGGGTTAAAAACCTCCCCCCGGTGAGTTTGCCCTCAATTTCTACCCTTGTTTTATCACTGCAGGATTGATACTACACATGCATGTTTCTAATGGGTTTTTCTCTTATGGTTTGATCTTTATTTTGCAGGAGAGCATGATATGAATGTGAGGCCCTCTTCCTCTAGCCGGCTGGAAGGAGAGGAGGTTTGAATTTATAAAGTTCCATGCACCCCATTTCAAGCGCGATCAAGTCTTCATCCTTTTCCAAGGTACACGGCGTCGTTTCTTCCCTTTCTTCATCCTTTCGACGTTGTTAAATCCTTGGTGGCGATCACGGTCAGTTCTTCTATCTCTTATCGCCCCCCTTTGTTCATTATCTTCCATGCTTGATCATGCTCATATGATACATGCATAGTTAGTTTAAGAGGGTGGGGTAGAACTATTAAACAATCTACAATTAAGAGACAACGAAATTAAGCCCTTGAGCGTGGAATAGAAAGCCAATACTTCCCTCTTCAAGATGGGGTCGAAGTTGTGAGTTGGAGTTGCAGCATGGCTTCGCCCCAGGTTGAAGAAGAGCCCCCCCTTTGTTCATTATCTTCCATGCTTGATCATGCTCATATGATACATGCATAGTTAGTTTAAGGGGGTGGGGTAGAACTATTAAACAATCTACAATAGGTGTGGGTCCTTAATTCCTTGGACTTAACCTATGACATGACATTTTCCTAGGAATAAGTAAGTCCTAAGACCTAGGCTCTCATACCACTTTAACTGTCACGCCCCGAGATATAAGTACAGCAGAAGATATTTGGGAACGTGAATAGCCGGCAAGAGAAGCCTCAAGTGATAATAACAATCAGAGCACTAATCATTCACACATAAAAGAGAACACAAGAGGATATAATCCAAAAAGCTTGACTTTTATTGAATCATAATGAAATTTTTACAAAGACTCTTTGACTAACTAGACTCAATAAAGTGAAAATTACATAATTGACTCTTGACTAGGCTAACTACGGCTTCTCTCGAACCATCAATCGCTCTCGGATCCATCACTTGAATAATCTGAATTCGACCCGTTAGAATGTCCTGAAAAGATTGGAAAAGAAGTAGGGAATGAGCACACTTGCCCAGCAGGTATCTTCGTTTCAACATGAAGGTAATGTTTAAGTAATTAACATTTTAACTCTAGGAAATAAGATAGAGGAAATACGGTAAAACATGTGGTATAAACCAAAGTAACACAAGTAACAAGATATGATCAAGACGAGATATGAGAGTTCATGTAGACTGGGAATATGATCAAGCACGAATATAGCATGAATGTAAATATGGCCTTTCATGAATAAGAATATAACGAGAATGCACTTTTCATAACCATAAAGGCTATGCACTAGAAAATCACTTAATACGCAAGAATGTAATTTCACTAGATTCCCTCGTGATTTTCACTCGTCTATAAAAATAAGTACTCCCAACGCAATGCGACGCCAGTATCATCGTACCCCATGCTTTTTAGCACATTTTCGACAATCAGCCGAGGGGGCTAACATGGAGCCCTTGGACACAATCAGTGCCCAGTCTGCATCTTCACGTTATAAATCAAGCTACTTCCATGAGAAATATCAATAAAGTTCGGCCAGTAATGTACAATTCAACAATAAGTTCATGATAACAATGTCAAGGTAAGAATGCACCAAGCTTAGAACATGTGAGTTCAAGGAATGCATTAATGACAAGATCATGCTACAGAAGGAATCCGGCAGTATAACGATACATTCATTAACTTTCATAATTCATTAAGAACTTATTAAACAAGGTGTTAGCTTCTAGATAATCAATAGACCATCTAGGAATATAGGAAAATCAACCCTTGGGTCAAACCCCAGATTAAACACTCTGGAAGTGAAAACGGTCATGCTAGGGCCGTTTCTTGAAATAGCGATTGTTCTTGGACCATTTCTATACAGATGCGGACAAGTCAGGACTATTTCTATGGATTGGCGGTCAAGTACATACTGTTTCTATATGGAGTCGATGCATGAGGAAAGAAGGGTCGACGTAGTGGTGGAATCTTGACAAACGTGGTCACGGGATGACCGCTAATTGACAGTAGCGCTCGCCTGATGGCCGCGACAATCCAGAACACAGAAAAATACCAATCTTGTGAGTACTTTCTAGTCAATTCAGTTTTGAGGGTACAACCAGCTCGGCGTCCTAGTGGGAATCCCAGGCTCGCGGAGACTTACGAAGGCCTTGAAACAAGATCACCTAGTCCGGTGGAAGGAATATCCAACGGAGAGGGTCACAAGTCCAAGATTGTGTGTCTATGAGTGCAAAGTGTAACTAATGACATCGTACCGGAATACGTGCAATATACTTAAGAAAAGATTGTAGATGAGAAGGGATCGTGGTAAAATAGCGATCAAATCATCACTAAACAAGTCCATGAATCGCATGAAAACATGATCTTTGATACCAGAGTATATGTTTTGGTATGAAAGTAGCATAAGCTAAAAATAGGTTTAAAACGCATAAAGAACATGAAATCTATTAAGATGGGTAGTCAACATAACTAAAATTACGAATACAACATCATAATCAGAAGTAGAACCTAATTATCTAGGCCTAACATATGATAAATAGGGTTGTTCTGCAATCTGTTTCAGGTTAACATCATGCAGAAAACTGAAACATAAAAGTGGTCTATTTAGGACCGTTTTTATCCCTACGCGGTCATTTGGGGACCGCTTTAGTGCAGTAGCGATTTCTGTGTGACCGTTTCTATCTTGTCAAGCAGAAGGGTAAAAATAGAGCAACTAAGGCGTATTCTAAGGCAATAAATCTCATGAAAATCTGCTAGACAGTGAGACAAAATAGGATAGCTCATGGAGATGCATGGGTTACATAAATTAAACCAAAATCATTAACTTTTCTTATTAAGGACATGGTTCATGTATACAAAAATAAGTTAACTGTGCAGTGTAAATAAAATATGAAATTCATCACATACAGAGCATGAAATCACATGAAACTAGAGGGCTTTTATTCCTAACTTGTTAATTTAGCCTTTTCATGAGATAACCTACCTCTGTAATTATCTTTAAACTTTGGATTTTGGACTGGAAGGACACCCTAGTTTCTGCACGTCCTGTGCTAAACCAGCAACTTCCCGTCCCTCGTTCTCCTCAACCACTTGACCTAAACCCATGAAATTTAGGGGGTAGGTAGAGGATAGATAGGGGAGTAAAAAGTTCTAAAGACTCAACTTAAACTAACCTCGTTTAGGACTTCTAATTTCCTGATCTTCAGTGGACCGACGCACTATTTCCTGTGCAGCCTACAGCGAAACAGCAACTTGTAGGGCTTCTAACTCTCCAACGGCGTGTCCTCCTAGCATGAGATTTTGAGGGGAGGTAGATAAAACTAAGGAGAACAATAATTAGATAAAACTAAGGATAACAATAAAGCCTAAAGGACCAACATGAAATTCCCATGACTTATCGTCGAACAACGCGAGCTAAAACGAGGGTTCACGCAGGTCGAACCTGGGTCCTATTTATGGTTTGCTAGGGTTTAAAGGATTAGATCGATCTAGGAGTCCTAAATTGGAGTAGGATCGATCCCCAAGAGTCCTAGACTAGGTTTCCATTCCAGGTAGCTTCGAATCATAGAGATTGGGATGGGAAAAATCTAATTTTTCACGCTTCTAACACCTCCATTCACGGAGCATAGTAGCGGTCGCCTCTAGACCGCTATTGTATGAAGGCGGTCTCGCGATAGACCGCGTTTAGGCAGTTATTCTGAAAATTTTGAATTTTCAAATTTATCAACTATTTGACCCCTATTTATCCTATTTATCCTATTTAATTCTATAAATTATCCAAATTATGTCTCTAGAAGTGGGCTTGGGCCTAAAGGTCTTGGAATTGGGTCTTTGGGGCTATTGGAGTTGGGCTTAGTCCTTTGGTTAATATAGGGCTTTTAAATTGATTTAATTATCCCATAATTTTCTTAATAGCCCATTAAGCCTTTTTAAATACTTAATAATTATATTTAATCTCAAAATATTCCTAGAAAATTCTTGTGCGTTACATAAGAGGTTTGTCATACTCATCCTGAGGCTAGAAAAAATAGCCATTGGTTTCCTGCTGAGTGCATCTGCTACAACATTAGCCTTTCCTGGGTGATATTGAATGGAGAAGTCAAAATCTTTAAGATACTCCTGCCACCTTCTTTGCCTCATATTTAGTTCCTTCTGGGAGAAAAGATATTTCAGACTTTTATGGTCTGAGAATACTGTGAATTTTTCTTTGTAGAGGTAATGTCTCCATATCTTCAGGGCGAAGATAACTGCGGCAAGTTCTAAATCATGCACTGGGTAATTCTCCTCATGTCGCTTCAACTATCTTGAAGCATAACATATTACTCCGTGATGCATTAGAACACAACCGAGGCCTATGCCTGATGCATCAGTGTAGATCTCAAAACCACCACCTTCAACTGGCAGCACTAGCATGGGTGCAGTAGTGAGATGTTCCTTGAGAGTGAAGAAACTCTCCTCACAGTCTGTTGACCATAGAAAATGATTCTCCTTTCTTGTTAGTCTGGTCAGAGGAACGACGATCTTTGAGAAATCTTTTATGAACCGCCTATAGTAACCAGCTAGACCAAGAAAACTTCTGACTTCAGTTACAGTCGTTGGTCTGCTCCAGTTCTTGACTGCTTCAACCTTAGAAGGATCCACATAGATACCTTCTTTTGAAATAATGTGACCAAGGAATGAAACTTCTTTTAGCCAGAATTCACATTTATTAACCTTCGCATAGAGTTGGTGTTCTCTTAGTACCTGTAAAGCTATTCTTAGATGTTCTTCATGTTCTTCTTGTGTCTTGGAGTAGATGAGAATCTCATCTATAAAGACGACCACAAATTGGTCAAGATATTATTTGAAGACGTTGTTCATTAACTGCATGAAGGCTGCTTGGGCGTTGGTTAACCCAAATGACATGACAATGAATTCATAGTGCCCATATCTGTTTTGGAATGCAGTCTTGTAGATGTCTTTATCTTTGATCCTTAGTTGATGATAACCAGACCTTAGGTCTATCTTTGAGAAATATTGTGCTCCAGAGATCAGGTCGAACAACTCATCAATACGGGGCAATGGATGCTTGTTCTTGATCGTTAATTGATTCAATTGCTGGTAGTCGATGCATAACCTGAGGGATCAATCCTTCTTTATTACAAAGAGAATAGGCGCACCCCGAGGGGATGTGCTTGGCCTGATAAACCCCTTCTCCAATAATTCTTGTAGTTATTTCTTCAATTCCTTAAGTTTCGTAGGGGATGTCTTATAAGGTGCTTTGGAAATAGGTGTTGCTCCCAAAATTAATTCAATAGAAAAGTTTACTTCCCTTACAGGCGGTAAACCAGGTAGTTCAGAAGGAAAAACATCAGGAAATTCTTTTACAACGGAAATCTCCTCAAGAACAAGTTCCTTGTGTTCGGTGATAACTACTGAAGTAAGAAAAGCTTCACAACCTTGCAAGATGAGTTTGCAAGCGTGAAGAGATGAAATAAGAACAAGATTGTAACGACTCGGAGATCCAGATACCGGTAAACCGATACCAAGAACTCGGAGGTGCCACCCAAGAGGCTGATGAGGCCCCGTAAGGGTTGGGAGGATTGGTTGAGGGAGTGCATAATGAACTGGAATTACACGCGTAATTATAAAATGGCAATTTTAAGCGGAAGCAATAACAATATCATAGTGATATATTTATATAAAATAGTCCAGATCCAGCTTTACAAGTCCAACACTGTACAAAAGTCAAAATAAACAACTACACGGGGAATACCCCGGCCAAAAAAAACCAAAAGATAGACGGACAGACAAATAGACCATTGCTGGCTCTATGACTTCCCGCCAAAAGTGCGAGGAAAACCCGTAGACTGTTGCTCCGCCTCACCTGAAAAGGAAGGGTGAGTCTCACAACATAGACTCAGTAGGGTTCACGTGGATCCCTACCTCGCAACTAAACTTATAAAAGCAAGTAATCATGCAATGGCATAAAAAAATAACGAGAAATAAAGCTGTTCATGCACGTGAACAAATTAAAAATAGCTAACTGAAATGCTATTTAATATTCACATGAATAATTAAAACACGAGAGTCATAATCTACCAATAGAATAAGAATTCAACAATTCCAAGTGATAGGAGAAAGAAAGGACCACCAGAAAGAAGACCAGACGCGTCCATTGACGACGTATACTGCGTCTCAAGTATCTACACGAGCCTGGAACGCGGCAAGTGAGACACGTAACTATAACCAAGGTCAAGAACTAGTCAGGGTTGTTGGGTCCCACGAAGTGTGATCGGATCTAGAAGGGGGGTTGAATAGATCCTATTAATAACTTTGGCTTATTTAAATCTTGACTCATAAAAACATAAACCACTCTTATATGGTAAATGAATTACTTAAGAATACAGCACATCGGAATTGATAGGAATGGAACAAGTAATGACGTTAAACTCTAATGCTCAGTTCAGACAAGTCGACACTCCCAGCGGGCAGGTCGACACTCCTTTAGCAGAATTCAGCTATGAAGTGAGCTGGAGTCTGCTCTTCAGGGAGTGAGGTCAACACCATTAACAGATCAATCCAAACAGGTTGACACGCCTTAAGAGAGAGGTCGACACTTCTTCACTAGCAACTCAGATCCGAATGAGATGTAATCCAAAACACCTTAGAGATCTTGAAACAGAAAAGCTAAGCTAAAAGATCATCTCAGGTGGGAGAGCTATGATGATCAGCTAAGAAGAATGAGTGTTCAACAAGATGAAGTCCCTTGGGAAAGCTTTCACCTTGGTCCCTGTTTGCAAGGGTGCAGCAGGCAACCTAAGGTGAAAATGTAGTTAGATACACAAGGGAGAAAGCTGCCCACACATCGTGATAACTTCCTCTGTTTGGGAGATGCTCTAAAGTGTCTGTAAGCAAGAGTGCTGGAGACACTTGAGAGGATCCACGTTAGCTACGATCGCAGGAGGATCGAGATGAGACTGTTGTGCAAGCTGAATGCTTAAGTGTGCAAAGAAAATAAACAGCGTAAGTAGCCCACGAACCTGTGAAGTAGGGATAGAGGATATGGAACAAGCTCACAAAGTATACTACCCACAACACAGGGATTTTAAGGTGGTTCATGAAGTCCCGCGATCAATGACACCCAAGAGGGGGGTGAATTGGGTGATAATAAATTTTAAGAAAACTTTTGACTTTTTACAAAATATGTGATAAATAATAATTAGCAATTGAAAACTAATTAACCAATTCTCTCAATCTTTCCGTTCCCACATGACCATACAACGAAAACAATCAAACCACACAAATAACACACAATGCACGGTGATTTTTTAGGTGGTTCGGATGCAACGACGGCAATCCTACGTCCACCCCTCACCAAACCCAATGAGGCTTCCCTCGGGGATAAATCCTGAAACGGAGACGACGCTCCAACCACACACGCAAGACGACGCCTGCCCACACACACGGGGACGCGCCCCAAAACACACACACACACGGAGACGAAGTCTCCAACACGATCCAACAAGCGGATCAACAAGACACACACACGCTGCGACAAGTGCAGCACTCCACACACACAAACACTAAGATCTGGATAAATCCACACACACACGTAGATCTAAGAAGACCTATGCATACACGAATCAAGTACGACACACACACACACGACCACGGATCCAACAACGATCCACACACACACGAGTTTGCAGTTTATAAAAAACACAAATCTGAAACTATAAAGCACAAAACACAAACATGAATAAACCACAGTTTAGAAAGCTCCTGATTTAGGCTCCCCCTGAGTGTGTGCTCTAGATGTTCGCATTGATTCCTTCTTCACTTGAATAACTTGAGACTTAGCTTGAATGGCCTTGTATTTGATGTAGATCTTCTTACACGGAGTACTGTTCACGGCTACATTACCCTTCCTTCTTCCTTGGATAAATCTATGTATCTTCTTGATGCTTGTGAGCTTGTTCTCTTCCTTTGAGACTGCTGACTTCAAATGGAGCTAGAGCACCTTCAGATGATGCTTGAATGGGTCCTTCTTCCTTGTAGCATCCTTCTTCTTCTTCCCTTGGATCACCTTGAGTTGATGAAGAGGTGTATGGATGTAGCTTTGAACCTTGATTGCTTCTACACCTTCTTGGAGGTAGATGGCTTCAGAAATACCTTGAATGGGTTGGAGATAGATGAAGAGCTTGCAGCACGAGGTACTGTTCACGGAGCTACAGTGCCTCTTCTTCCTCCTTGGACAGCCTCCCCTTTGGATCTCTTGGATAATTAGGGTTATGACTCAAATAGAATGTTTTATAACCCTTGGAAGGTCTATGGACAAGCCCTAGACCAGATCCACAAATTCTGGAGGGTTTGGTGGCTTTCGGATTAAACAATAGCAAGAGGAGATGCTTCTTTCGAGATGGACAAAAGTCAATATTTTTGGCTTATCGGGGCTGGCGGTCGACCTGCAGAGGCTGGCGGTCGACCGCTACTGAGAGAACTGCTGGCCGTTGGTTTCTGGAAATTCCGGTCGACCGCTATTGGGCTGGCGGTCGACCGCCACTGTGAATCCCTGTAGGCGGTGAGCTACTGGCAGGGGCGGTCGACCGCCCCTGAGCTGGCGGTCGACCGCCAGCTGGGCAGACCCCGGGTTTTCCCGGGTCGGTCCGTTAACCTCTTCAGCTCCGTCGCTTAAGTTATTTAGCAGCCCGTTCATGTCTGTGGCATCACCCTTGACAGTTTAGAAGGTGTCAACTGAGTCTTTGACCTTGTGGATTTTTACTGAGTGTTTTGACCAATGGTTCTTGACAGTAAATGACATATACCACCTGTTTTGGATTGTAGAGGAGCAGGGTGCTCATCCACATGTTTGGTTCACCAGGTGACTGACATGTGTTTGATCCTGCAAGCAAGATAGTCAAGGTTAATACCATGCTTGTTCCCGTTGAAGAGGCTATGAAACCTCTTGCCTCTTGTAAAACCAACATATGTAAACCAAGGATCAAGACCATGTAATCGTTCCCATTTGCCATCTCAACCATACATAAATAACAAGAGCATGAGCAATCAATCACAAGTTTAGTTATCATCACTTAATCACACGTTAAGTTTAGTTATCATCAAAACCATAACTTAACAATCACAACAATCATCAAAACCATAACTCAACAATCTCCCCCTTTTTGATGATGACAAACTTATTGATGATGACAAACTTAATGATAAACTTATTAATGATGATACAACATAGTGGATACAATAGAATGGCACATATATTCGTCTCCCCCTGTCACACACAATCATCAATTTTTCTCCCCCTTTGACATAAGCAAAAGGCGGGATAATGCAACTCTTTCTCCCACAATAGCAGTATCAAGCGAGCTGGAAGGAGCCAAACAAGGAAGAACAAGATTAACTCCCTTTGAAACAGTAATAGCCCATTATATCAAATCAGAAGAAGCAAGGGCAAATCATAGACGAGCAAAGTAATATGATGCTAATCAGAAGAAACCAATTGGTGATTATTCTCACAAATCAATATGATACTATTCAAAGCAAATATAGTCAAGCATGTATTGATACCAATTGAAGATGGTGATTGGCCTCAAGAATATGAACCAATGGAGGAAGATGTGCACAGGATGAGGTGTTCAACAGAAAAGTATTCAAAATCTAGATCCCATGACAGATTTTCACAACAAACAAGAGCAGGAGGACATATCAAAAGGATTTTCTTTGATTTCTAAATTTTTAATTTTTTATATTTTGGTTTGAAATGCATGAAATGTAACATATGCAAGTGATGACATGTGGGATGATTAAGAGCTATCAAACCAATACGTATATATACATGCAACACAGCTCCCCCATACTTATATAAGAAGGGAATGGATATAAGAAAGATGCAAGAGAGTCATGACAACCGGAATGCACATGTGTAGCACATGGGAAATTGTGCAATCATATAGGAGATTCATGTAATTGCTAAAGCATTCAATCAATTTTCTGAATCCATAATGAATCAAATTTTCAGATGTGTAAGTGAGTAACATGAAAAATGATAGTTACAGTATGGATATTCAGATTTTCAAATTAACACAATGAGACATTTTACAGACTGCACTTCAATTTGAGAACAGCGTATTGGAGGCTACGCTCTACCACAAAGAGTTTTCACCATCATTTTTCAACTCAACCATTCTCACAGATAGTCAGAATTTTTCAAGAGTGGTCAGGTTCAAATAATTCCTTTTTACGCGAGTAGACGCATGGAGCTCATGTCAGAATCCCCAGTTACTTAGAATAAAGAACAATTTCATCTCATTATGAACAGAGATACTAGTCAACACTTTTCAGATATGAACCACATCATGTCTCAGGTGACATGTGCTCAGTTTACTCAGTAAGACCGAGCATTGCTCTATCTTTCATTTCCATTTCAGATTTTTCAACAAAGATAGGTAGGCAGCTTTTTTCTCAACTGTCTCTTCAACATACATGCAGCAAGTTTAACATCTCAAGAGTGTTAAAAAAAAATTCATATATCCTTATCTTTAACACTCGTTGTCACATTTTGTGCATAAAGTGTGTGAATTTGATTCAGCATGTATACCGAAAATATCATGAACTCTTAACAGGGCAGCTCCCCCTAAATAGATGTACTTATGAAATAAGAACTCTCCTAGAGTGTACGACATGAAACACTCTAATAATGACTCAAATGCAGCATTAGTTATCAAGAAGACATAAGGCCATAGAAATGACAAGGATGGGGGTGGATAACATATAATTAGCCAGCAAGCATGCAGAGGGAATGTATGCAACATGCAATGCAAATATGTAGCTGATACCAAACAAATGGATACTGATTGAATGTAGCTAATGCATGAGTACTGATGCAATGCAACCTTTGATCATATAGTAGTGGAATGGAAATGTAATATGCCAAGATAAAATGTAATGTAGTGCAAAGCTTCTGATATCAAATGAATGAGCTAATTGCAGTTAATGCATGAATTCTAATGCAATGCAAAATTAACATGGGTGCAAAGTGTGAGTTTTTAGTTTTTCATTTGAGTGAACTAAATGCACATAATGTATTGGATTCTGATGCATGCAACCTATAACTGTATAAGAATGGAAGACAGGATGTAAAAACAAGATGAGAGCTTTGATTTTCAAGCCAGTGTGGCAAAATTCTCATTGAAATCATCCACATTCTATTCATGAATCATCAAATATTTTTCATGACATGACCTTTATGAATAAGGGTGCATAAATGATTAAAATTAAGCAATGCAAATCAATTTTCAGAATTGTTCAAAATCAGATTTTTAAAGGTCATTCACAAGTGTTGAGATGAGAATTCATCTAAAAGTCAAATGTATGAATCATTTGATCACAAACTTGTTTTCAAGTTACATAGCTCAGCTCAAGGATTCATTCACAAATCAACCAATCACAATTTTTAAGATCTGGTACGAGGCGGAGATTTTAGTCCGAAGACCCAGCTCAACGCATAAGGAATGCTTCCAAGTGGACATGATCCACTCTTCCACAGAAGCCATTTGATATACCAGATATGCAATTCAATTCAAGTGTGATCATGCAATTCAAATTGAGACTATTCAATATGCAACCACTTCATACACATCTTTCAAGATTTTTAATTTTATTCAATCAATTAGGCACATTCATCACAACATGCCAGTAAATGATAATTCAAGTTTTTAGAATCAATACCTGTGACTTGAGAGTGTCACCAAGTGACAAAGACGGTAATTACATGAATTGACAAGGTTGAATTACCTTAGTTCAGGAGACAAGATTGGAAGCCTTCAATCACTAAAATCACCAACCTCACGAGGGTTGATATTTCAGCTTTTGCTTTCTTACCTTTACCTTGAGAATCTGTTTTCTTCCAAGCCTTTCACCTGATTTGCCTTGGGTACTTACTTCAACACGTACAAGACTTTCACCACCTTGTACTTGAGTCGATCCTGAAAGTTATTCTACACAAAGTAGCCCATCTTCTTGTAGCAACTTGAGAGGGTTCTCATCATTTTCATCCTTGCAAGGTATTCTTCCAGTTGATTCAAGCTTAGCCCATCATCATTTGGATTTTGGGAGTATAATCTGCATCCAAAGATAGAAAGGTTTGGTTTGTCAATTTCAATTCAAATTTATTAATAATGACATGACAAATAATTTTAACAACCAACACCCCTAGACAGCTCTAGATGCAATGCATGACTCATGCGTGAACCTAAATGTTAAGCCCATATGACGAATGTGATTGCTCCCCCTTAGTGTGTGCATGAATGCAAGATGTTCAGTAACAATCCAATGCCATATGCAGCCTTTTAAGTAAATGACTCATAGTACCAGGCGGAGAACTTAGATCCGAAGATCACCTCACGCGTAGTGATAGTTTCCAGACAGGCTTAACATGTCCTTCCACATGTCACCATTTGATATACTATGTAATCATGGATGACGAAGGCAGGAGGATTGTAATGCATTATGGCATGAATACACAATGTTCAACCTTTGCATGACAGAGTATGAAAGTGTATTCCAACTCAATATATGTAGTGAAAATATGATCTGAAGAAACTTTAAGCTCTCCCACAATAAGATGCTATATGACAAGTGATATACACACAGATATTCAAACAACTATGGATGGAGTGCATGTACATACATGTGCATTATCACAAGACTATTTAGCACAATATGAATCAAACCATGACACAATTACTGAAGAGAGTGAGAGGGATATCACCTGAGTTTCTACATTTCAGTTTTTGATTTTTCTTCCAACCTGACTTATGCCACTTGACCCGTGTGCCTTACCTTCTTGATGAAAATAAATTTCATGCTTTACATTCCCAAGGCACACCTGCAAAACAGATTTCTCATTTGGCCTTCTTAGGTACCCAAATCTTTTTGGGTCCTTGTGGGTTAGCAGCAACATGGGCATGTGATTTCCAACTTTTGACAATATTCAAATCATCATTTTTATTCAAAAAATAATCATGCTTAACATTCCCAGATTTGCCAAAGTGATGGTAGAAGTCACGTGGCATCATATTCCTCCTTCTCATGGGTTCTACAGATTTGTGTGTGTGAGCATGATGTGTTGAGTGGGAGTTCTTTCTCTTCAACAAGAACCAGCAATGTGAAGTCGTATGACCCCATTTACCACAATGATTAGAATGCATGGAAGATTTTATGGTGAAAGCTCTCTTTGCATTTTTCAAAACAGCTTGGTTTCTACATGCTCTCAAGTCATCATTCTACATAGTGAAACAATCATGCATCAGGTGTCCAAGTTTTCCACAGTAAAGACAAGACATGTTTCTTTTGTTAGATGCATGGGATTTCGCATGAAAGTTTTTAGCATGCACATTTTGAACGTTCACACTGTTTCTCAGATTGGCTTGAGTTCTTGGCACAATGGGTTGCTGGGAGTTAGATTTAGAGGTGCTGGGTGTACATGTGCTATGAACAAATGAAGTGTATAACTTACTTTCAAATTTTTTCTTGTTCACAGGATTAAACCCCAGCCCTTCTCTTTGAAAGTTCACTTTCATCCCTAACAATTTGTCCAAATTTCCTTGACCATTCACAAATCTAGACAGTGAAGCATTCAAATCAAGGATTTCAGATTCAAGAGATGCAACGTGCAATTCATAGGAAACCATCTTATTTTCACACGAATTGACTTGTTCATGTAAAGTAGAATTGATCGTTTTATGACTTTCAATTTCTTGTAACAAAACATGCACTTTTTCAGATTGATCAATATTCATAGATTTCTCTTTTTCAAAAGCAAGCAATCATTCAGAAATGGTTCTATTCAATTCCTTCAGTTTCTTATTTTCTATTTCAAGATTTTTATCATGAGCAAACTCATTTTGACCATTGTTCATAAGACTTACTCTCTCTCTCAGCTCTTTGTTTTCATTTCTCAAAGAAGAAATTTGATCTTTATGAATTTCAATGTCGAACACATGACCATCAATCAATTCCTTCAAGTGTGAGCATTCTTTACATGGAGAATCACATTTATTTTGTTCAACACTCTTTACATGGAGAATCACATTTATTTTGTTCAACACTCTTTTTCAATTTTGTGTTTTCAGACTTAACGTTCTTGTACTTATCAACCAATTCTTCATAGGCATTCAATAACTCTTCATAGTCAAGTTCATCTTCATTATCAGAGTCGGAGTTTACCTTTGAACTTGATTCACTTTGCTGATCGCTCCCTTGTTCACTCATGCCTGCTACAAGACATTGGTTTCTATGCTCTTCTCGGATTTTTGTTAATCCATCCAAGATGTCCTTCGCGGATCTGCAATGGGAGACAAAAGGAAAGTGCTTAGAATTGACTGCAGCAATAAGCACTTTTAAAACTAAGCAATTTTGATCATGTTTCAATTTTTGATTTTCAGTCCAGACATTTTTATCCTTAGGCAACTAATAAGGGCCATATGAAATAAGCTTCCATAGCTTAGGGTCATATGAGTTGCCAAGACTGCACATTCTTCTAGCCACAAATCAAAATTGCAAACATCAAACACGGGTGGGGAGTTCAAGGTGTACATCATGGTAGTCATTGATCTGGATCACTCTAGATCCTTAGATCTATGAAGTTAGAGCCTTGGCTCTGATGCCAATTGAAGTCCCGCGATCAATGACACCCAAGAGGGGGGTGAATTGGGTGATAACAAATTTTAAGAAAACTTTTGGCTTTTTACAAAATATGTGATAAATAATAATTAGCAATTGAAAACTAATTAACCAATTCTCTCAATCTTTCCGTTCCCACATGACCATACAACGAAAACAATCAAACCACACAAATAACACACAATGCACAGTGATTTTTAAGGTGGTTCCGTTCCTACATCCACTCCTCACCAAACCCGGTGAGGCTTCACTCGGGGATAAATCCCCAAACGGAGACGACGCTCCAACCACACACGCAGGACAATGCCTACCCACACACACGGGGACGCGCCCCAAAACACACACACACACCGAGATGAAGTCTCCAACACGATCCAACAAGCGGATCAACAAGACACACACACACTGCGACAAGTGCAGCACTCCACACACACAAACACTAAGATCTAGATAAATCCACACACACACGCAGATCTAAGAAGACCTACGCATACATGAATCAAGTACGACACACACACACACGACCACGGATCCAACAACGATCCACACACACACGAGTTTGCAATTTATAAGAAACACAAATCTGAAACTATAAAGCACAAAACACAAACATGAATAAACCACAGTTTAGAAAGCCCCTAATTTAGGCTCCCCCTGAGTGTGTGCTCTGGATGTTCACATTGATTCCTTCTTCACTTGAATAGCTTGAGACTTAGCTTGAATGGCCTTGTATTTGATGTAGATCTTCTTGCACAGAGTACTGTTCACGACTACAGTACCCTTCCTTCTTCCTTGGACAAATCCATGTATCTTCTTGATGCTTGTGAGCTTGTTCTCTTCCTTTGAGACTGCTGACTTCAAATGGAGCTAGAGCACCTTCAGATGATGCTTGAATGGCTCCTTATTCCTTGTAGCATCCTTCTTCTTCTTCCCTTGGATCACCTTGAGTTGATGAAGAGGTGTATGGATGTAGCTTTGAACCTTGATTGCTTCTACACCTTCTTGGAGGTAGATGGCTTCAGAAATACCTTGAATGGGTTGGAGATAGATGAAGAGCTTGCTGCACGAGGTACTGTTCACGGAGCTACAGTACCTCTTCTTCCTCCTTGGACAGTCTCCCCTTTGGATCTCTTGGATAATTAGGGTTATGACTCAAATAGGATGTTTTATAACCCTTGGAAGGTCTATGGACAAGCCCTAGACCAGATCCACAAATTCTGGAGGGTTTGGTGGCTTTGGAATTAAATAATAGCAAGAGGAGATGCTTCTTTCGAGATGGACAAAAGTTAATATTTTTGGCTTATCGGGGCTGGCGGTCGACTTGCAGAGGCTGGCGGTCGACCGCTACTGAGAGAACTGCTGGCCGTTGGTTTCTGGGAATTTCGGTCGACCGCTACTGGGCTGGCGGTCGACCGCCACTGTGAATCAATGTAGGCGGTGCGCTGCTGGAAGGGGCGGTCGACCGCCCCTGAGCTGGCGGTCGACCGCCAGTTGGGCAGACCCCGGGTTTTCCCGGGTCAGTCCGTTAACCTCTTCAACTCCGTCGCTTAAATCCTTTAGCAGCCCGTTCATGTCTGTGGCATCACCCTTGACAGTTTAGAAGGTGTCAACTGAGTCTTTGACCTTGTGGATTTTTACTGAGTGTTTTGACCAATGGTTCTTGACAGTAAAGGACATATACCACCTGTTTTGGATTGTAGAGGAGTAGGGTGCTCATCCACATGTTTGGTTCACCAGGTGACTGCCATGTGTTTGATCCTGCAAGCAAGATAGTCAAGGTTAATACCATGCTTGTTCCCGTTGAAGAGGTTATGAAACCTCTTGCCTCTTATAAAACCAACATATGCAAACCAAGGATCAAGACCATATAACCGTTCCCATTTACCATCTCAACCATACATAAATAACAAGAGCATGAGCAATCAATCACAAGTTTAGTTATCATCACTTAATCACACATTAAGTTTATTTATCATCAAAACCATAACTTAACAATCACAACAATCATCAAAACCATAACTCAACAGTTCGGTTGTTAGCCCACTACGTCCACCCCTCACCAAACTCGGTGAGGCTTTCCGGCTGACACATAGCTTGATCCGCTGAGCAGCACAGCCTGCTTACACGGCTGATCAACACAGCTTGCTATCCGCTGACTAACAGCTTGAACCGCTGACTAACAACTTGACAATCACCCAGAGGAGCAGATCCTCTCTTCCTCTGAAACCACAGAGGGAACCCGATCCCTAAACAGGGGATCAGATGATCAAGATGAAAAGATGATAGACGAACCGAAACAAAAGAAAGGAAATACTGCAAGTGCAGTGGAGAAACAATAGTGACAATGTAGACACCAACTGAGGAAATAGATCAAGACATGGGAGCTGGTGGTTGCAGCTACAAGATTAGATCCAGGGATCTCTTTCTTCAAGCACCGATAGACTACAAGATATGTCTTCTCTCAAGGCTGCTCTCTCTTCTTCTTCTTCTTCTTCTCTAACAGCACTGGACTATGTCAAATAGGTGTTGGGGCTGCTCTCACGCTTCTTAGGAATATTCTTGGTAGATTGGTCTAGGGCGTAGCACTTTGTGGATGGCACCAGCAGCAACAGTAGCTCCATGGGAAGCTAGATATTATACATATATACAGCGTGCCACGCGGTCACTTGGTGAGGAACCTTTTCCCGCCAAGTGCTTTCTTTACTTTGAAGAAGATGCTCTGCAAGATTTGGCATGAGTTAAATTGCTTTTAGTACAAGAATAGTACGATGAGAGACTTGTGTGAAGAGGCAGACTAAATCTCCCTTTGGTCAGTGTTGCGCCCATTTTTTTCATGCCAATTAACCGGGGTGAGGGAAGGAATACAGCGGGAAGGAAAACACGGGAGTTTGATGTATCTCGGCTATCCTCCTTACGGATGCATGCCTCTCACGGCGGTATCGGGCACTCCCCTTTCACGGAAACTCGAAGAGGGTTGAATGGCACGGAAGTGTCGGGATAAGGGTTAACCAGACAAGATGCGGGCTTGCCAGTCGATCTCTCGACAATCACTCATGGAACCAATGTTTGACCAGGGAAGCGCCACCAGGGCGTGGCATGTGGGCTCGGGTGATCGGGCGACACGTGGAGAGAAGGGGTTCCATGGGTGTGAGTGCGTAGGCGATTGCGGGAATCGTGTACAGGACGTCTTTCCCCACCGGCCGCAAGCAACCGGTGTTTATTTACATCGGATTAAATCCGAATACCTTCGTTCCATGCTGAAGAAAAGTCTGTATATGTGTCTGAAGCCGTGGGCAGAGGGCTGGGGGCATTCAGCAGCTAGGGGTACGTGTTGGACCGAGGGGTGTTTGCTGGGGGTTAGGGTGTCAGGCATGGATGTCGAGGAGACTGAAGGCCGGGACGTGGATGCGAGAGCACTCGTCCAATCGGCGGTGTTGTGCTGAGACGTATATTTCTTTATAGGAAAGTCGTAACGGACAAAGTACAACTGGCGCATGTCACGGGATAATTCCGACACGTGGGTCGGTCCCCGGGTCGTTGCGTGATGAGTGAGCACTTATGCGTTTTACAGAGGGCTCCTCCCGTGACATGGGCCATGGCCGCGTTGCCGAACGGGGGCCTATGACTGGATAACTGAGGGGATACATGGATCCGGTATCTGGGCGAGGGTCGGTCGCGACTCGAGTTGAGCAGTCAGACATGGCCTCGTAACTATGAGTAAGCATGACGTCATGGCACGCGTGTTGTTGCGACCGACGGGCGTGCGAAGGGAAATCCCGGCATGAGGGGATGTCCGCTCGTATCACGACATCTCACATACGGTGGGTGTTGACTTGTGTGTGACGGCTACATACGGCATGAGGGGAGTGCGAACGACATACCCCCGGCGTAGTAGACCGTCGAACAAGTCACCCACACATAATTCTCCTTTGCCCGTTGCTTGGGGCCGCGCTTGAAGTCTTGTGCCTGCGATCAGATGCCTTGGATTCGATGCCCCACCCCTTGAGCTCCTAAGGGGTATTTATAGGGGAAGCTGAAGGGTCACAAGGGGTTTACGCGGACCAGCCAGGGGGGTGAGCTGGTCCGCGTAAACCCAATTGAATAGTGGGTTACGGATTGAGAGAGAGGGGGAAAGAGGTTTACGCGGACCAGCTAGGGGGGCCTGGCTGGTCCGCCTAAACCCCCCATGGGGGGGTGGGGGTTTAGGCGGGTTGGCTTTTTTTTTCTTTTTTAAAGAAGTAAATTTTTTTTTTAATTGAATAGGGGTTTACGCGGACCAGCCAGGGGGCCTGGCTGGTCCGCCTAAACCCCCCCCCCCAAGGGGGTTTAGGCGGACCAGCCAAGGGGCCCTGGTTGGTCCGCCTAAACCCCTCCTGGGGGGTTTAGGCTGGTTCGCAAGGAGAGAGAGTGGGGGCTGGTCCCCACCCTATAAAATGTGATTTTGGCCTTTTTTTCTTCCTAATTTAACTAAGAAAGAAAAGGACAAGTGGGTGAAGGATACGTGGCGGCTTGTGGAGACTTGTGCGTGTTGACTTGAGGCCGAGCCCGTCGTTCTATCGCTTTGCGCTTCCACGTCTGCGTGTTGACCCCTCGAACTGGTACGGCACACGAACCGCATCGTAGGACTGTAACTGGGCGAACCGAGGCTGAGTGGGGTTGTGGGACCACCGGGCTGGAGGGAGGGGTGTGGCCCCCAGGGAGTTCGCCCTCCCTGGGGCGCGCGGCCATGCCCCCGGGGTGAACTGGCCCCGGGCTGGCTGTAACCCCGAGGAATGGCCCCCAAGGGTCTTCTCGTGTTGTCTGGGGATGTCCTTTGATGGACTTTTAACTTCAGAAGGCTGGCACGGGCCTGTAGGGCCGTTGTTCTTGAAGTCGGAGTAGTCAATGGCAAGGTGTTCGGGCAAATGCCCGACACACCCCGGGTTGCCGAACGAGCCGCGTTAGTGGCCGACGGGCCTTGGATTTGGCCTAGGGCCAAGAGTAGAAGTCCCTAGGGGCTGGGAGGAGGCACCTTGGGCCCATGAGCTTTACCTCGTGCTACGTGCCATGTTGTACGGCAGGTTGGCAGGGTAGCCTCGGGTTGGCCTGAGAGCTAAGTTTAGTGGCTTGTTGCCACGTGTCTGAGGGTCGGGGGTGGCCCCGACTTGCTGGGGGATCGTTGTAGGACCCCATTGGTGTACTGGAACCACGGGGTGGCCCATGGGTTGGTGTAGAAGGGTTGAAACACGCACGCCCATAAGGTGTTCGGCAGAATGCCGAACACACGTGTGTGAGCCGTACACGCGTGCTGCGGGCCTCCAAGGCCTGTGGTTGACTTGCTCGGGTCTCCCTTTGACCTTGGAGGGTTAGATGAAGACCCTCGGAGTGGGCCGACGACTCTTTTACTGGATGCCACGTGGTGTGGCTTAGCGTCGGGGCGCCCCCCGGTGGTCCCAGGCGGCCATGTGGAACGTGGGCAAAACCCGTATGAAAGTGATCGGGATCGACCCCGAACAATTGCTGGTGTTGCCGCCTGTCACGGCAAGTTGGTTGGGACCCCTGTGCGGACCTGCAGGGTTGTAGAAAGGGCTAGGTAGACAGTGTCTTGAAGGTGTTCGGGGAAATGCCCGAGTCCTTATTTACGGGTATTTTGGCTGGGAAATAGTCTGGGTACAACAAATGCCCCCCATGGGGCATGCGTCGGAGGCGGGGACGAGGGCGTACGGCCCGTGATATCCTCTTTGTGGGTTATTGTAGTTGTATTTTCACGCTTCACATGTCTTTATTTTGCTGTGTTGCACATGTGGATTTTCTGATATGCTGACTCTTTTTCTGGGTGCCTTGTCTTGCAGCTATGGCACGCTTCGGCAGAGACGGGAGGGTCCCAAGGTGGATGGCTCGGGAGGAGGATCACTGGGTACAGTGGACTGATTGACCGATGTGCCCTCTAGATGCACATGTGAACACCGTGGTTGGTATGGAGCAGCTGGACCGGGGCCATCTAGTCGTGGCAGAGGGTCCGATAGGTGAGAGGACAGCTGGAGCAGGGGCCGTGGAGGTGGCCAGTGTTCTGGAGGCGGGTGAGCTATACAGTTACGACCGAAGCGGGGGTTATCCATTGGAGTTCCCCCTGGATCATCATCTGCTTGAATTCATCTGCGGCTATGTCCCTCCTGGCGTGGAGGAGGGCGACTCGCAGATTTCGGGAGCCTGTCGCCAGCTTGAGCGGGCCATCCTGATTGGCAGGGACATCTTGCTTGGTACCACTTTCTGCAGCTACCCGAGCTTTTCAAAGGACTACTGGAGGCAGCGCTAGTTTCCCAGCGTTGATTGTCTAGGGTTCTTTGGCATGGCAGAGCAGTCCGGAGTCAGAGTTGGGCCGATTGGCCCCGCTAGCTGGGACTTGCACGGCCACCACCGCACAAAGACAGAGGGAATTGCTGGATTGGTATTAGAGCCCGATTGTGTGCAGTACACTGGAGAGGGCTACAATGACCACAGTATGCTGAATGGAATCATGCGGTAGACCGTCACTAGCTGGTATGGCCGCTGGATAGTGATCCCGTCACATTACTACCGCCAGGGTGCCATAGAGTGGTTGATGGGGATTGTCCACCACTACCGGGTATTGTTGGAGCGAGCTGGGATCAGGTACGCGGTGACTGCCGCTCTGTACGCGTACCCGTGCTACACTAGATTGCTGCAGGGCCTGCTGGAGCATTTCAACCGTCGTTGGAACACGGTGGCAACAGCATAGGGAGAGACCAGCCTTGACTTGTGGTCTCTGTTCAGGATTTCTGGCTTGCCGATTATCGGCGAAGGGTACAAGGAGGTAGTGCTGGATGACCTCCACCGCAGTCACACTGACGGACTGGGAAGATATCGAGTACCTTACAGTTATCGGTATCTGATAAAGACTTGGAGAGATTTGGCTCTGGCAGGGAGAGAAAGAGCTGCTCAGACTCCCCGGGTACCACTGAATGTATGGGTCCGTCATTTCTACAACGGGCCATTTTGCTTTTACCAGGAGTCGCCAAGGATCAGACTCCATGGGAGGAGTACACGGAGGTGAAGCTACGCTTTCAAACGTACTCCAGATACGTGTATGCACCGCGGGAGGGATGGAATCCCCATGGTTTGCCAGACGTGACATATCTTGCAGCGTATCTGGCATATTGGCTGGCGACTTTTGTAGTTCCTCACGGAGAGGATGGGTTGTTGAGAGCCAAGTTGTTGTGGCCGGCTTGCTTGTTGGCTGAGGGGAGGCAGTTGGCTCTAGCTCCTGCTGCCCTGGCCAACATCTACCAGGGGATTGGAGTTCTAGTGGCACACTCAGCACCGAGGGAGAGGAGTATACTTCTGCCGACCCACTACCTTAGTGTGTGGGCCGGGTTACTATTCCCGAGACTGGTGACGCGAGGTGCTGTGGCGAACCCGACGGCACCACTTTTGTTCAGCTTTACTGGGCAGCCGGATGGAGACACAGAGGAGCAGCTCGAGGGGGCCAGGAGGGCCCTTTGTTACCTGCCCACCTAGGGTGAAGAGGGACTGCCCTTCGATAGTGCCGCGAGGGACTCTGGCCTCTTTCTGGGGCTTCAGGTGGAGGGGCGACCAGCGCCCACCCCAGTCAGGGGGCGACCGATGCGAGACCGCGGACTGAGTGGATATTGAGCACCCGAGCAGCCGTGTTGGCATTGCACCGGTCGGTGATGAGTTTCTTGGAGCCATACTACCCACATCGCTTTGCCAGAAACTTCAGGTACGACCAGAGGATTCCGCCAACAGGGAGTTCCATCTGACAGGCAGGCAGTACAAGGGCAAGTGTAAGACCCCAATTTTCTGTATAGAATATTAAATTTCATAAATAGTAAATTTTGAATAGTGATGTGGTAAATAGTAAATAGTGAAAATTTTGACTATCATATAGAAATTCTGAAAAATGGTAGTTAAATAGTAAACACAATGATAAACACTTTGGTCTTCTGTGCCTGACCCTAATAAAATCATTTACATGGCTTAATCGGTGATTTAAGCCTGACTTAAAAACGCGGAAAACACTATTCATAGTAAAATACGACTACCTTAGAAAAATCTATAAAAATCACAATTGATAGAGCATATTTTTATTAACAACTTTGTCTTCTTGAGTATAATCGATAAAATATCAGAAACTCTATCTATCGACTAAATCGTTAGAATTCGTTAGAATTTGATTAACTATTATTTTAATCCTAAGATTGGATCGGTTAGAAATTAACCTTGTGATAAAAATCCACAAAAATAATAAATGGATTCCTCATAAGTTGTATAACAATTTTGTCTTCTGGGTCAAACTCGTTAAAAATCATTTAGTGAGGTTAATTAGTGGTTTTAGTTAGAAATACTTAATCACATGATTAAGGAGGATTAGCCAAATCCTTACCCAAATAAACACGTGGAAACGTGTTTCAGTCGGTAGCCCGCGTCGTCAACGCCGGCCATCCCCTTTGCGGCGCCGTGTCCGACTAACCCTTGGCGCGGGAGAGTCTTCTACGAGTATGCAACCCTATAAATAAGGAGGCTTAGCCTCTTCCCTTCTCTGCTAAAGCCCTGTTAAGCTCTGTTGCTGCAAGGGATCGCAGGAAGATACTATTCATCTTCTTCTTCCTCCGTATTCTTCTTTGTCCTTCAATTAAGGTAGGTAACCAAGGCCCAAATGATTAAAGTGAAAATATGGATTGTTAGTAATCATGTTAGCTTTCATTTAGTAGCAAAATCATGATTTATCATTACAGTTATGATTTAATTCAGATTTTATCACCATCGTTATCATGCTTAAACTTATCACCATCGTTATCATGCTTAAACTTATCACCATCGTTATCATGCTTAAACTCAGTTTTAAGAGTTCCTGGTTTGATCGGACTTCTGTTCGTTTTAACGGTTAGTACCTGTTTTTAACTCTTTTGACACCCAAGTTGTATAACAGCCCAAATTAAACCGCTGTATATATGTCAAAACGGCCTAATTAGAACCGCTGTATGTCCAGTAGGTTTAGCGGCCCATTTAAGACCGTTAAATTGTCCAGAGACCAAAATATTCAGTCCAGAGACCAAAAATACTCAGTGTTAATCAGGGTAAAACAACGTTAATCAACAAGATTATCAACCCATATAACAACAGAATAAATAGATGAGTAAATGATAAAAATTTACTTTCTGTTGCAATATTTACTTTTTGGAAAATTCTGGTTAAAATTACTAAAACATGGTTAAAATGAAATTATTCACTTGTAAAATTCTTGGTAAATTGGTTAATCATGTTAAAATTTACCTTGGGTAAATTCTGTAAATTTTACTGTAGAACAGAAATTTAAATGGCAGACTTATGGCAAGTCTTGGCCAGTTAGACCGGACACTCCATCCGGTAAATTACCCTATTTTTACCGTGTGACATTTTTACCGTGGTAAATCCCGAGTTGGCAACAGGATTACATGATTACTGGTTTTACTTGAGTATATTAAATGGCCCGATACACATCGTTTTAATTTGATTAATTGACCGATTACCCTTGGTTAAATCTTCGGTCATATTCGAGCCCGGAATCGACCATTGGGCAGTAACCATATTGGTTTACTTGTCATTGGCGACCCGGAAGCCATTTGGCATATTTTACTTCTCTTCTAGTCGTACTGACTACGACCGGAAATTGTTACCGTTATACTAAATACGGATTCTCTAGAATCGTATATCTTGAATACGGCCTCGTACGGTCCATATAATCGTTCTTCGGAACTTACTTCCCTTCTCTCGAACGGATTACTGTCGACCGTTCTTTCTTGACTCCGTAACTCGTTACTCGTGTGAGTACGGCCCGGTATTTGCCGTACGACAACCCTCAGTTTTGGGTTTTATCGTGATTATATTCTCGAATCCGAGGACAAGTGTGGTCCTCTAATCTGAGCATTGACAGAAATTCATCTGATTAAATTGGCCATAATTTGACTATGTCGAGACGGTGGATCGTTGATCCAATAAAATCAATGCTAACGCACCATAAGGGCCCGGTCTGGTCCTGGGGAGAGCGCCCGAAAGTAGTGAGCCCATGGGATGTTAATGACAGGGTGTGGCATTGCACCCGAGTGCAGGAATATACAGTGTACGTCTATGACAAACTCTCGTTACTTGATCGTGTGATTGTGCCGGAATACGTATTTATACTACTTGGCCAAATTTACTATTGTTACTTGTTATCTCTTGTTTATTACTTGTGGTAAATTCATGTACAAAGTTATTTCTTGACCTTGCAAGATATCTCTCTACATTGTTTATTGTCTTTCTTTATCGTATCGTTATCTCTTGTCATTAGTTTTACTGCATTTCATATAAACTGTAATAAATTGTTAATCACTTATATTTGCCATGGTTATCTACTGAGCGCGTTAGCTCATACCCTACTTGTTTCCCCCCTTTTTTTCCAGGTAATGATCTTACTATCGGGGATGGACTGGAGTGACACAGAGTGATAGTTAGTAAATTGAGTCAGTTGAGTTTAAAGAATTGTACTAGTTTCAGTCATACTATTTGGCTATAGTTGTTCTACTTCAGTTGTAACTTTTATTATTATCAATAAAAGGAAGTTTGGTTATTTGGTTAATTGTCTCTTTCAACTCTGGTGTAAATGGTTTGGAAATAATACCATTTCTTTCTAGCTCGTGTGCCCCTAACTGTACGTCCCGAGATTCCGCATCGGGGCATGACAGTTTAGTTGGTATCAGAGCTTAGGTCAATTTGTCCTAGGTATTTTACTTTAAGGTTATAGGTTATTGGTTATAGGTTTAAGTTTAAGAACCCGACCTGGTGAGATTGGGTAGAAATTGGGTTAAGTCTTTAGCCGTAAATCATACTCTTCTTTTATAAGAAGTTCTTCTCTCATAAATAATCTCTTGACTATTTTAAATAAAGGTACTAGAAATGGCAGCTGACCGCGCTGAGATGAGGAACCTCCAGCGTACGGTCCAAGGCCTGACACAGGCGTTGCAGCAAGTGGCTCAAGCTGGAGCCGCAGCACATCATGGCACTGGTGACTTGTACCGGAACTTTCAAGGAATGAACCCGCCTAGATTTGCTGGTTCTATTGACCCGGATGAGGCCGAGCATTGGCTCGATGATATGAGGAGAATAGTTGAGGTTATGCAATGCACTGACCAAGAGCGTGTCCTTCTATCTACGTTCCAACTGGAGCGAGATGCACGTACTTGGTGGGAGTCCGTCAAAGCAACTCTCGGTGATCACCAAGTATCGTGGGAAGAATTCGAGGAGTATTTCAATGGGAAGTATTTCTCTGACCGTGTCCAAGAAAAGAAGGCAGCGGATTTCACAGCTTTGAAGCAGCGAGGTTCGTCAGTGGCAGAGTATGAGGCATAGTTCGCCCGACTTTCTCGCTATGCAATGCATCTTATTTCTACTGAGAAGATGAAGGCGAGACGATTTCTCAACGGGTTGAAGCTCCATTATATTAATCAACTGGCACCATTGGAAATTTCTACCTATCCTGAGATGGTGAGAAAGGCACAAGTATTGGAGGATACTCTTGAGATGACGGAGCGTATTCGTGGTCAAGGTAACAAGCAAGAACAACCAAAGCCATTCAAGAATGCCAAAACCGGATTTGGCACTAGCACTAGCAAGAAGAGACCTTTTATTGGTTCTGGAACTGGTTCTAGCTCTGGTTCTGGTTCGTGGAAAGGCAAGATGCCGAGACAAGAAGACAAGAAACCTGACACTATGGTACCATTCAAGGGCATCTGCAAGTTTTGTGATCATCCTGGCCATAAGATGGAGGAATGTTGGCGCAAGATAGGCGCATGTTTGCGTTGTGGGAGCAAGGAGCACCGTATCCCTGATTGCCCCTTATTGGCAGAGAAAGCTACCCCGGCAAAACCTTTGGCTTTCAAGAAGCCGCAAGGAAAGCTCCAGGCTCTTCATGTTAATAAAGCGGAAACCACCGATAGCGGTGGGCTCGTCGAAGGTACTCTCATTATACTCGACAAGTCAGCTTTTGTTCTATTTGACACTGGTGCAACACATTCTTTTATTTCTCGGTGATTCGCTAAGTCTTTAGCTGTGGAACCTGTTTTGATGAGTTCTCCATTAGAAATATCAACCCCTATTGGTTCTAGATCAGCTATTCAGCATTTTTATCCTTCTAGCAAGGTTATGGTGAATGATCAGAATTTTCCGGCTGATTTAGTTTGCATGGACATGAAAGATTACGATGTAATCCTCGGAGCTGATTGGTTGGCTCGATATGAGGCCAATGTTCATTGCAGTTCTTGTTCCGTATCTTTTTCTAGACACCTCGGATTATCCTTCAAGGGAGTTAAACACCCTAGCTCTATCTCTCTTATCTCGACGCTTCGAGCTGATAAGCTATTAAGACGTGGATGCGAAGCTTTTTTGGCTTTCGTTTATGCGTCCCCGGAGCAACAGATCGAGATTAAGGACATTTCTGTTGTCCGAGATTTCCCTGATGTTTTTCCAGAGGAGTTACCAGGAATTCCGCCTGAGCGGGAAGTCACATTCTCTATTGATCTTATTCATGGGTCATCTCCTGTTTCTAAGGCTCCTTATCGCATGTCTCCTGCGGAATTGCGGGAATTGAAGCAGCAATTGTTGGAATTACTCGAGAAGGGTTTTATTCGCCCGAGTGTTTCCCCTTGGGGAGCCCCTGTGTTGTTTGTTCGAAAGAAGGATGGTTCGATGAGACTGTGCATCGATTATCGGCAACTCAATCAGTTGACAGTCAATAACAAGTATCCATTACCGAGGATTGATGAGTTATTTGACCAGATAGCGGGAGCTCAGTATTTTTCTAAGATCGATCTTCGATCTGGATATCATCAGTTGCGGATTAAGGATGAAGATATTTATAAATCTGCTTTCCGCAGCCGGTATGGTCATTTTGAGTTTGTCGTTATGCCTTTTGGTTTGACAAACGCACCGGCAGCCTTTATGCAGTTAATGAACAGTGTATTTCGACCCTATCTTGATCGGTGGGTCGTGGTATTCATAGACGATATCTTGATATATTCCAAGAGTGAAGAAGAGCATGTCAAGCATCTGAGGATGGCTTTGCAATTGCTGAGAGATCATCAGCTTTATGCCAAATTGAGCAAGTGCGACTTTTGGCTGAAAGAGGTGTCCTTTCTAGGGCATATTATTTCCAAGAATGGAATTTCTGTTGATCTATCGAAGGTGGAAGCAGTAAAGAATTGGGAACAGCCTACCTGTGTGACTGAAGTAAGGAGTTTTCTAGGCCTAGCTGGCTATTATAGAAGGTTTATTCAGGATTTCTCGAAGATTGCGGTACCTCTTACGAAATTAACCCGCAAAGAGATCAAGTTCGAGTGGTCAATTGAATGCCAACGGAGTTTCCAGACTCTAAAGGATTGTTTGACTACTGCACCTGTTTTGACCTTACCTTCTGGTGAGGGTGGTTTCGTGGTATACACGGATGCATCAGGTATTGGCTTAGGCTGTGTACTTATGCAGCACGGCGAAGTGATTGCCTATTCTTCTAGACAGTTAAGAAAGCATGAAGTTAATTATCCAGTTCATGATTTGGAGTTAGCAGCAGTGATATTTGCATTAAAGATTTGGAGACACTACCTATATGGTGAGACATTCACGGTATTCTCAGATCACAAAAGTTTGAAATATTTGTTCTCTCATAAGGACTTGAACATGAGGCAGAGAAGATGGTTGGAGTATATAAAGGACTTCGATTTCTCTATTGAGTATCACCCTGGCAAAGGCAATGTAGTGGCCGATGCTTTAAGTCGGAAGACTGCAGTTAAGTTATCCAGTCTTATGTTACAAGAGTGGAAACTACTGGAACAATTGGCTAGTTTGGATCTCAATGTAGATAATGATCGGGTTTTGATTTCCCAGATTCAACTCAAGCCCGAACTATTAATGGAAATCAAATTATTACAAGATAATGATCCCGAGCTAGTAGAGATTAAAGGGAGCTTGAATAGCAAACCTGATTTCTCGGTAGCTGATGATGGAAGGCTATTATTTCAAGGTAGAACTTGTGTACCGGATGACGCAAAGATAAAGAATCGGATTCTCGAGGAAGCTCATAGATCCCGATATACTATCCATCCGGGAGGCACTAAGATGTTCAAAGATTTGAAAAGATCTTTTTGGTGGCCGAACATGAAGAGGGAAGTTGCTGATTTCGTGAGTAGATGCCTAGTGTGTCAACAAGTGAAGGCCGAGCATTTCAGACCGGCAGGAAAATTAAAGCCACTCGATATACCCCAATGGAAGTGGGAGAGTATTGGCATGGATTTCATTATGGGTCTTCCTAAGACTCGAGGTGGTTATGATGCAATATGGGTAATTGTGGATCGACTAACTAAGTCGGCACATTTCTTACCTATTAAGTCCAAGTGGACAGTTGATGTTCTAGCAGCTTTATATTTGAAGGAAGTGGTTAGACTTCATGGTATTCCAGTGAATATTATATCTGACAGAGACCCGAGATTTACATCACATTTCTGGAAGGGATTACAAGAATCTCTCGGTACGCGTCTGAATTTCAGCACTGCGTTTCATCCGCAGACAGACGGACAGACTGAAAGGACTAATCAGATAGTAGAAGATATGTTGAGAGCTTGTATGATCGACTTCGGTGGAAGTTGGAGTGATCATTTGGCATTAATAGAATTCGCCTACAACAATAGTTACCAATCCAGCATACAGATGGCACCTTTCGAGGCTTTGTATGGAAGAAGCTGTCGTTCTCCATTATGTTGGGATGAGGTAGGCGAAAGGCAATGGCTTGGACCGAATCTTATCTTGGAGTCATCACAGAATATTTGTATTATCCGAGACCGATTACTAGTGGCTCAATCGAGGCAGAAGAGTTATGCCGACAATAGAAGACGAGATTTGGAATTTCAAATTGGCGAGCATGTGTTCTTAAAAGTCTCTCCTTCGAGAGGAATTCGCCGATTCGGTATTCAGGGCAAGCTAAGCCCGAGGTATATTGGTCCATTTGAAATCCTTGATAGAGTGGGTGAAGTTGCTTATAGACTGGCTTTACCGCCGCAGTTGTCTGGCGTACATAACGTATTCCATATTTCTATATTGCGGAAATACGTATACGACCCCACTCACATCATTCAGCATGTGGATTTTGAGTTAAAGAAGGATCTGACTTATGAAGAAAGACCAGTGAAGATTCTGGATCGGAAGGAACAACAACTTCGGAATCGTTCCATACCGATGGTCAAGATTCAGTGGAGTCGGCGTGGAACCGAGGAAGCCACCTGGGAATCCGAGGACGCTATGCGGAAGCGGTATTCCGATTTGTTCTAAGGTGAGCTATTTATTCCCTTACTGTTTTTGGTTCAGTGAATTTGGAGGACCAAATTCTTTAAGTGGGGGAGGGTGTAAGACCCCAATTTTCTGTATAGAATATTAAATTTCGTAAATAGTAAATTTTGAATAATGATGTGGTAAATAGTAAATAGTGGAATTTTTGACTATCATATAGAAATTCTAAAAAATGGTAGTTACATAGTAAACATGATGATAAACAATTTGGTCTTCTGTGCCTGACCCTAATAAAATCATTTACATGGCTTAATCGGTGATTTAAGCCTGACTTAAAAACGCGGAAAATACTATTCATAGTAAAATACGACTACCTTAGAAAAATCTATAAAAATCACAATTGATAGAGCATATTTTTATTAACAACTTTGTCGTCTTGAGTATAATCGGTAAAATATCAGAAACTCTATCTATCGACTAAATCGTTAGAATTCGTTAGAATTTGATTAACTATTATTTTAATCCTAAGATTGGATCGGTTAGAAATTAACCTTGTGATAAAAATCCACAAAAATAATAAATGGATTCCTCGTAAGTTGTATAACAATTTTGTCTTCTGGGTCAAACTCATTAAAAATCATTTAGTGAGGTTAATTAGTGGTTTTAGTTAGAAATACTTAATCACATGATTAAGGAGGATTAGCCAAATCCTTACCCAAATAAACACGTGGAAACGTGTTTCAGTCGGCAGCCCGCGTCGTCAACGCCGGCCATCCCCTTTGCGGCGCTGTGTCCGACTAACCCTTGGCGCGGGAGAGTCTTCTACGAGTATGCAACCCTATAAATAAGGAGGCTTAGCCTCTTCCCTTCTCTGCTAAAGCCCTGTTAAGCTCTGTTGCTGCAAGGGATCGCAGGAAGATACTATTCATCTTCTTCTTCCTCCGTATTCTTCTTTGTCCTTCAATTAAGGTAGGTAACCAAGGCCCAAATGATTAAAGTGAAAATATGGATTGTTAGTAATCATGTTAGCTTTCATTTAGTAGCAAAATCATGATTTATCATTACAGTTATGATTTAATTCAGATTTTATCACCATCGTTATCATGCTTAAACTTATCACCATCGTTATCATGCTTAAACTCAGTTTTAAGAGTTCCTGGTTTGATCGGACTTCTGTTCGTTTTAACGGTTAGTACCTGTTTTTAACTCTTTTGACACCCAAGTTGTATAACAGCCCAAATTAAACCGCTGTATATATGTCAAAACGGCCTAATTAGAATCGATGTATGTCCAGTAGGTTTAGCGACCCATTTAAGACCGTTAAATTGTCCAGAGACCAAAATATTCAGTCCAGAGACCAAAAATACTCAGTGTTAATCAGGGTAAAACAACGTTAATCAACAAGATTATCAACCCATATAACAACATAATAAATAGATGAGTAAATAATAAAAATTTACTTTCTGTTGCAATATTTACTTTTTGGAAAATTCTGGTTAAAATTACTAAAACATGGTTAAAATGAAATTATTCACTTGTAAAATTCTTGGTAAATTGGTTAATCATGTTAAAATTTACCTTGGGCAAATTCTGTAAATTTTACTGTAGAACAGAAATTTAAATGGCAGACTTATGGCAAGTCTTGGCCAGTTAGACCGGACACTCCATCCGGTAAATTACCCTATTTTTACCGTGTGACATTTTTACCGTGGTAAATCCCGAGATGGCAACAGGATTACATGATTACTGGTTTTACTTGAGTATATTAAATGGCCCGATACACATCGTTTTAATTTGATTAATTGACCGATTACCCTTGGTTAAATCTTCGGTCATATTCGAGCCCGGAATCGACCATTGGGCAGTAACCATATTGGTTTACTTGTCATTGGCGACCCGGAAGCCATTTGGCATATTTTACTTCTCTTCTAGTCGTACTGACTACGACCGGAAATTGTTACCGTTATACTAAATACGGATTCTCTAGAATCGTATATCTTGAATACGGCCTCGTACGGTCCGTATAATCGTTCTTCGGAACTTACTTCCCTTCTCTCGAACGGATTACTGTCGACTGTTCTTTCTTGACTCCGTAACTCATTACTCGTGTGAGTACGGCCCGGTATTTGCCGTACGACGACCCTCAGTTTTGGGTTTTATCGTGATTATATTCTCGAATCCGAGGACAAGTGTGGTCCTCTAATCTGAGCATTGACAGAAATTCATCTGATTAAATTGGCCATAATTTGACTATGTCGAGACGGTGGATCGTTGATCCAATAAAATCAATGCTAACGCACCATAAGGGCCCGGTCTGGTCCTGGGGAGAGCGCCCGAAAGTAGTGAGCCCATGGGATGTTAATGACAGGGTGTGGCATTGCACCCGAGTGCAGGAATATACAGTGTACGTCTATGACAAACTTTCGTTACTTGATCGTGTGATCGTGCTGGAATACGTATTTATACTACTTGGCCAAATTTACTATTGTTACTTGTTATCTCTTGTTCATTACTTGTGGTAAATTCGTGTACAAAGTTATTTCTTGACCTTGCAAGATATCTCTCTACATTGTTTATTGTCTTTCTTTATCGTATCGTTATCTCTTGTCATTAGTTTTACTGCATTTCATATAAACTGTAATAAATTGTTAATCACTTATATTTGCCATGGTTATCTACTGAGCGCGTTACCTCATACCCTACTTGTTTCCCCCCTTTTTTTCCAGGTAATGATCTTACTATCAGGGATGGACTGGAGTGACACCGAGTGATAGTTAGTAAATTGAGTCAGTTGAGTTTAAAGAATTGTACTAGTTTCAGTCATACTATTTGGCTATAGTTGTTCTACTTCAGTTGTAACTTTTATTATTATCAATAAAAGGAAGTTTGGTTATTTGGTTAATTGTCTCTTTCAACTCTGGTGTAAATGGTTTGGAAATAATACCATTTCTTTCTAGCTCGCGTGCCCCTAACTGTACGTCCCGAGATTCCGCATCGGGGCGTGACAGCAAGGACACCCACCTTCTTACAGCGGCCTGGTGGGATTTCTACTATCGCCGGGAGCCGGAGCGATTACCGATGCCTGACCAGAGTCGTCGGGGATGATTTGATGTGCACTACGCCCGGTTGTGGTTCGGGCACAGCCACCTCTACAGACAGAAGGCCTCCGCGATCAGGAAGGTGGAGGAGAGTCACCTGCTGAGGGAGGATCTACCTCCCATTGCACTAGACGAGGGGTACCTGAGGACCCGTGTCGCTCGGATCCGTCAGGAGGTCGAGCGGATTGCAGCGCAGTGGCCCCGGAGTGGCCGGGGCTCATCTTCTGGGGGCCGAAGCAATGGAGGGGCACTAAATCCCCTGGGACGAGCATCGGCAGCAGCGACCGGCGCCAAGGTGTCTCGACCAAGGGCACCTAGGGCTTGGTGGACTCAGTTCTTGGAGGATTGTGGCATCTGGGGTAGAGGGCCGCTGGACCGGGAGCTTCCACACGGGAGCTTTGCCGATATAGCGGTCGATGACTGGAGACGACACATCGCCCACGCGATCGGGTCAGCTGGGCCCGTGGAGTTCGTGTCCTAGATTGAGTGCGCCCACACTCCACGGGATATTCGGGAGGCCGTCACTATGGCAGCCCGAGCCTTGGCGATAGGGATGGAGCAGCTGGTGCCTCTACCCTTGAGCCCCTTTGGGGCTTCAGGTTAGGCTTTCCTCCCTTAGTCTGTTCTCTTTCTTTCATTCTGTATGTCTTAGCTACAGAACGGAGATGTTGTATATTGCTGTGTTTATCAGCAGGTTCTGCGGCGGAGGGGGATCAGCCCTCCACGGGAACATCCTCAGGGAATGGGGACGGAGGTCTGCGGCCTCGGAGGAAACGCCCTCGTATGGCGGATGCCGCGGTTGAGACTGGTGGGTCATCTGAGGGACCCCAGACTAGAGAGCGAGTTGAGGAGGAGACGGCCTTGAGTGAGTGTTGCCCCAACCCCCTTTGTTTTTATCTGGTTTAGCCAATATGACTGACTAATTCTTATTTTGTTGGACTCGTCTGTCTATTGCAACTCCGCTGGCGACTGGTGTGGAGGCGACTTTCTTGCCCCCTCGAGATGCAGATCCCCCGCGTGAAGGGGAAGCCGGAGGGGAGGTCAACATAGAAGAGCTTACAAGTCTGCTGAGCGAACCTTTCCCCAACATGGAGGACTTTTCAGACTTTTAGTCGTTGAAAGCCACGGGAGGAGCCCGCACAGGTAGGAGTTTCAAACCTTGGGCGCATGCCGCAGCTTCGGTTTGCCTCTGGTTATTTGTTGGGACACAGGGTGAAGCGCCTGGCCAGGCCAACGAGCCAGGGTCTACGGTGGCCAGCAGTCGTCAGGGTGAGTGTCCGACCGTCGTCGAGGGGGCCTTTTTGTTGCTGTTGAGCCCCTTTTTGGCAAGCCAAAATTATTGACTTGATTTATGTTACCGGTTTGGCAGGCGAGACGCAGCGATGACCCTGGAGATGATCTGGGAATTGGCAGATGCCGGCCCGTCAGTGGCCCTGCCATCTTTTGGGGATGAGCCCGAACTGGTGACATTCGTGCCCTCAGCCACCGTTGAGGACGCGTTGGGTAGACCACCACCGTTGCTAACGAGGGTGCCTCTCCCACCTTTACCGACTGTAGTGTCGGCCTGTACGGTGGGGCTGGTGGAGTCCTCCAGTGTGGGACCGTCAGGTATGTAGCTGAGCACTTGATCATTTTGGGGTGGATTATTTGACTTTCCCATCCGTGCTCATCTTTGACTGGGATGGATTGCAGGTACCTCTTCCCCTCTAGAGGAAGGAGAGCTCCCTCGGGATACGGACCGACCGTTAGGAGATGAACCTCCCGTCGCAGCGACTACTGAGGGCGACGAGAAGTTTGTCGACATTGAGGGGGTTTCCGAAGGAGACGCCCCAACTGGTGAGCATTGGCTGGAAGGTATATGTGGCTTCTCCTTGTCTCCGCATTGGCTTTGATACAGAAGTTTACGGCAGAGTGCTGACATTTTTGTGTTATGTCTAGGACTGGAAACTGAGGAAGGGCATGGGTCGGCTCCTGTCGAGGAGGGTCAAGAGGAGCCCTCCGTCACCCCAATGGCCATTGGGGAGGATCGGGTTGCAGGTGAGTCTCTACCCTCTCTGACTCCGGCAGAGGACACTACTGGGGTGGAGGAGAGGTTACCTTCACCGACCCCAAGCGGGGAAACCACAGGCGCTGCAGGAGCTACACCAGGTGAGGGTCAGGACCTTTCTCAGGTTTTTCACCTTGTCTTGTCAGAGGGAAGCCCTGAACATTGTTAACCCGTTTCGTGTTTGATGGGGTTGTGCAGGTTCTTCCAATGTGCTGGCTGAGATGGGTCACTCCTCTCTCGAGCTGGAGATTGAGTGGCCTACATCTGTTTCACCACCGGAGCCGCTATTAGACGCCAGCGTAGGTGCAGGCTTGCTTCAGCGAGCGCGGGGCTACGTAGGGGGTGATCCCCTGCCTTCCCCAAAGGAGCTTCGGCAGCGGTTGCGAGAGTGCACATGCGGTTACCACGGCCTCGGGTTCCCTCGTGGGCCTTGGATGTCGGGCTTAGCCGGCCTCTGGGTGTAGTACCTACGGCTTCTGGAGGCTCAGGAGCAATGGGCACATCGACTGGTGGCCATCCGGGAGGTACGGGAGCAGCGCGTTCAGCTTATGGCAGTTGTGGCCGAGCAGAGGAGGCTTGCCGACGCGGTCACGTTTCTTGCTCAGGACCGCGCCAGGCAGTTGGGCGAGGCGACCAGCAGAGCGAAGGCCCTGCAGAAGGCCTTGGAGGAGCAGCGGCAAGCCATAGAGCTTGCTAGAGCTGTGTGGCGGACTGTCGAAGTCAGAGCTGAGGCCAGCGTTCAGCTTGCGTCGACCTTGGAGGTGGAGCTCGCGGCTGCGGAGTCCCGCTTGGCGGAGCAGGAGGGGAGCGAGGCTAGGCCGTCATCGTATCACTTCCCTTTCCCCTTTTTGGGTATCCGGACTGGAGAGGGGGATTTCTGTAGCCCAATCAAGAGCAGCCAAACCAGGCCCATCAGGACCGAACGAGGCTCAGCTCATCCGAGTGACAGCCCTCTAGGGCCCACTTCGGTAGAAAAGCCCAATAAAGATTACTCGGGATCCCATCCATCCTCGGCGGCCCTTAGGCTCGGAAGGCCCGAATGACAGAACGGAGGAAGACCCACGCCCGAGCCATCTCCCCACCGAGATAAGGGCAGGCGCTCCGCGCCCACTCCAATCTGACTGCATCCGAGCTACGCCCATCGCCCGGACAGGGCCGGCACTTCTCATGCTTGGATCAACTGACGAATACTTATCCATGCATCCGTTGACAGTCCCTTATGAGTAGGAGTTCAGCGGGATAAGGGTGCCACGATCTCCAAGGTCATGAAGAGCCCACGATGAGGACGTAATGATCCCATGATGAGGATGTAACTCCCGCCTAAAACTCCTCAGCTTATGGGACTCTTCGGGGGAGCTCGCTATATAAACCAAGGACTCCCTCCGGCAGCAGGTAAGACTGATACAGGCCTAACACTCCCTGAGCAGGAACCACTTCACCATCTTAGTGTTGGGGAATCTCGTGCATCTCTTTCTACCTCCCTCAATATCTTCCACCATTGCTCTACTGACTTAAGTAACAGAGGGTTTTCCCCAGGGAACCATCCCTGGGCCCCCTGATTCGTTTCCCTTTCTCTGCAGTTCACTATCCGGTGATCATCTTCCCAGCTCAGGACCAGCGCGAGATCACGCCCCTTCATCTGGCGCCGTCTGTGGGAAACGACCAAAGAGCCAGTATGGTAAGAAGAAGTATAGGGAGGAGGTCCGCCGGCGACAGGGGAAAGGCCACGGTGGCGGCGGGGGAAGGCCCCTCACAAGCCTCCCAAAACCCCCCCTCTAGTGCCAGCACTCCCGCCGACGGACCGCCCCCTCCGCCTGCGGCCGGGCTGCCGCCCCCTCCCCCCACCACGGTAGGGCTGCCGCTCAACGGCGGCGCCGACGCCTTCCAAGCCCTCGTGGAACTCATGAGGACCCAGGCGGCCAGGGATGGAAGGTCACGCGCCCCTCCAGAGAGCCCTCTCCGTGAGAACGTGTCCCAGCACACCACCGGAGGCCGCTTCACCCTCCGAGGACAGCAGCTCATCCGCAACAAAGTAGGAGGACCCTCGCAAGCCCCCCCTCCAGAGCAAGAGGCTTCCTCTACACCGAAGCGGGGCAGGCATGGGGCACGCCGTCCCCTCTCGGAGACCGAAGTCCCCAGGGAGCGCCAAGACAGCCTGCCTTCACGCCCCCTCAGCCCTACGGCGCAGCAGCAGCCGGAGCTATCCCTCCGACTGCGATAATTCGAGAGGCGCTTCGCAGAGCAGGAGCGCACCTTGCGAGCCCTGTAGAAGACCTCTCCACCAGAGGACGAGGAAAGATCCCTGTTCTCTGACCATATCTTTAAGGCAGAGGTATCTCCCCAAACCTCTATCCCGACCTTCAAGCCCTACAACGGCTAGGGTGACCCGGCCGACCACTTTGACAGCTTCGACGCTCTGATGACCCTTCACGGAGCATCCGACGCCATCAAGTGCCGAGCCTTTGTGACCACCCTGGTCCAAGGCGCCCAAGCATGGTTCCGGGCCCTCGCCCCCGGATCCATCCCAGACTTCAAGCAGTTCAGGCGAGTATTCAAGGAGAGTTTCGCCGGTAGCGGCCCCCCTAGGTCGGTAGCGGGGCTTTTGGCCCTCAAACAGGCGCAAGGGGAGAAACTTCAGGCCTACATCCTCCGATTCAAATCGGAAGCCCTGAGGATCCCCCGCCTGGACGTCGCCTCGGCCATAACCGCTCTGACTGGGGGCACCCGCGATGAGAACCTCCGCCGCGAGCTTGTCCTCCACCCTTCCTCGACCCTTGCTGCGCTAGTGACTCTGGCATTGTGCCACGCCGAGTGCGAAGAAGTGCTCAGTGCATGCCGAGATGCAACCGGCTCGGGTCGGGAGGGGGACAAGAAGCAGGCACCCGAGCCAAGCTCGGGCCAAGGAAAAAGGCGGAACCGAGACGGGGAACGCAAGGAATCGTCACGGAAGTACGAGTGGTACACTCCCCTAACCGCTCCGGTGTACGAGATTTATGAAGACATCAAAGGCTCGGGCCTCCTCCGCCAACCTGAGCCAATGAAGTCGAAGAACCGCAGTCGCAGCAAGCATTGCCTGTTCCACAGCGACCACGGGCATCATACCGGCGACTGCCACCAGCTCCAGGATGAGATCGAGCGTCTCGTTCATCAGGGGCACCTCTCCCGGTTCGTGGCCGGGCACCAGGAAGACCGAGGCGCCCCAGAGGAGATCAACAACGCCCCCCAAGGGGTCCACATCAACGTCATCGCCGGAGGAGCTGCATCAGGAGGAGATAGTGGCCGAGGAAGGAAGCGTCATGTTGAGCGGGCGAGCCGAGCCATCGAGCCTCCCAGGGCCCCGCCGAGCGAGCCCCAGGTCATAGTCTTCTCTGACCAAGACCTGGAGGGGCTGAGCACCCCGCATGACAACGCCCTAGTGATATCGGCCACAATAAACCATTGTAACGTAGACAGGATTCTGGTTGACAATGGAAGTGCCCCTGATGTATTATCCTACGAGTGTTTCCTTAAGATGGGGGAGGATCCGTCTAAACTCCGCCCCATCCGGACCCCCCTGTGCGGGTTCAATGGCCAGGCCACCTATCCCGAGGGAGCCCTAAGCTTGCCGGTTACTCTTGGCACCCCAACCAAGACCGTTACGGTCATGGTAGACTTCATAGTGATCAAAGGTATGATAGCATACAACGCAATCTTCGGTTGAGGAATCCTCAGCCGAACGAAAGCGGTGCCTTCTACCTATCACCAAAAGATGAAGTTCCCCACCAAAAATGGATTAGGAGAAGTCCGAGGTAACCAGGCAATGGCCTGAAGGTGCTACAATATCTCGGTTGAGGCCACAAGGCCGGACGGATAAAATAAGGGCCTCTGGGAAGTCGAGGAAAAATCCGCAACCGCCGAACCTGGAGGCGAATTGCTAGCGGTTTTCCTAAATGACGACCCGACCCTAGGAGTAAAGATCGAAGCCGACCTAACGTCTGAGGTTCAACAGCAATACAAAGAGTTCCTTTCCGCGTACATCCGGGTCTTTGCATGGTCTGATGATCAACTCCCCGGGATACCGGAAGAGACGGTGGTGCACAAGCTCAACCTCGACCCAACCATGAAGCCCGTGCAACAACGCAGAAGGAAGCATCCGCCAGAGAAGCTGACGATTATCAAGGAGCAGGTCACCAAGGGGTAGAAGACTGGCCTTTTTAGGCCGGTCCTATACCCGACGTGGCTAGCTAACGTCGTCCTGGTGCCGAAAGCTTCGGGAAAGTGGTGGATGTGCGTGGACTTCACCGACTTGAACAAGGCTACTCCAAAGGATTGCTATCCCTTACCGAGCATCGACCAACTGGTTGATTCAACCTTGAGTAACGAGATACTCAGCTTCCCGGATGACTACTCAGGTTACCACCAGATCAGAATGCACCCCGAAGACATCGAGAAGACTGCCTTTATCATCGACTTCGGCGTACACTGCTACACCCGGATGCCTTTTGGGTTGAAGAATGCCGGAGCCACGTACCAAAGGCTAGTCAACCATATGTTCGAGGGACAGCTCGATCGAAACGTCAAGGCCTATATCGAAGACATGCTCGTGAATACCCCCAAGGCCGAGGACCACTTTGCCGACCTAGCAGAAACTTTCAACACCCTCCTGAAGTGCAACATGAAGCTCAACCCCGCCAAGTGCGCCTTCGGAGTAAAGTCCAGAAAATTCTTGGGCTTCTTGGTCACTCAGCATGGGATTGAGGCCAACCTTGACAAGGTCCAGGCCATCCTGGACATGCGCCCGCCCACCTGCATCAAAGACGTTCAACGCCTTACCGGGCGTGTTGCTGCGCTCAGCAGATTCCTGTCCCGTGCGGCTGAACGATGCATACCCTTCTTCAAATTGCTGAGGGGGCCAAAAATGGCATCTGCTACATTCGCATGGGACGAGGAATGCCAAAGAGCATTCGCTGAGCTTAAGGAGTTCCTGGCTTCGCCCCCAGTGCTTTCCAAGCCCATCCCGGGGGAAGCCTTATATCTCTATCTCTCGGTAACTCCATCCATAGTTAGTTCGGTCCTAGTCAAAAATGACTCGGGAATCGAGAGACCGGTCTACTACACAAGCAAGGTGCTCAACGAGGCTGAGAGAAGGTACCACGCAACCGAGAAACTCATGCTAGCGTTGGTTACCTCGGCCAAGCGCCTCCGACACTATTTCCAAGGGCACTCCTGTTGCATATTGTGTTTTGATGATGACAAACTATGACTCATATGTTTGATGTCATATTTGTTTACTTGTGTTTTGATGATGTCATACAGCACATTGTTTAACTGTGAGCATAGCTGCATTTCATGTTTTAGTCTGTACAGTGGTGCATGTCCGAACATCCATGATTCAGTGTGTAATATGCATCTGTGCATTCATTTATCTGGCTGCATAACACATACATCCACATGCTAGCACACACTAAGTCTGTACAGCCCATGTACAAGGTCTCATGCATATTGAATGTAAAGTCTATACATCGTCCAATGTATTGCTGCTTGCCATGAAGTCTATATAGAGTCTTTGCATCGTGTGCTTCTCATAAAGTCTATACATCCATGCTTCATGCATTGACTGGACAAAAGTGGGTCGACCCCCCGAGATCTTCAAGTCTATACATCGCATTTGGGAATCAAAGTATGTACATTGGCAGCTGAACTGCATCAAGTCTATACACTGCCTTTGGTTTTTAAAGTCTATACATTGCCTTTGTTTCAAAGTCGATACATTGCTTTTGTTTCAAAGTCTAGACATCGCTGTTTTGGTCTTCGAAGCATTCAAGTCTGTACATCGGACACTTGTTCATGCATGTTTACAAGTCTATACACTGGCTCTGTTAAGTCTATACACTCCTCATCTTTACCTTCGTTCCAAGCCAAAGTCTGCACATTGGCCAAGTCTACACATCGGCCTGTGGCCTGCTTAGCTGAAGTCTATACATCCACCGTTGAACCTTCCAAGTCTACACATTACCTTTTGGAATCAAAGTCTATACATTGGTGTGAGCGACGTCACGCGGTTTGGGGAAGAGCGGAGAGGACGCGGTGCGCGCGCGGGCTCCTCTTTTCTTTCTTTTTGGTGTTTGTTTGCTGCAACACAGAAATAAGAGAAGAGAGAGAAGGGTCCACCACGGGAGATTGCTCCGGCGGGGCGAGCGGGACAAGTATGATATAGCAAAATATGGGGTTTAAACGGCCATAGCGGGAAGTGACTCGCCGCGGCCTCGGGGGGACGGGAATGGTGCAAAAATTAAATAACAAGAATTGAAACGGCCATTGGGGAAGTGACTCGCCGCGGCCTCGAGAATATGAACAGATAATAAGATGACAGAATATAGAGAGAATACAAAGAGCCGGAATTTAAACGGCCATTGGGGAAGTGACTCGCCGCGGCCTCGAGAACACAAACAGATAAGAATATAACGTAGAAGAACGTGAATTTAAACGGCCATTGGGGAAGTGACTCGCCGCGGCCTCGAGAACACGAATAGATAAGAACATAACATATAAAAACGGGAATTTAAACGGCCATTGGGAAAGTGACTCGCCGCGGCCTCGAGGATATGAGCAGAATATAACAGAGTATAAGAGAATATAAGAACGGAAATTTAAACGGCCATTGGGGAAGTGACTCGCCGCGGCCTCGAAAATAAGATGTGATCGCCAGGGGCCGAAAGACCCCAAAATAAGAAAGTGATCGCGCCTACCTCAAGAGCGGGAGATGGCGGGTTGCTTCTTCCTCTCCCTCCGGCCGGCCGACGGAGAGGGCTTTCCTCGGCTACCCTTGAAAAACAACGACAAACAAATGACAAGTAGATTAGAAAGATGGAGGTGTAGTATTCAAATCCTTGCGATAAAAATAACGAAATGATGGCAAGACACACACCTGGTTGGTGTTATCTTTTAAACCCCTCTCGGACTCGAGTAGGAGGAAAATGAGATGATGGATGCAAGAAGTATAAAAGAAGAGGCGCCCTTATGAAGGGGGATAGAGGATGCGAGATGATGAATGTAAAAGAACTACGAAGAGAAAGGGGAAGAAAAGGCTTATTGGATGAGCCGAGGGTGAAATCCGGCGGAGCTCCGGCAGCGTGGGGACGACGTGGAAGCGCGGTGGATGAAGATGACCTTCCTCTCGCGAGCGTAAGCACCCGAGAAGCCGGCAGAACCTCCACCTACGAAAGAACCCACGGGTTAGAAAATGACTCCGTAGCCTCTGGGCTCCGGCAGCCTATCGGATCACTTCGAAGCTCTCCCAGAACTGAGGGGGTGGGCCTCTATTTATAGGGCTCCGGAGGGTGGAGGCGTCCAGGACCCTGGACACCTCCATCAGGGCCGAAATAATATTTTATTCTATTTTTATTGATTTTTTTGGAATACTTTTGTGGAGGCATCCAGGGTCCCGGATGCCTCCAACAGATCCACCGAAAACTGACGACGGCCGCACGCGGTTTGGCACAACGCGTGGTTTTGTGAGCGGCGCCTCGTGATTCAGAAATGGGCGCGTCCAGCTGACCGGACGTCTCTATATTTGGATTTTTTCACACACGACAAACCGTCGTTCGGTGGCCGGCGCCCGTGAGGGAGTTGATGGAGGCATCCACGGGCCTGGACGCCTCCAAAAGTATATTATTTTTTATTTTTCTTTTGTCTTTTATACAAGGGCTGGCATTTTAATTTTTTTTATTTGTTTTTATGGAGGCGTCCAGGGGCCTGGACGCCTCCATTAATATGTATTTTTTATTTTTTTTATTTTTTTTATGCCAACTGGCATTTTATTAATATTTATTATTATTAGTTTTTATGGAGGCGTCCAGGGTCCTGGACGCCTCCATTAATATATATATATATTTATTTATTTTTGGGCCCTGAGAAAAATAATAAAATACCATTAAGACCCACCCGGGTCCTCAAATCAGGTGTCGGCGACCGCCCGGTAGACCCCCTTCTTGATTCCGGAACCTCCTGATGCGTCCGACTGGTGTTGATGCCGTCCGAATGCCGTGACGAGACGATTCCGGATGCCGAAAAAGGTAGAAGAAGACCCGAGAAAAGGAAGCACTCGAGTGATTCAAAATGCGTAAGCCGTTGCGGGGCGTTGTATAGTAATATGAGACTTTCTCAGGAGACGTCAGGAATGGCGTGTCTACAGCTGCCCCGCCTTGGCGTCTGCTTTGCAAGGGAGCGACACGTAGTGGAATGGTATCGAAGTGGAGTGGAGTGAAGTGGGAGCGGACTGATAAGTTGATGCCAAGGTGTGATGAGACACGCTTTTGACGTTACTGTTTGGAATCTTTCCTGGAGTTTCAATGAGGCGACCTTGAAGAAGGTCTTTCAAATATTGACGATTGCTTGGACGGAGATCAAATAAGGGAGGGTGAGATGTGCGCTCAGGCACGAAACAAAAGGAGACCAACTTCTCGGTGTGGAAGTACCTGGGTCATAAACCGGAGGTTTCACCTTTGGGGAGCGGTTACCAGCCAATGTGGAAGTGCTGCGGCCAAGGTGGGTCAAAAAAGGTAAAGGAATATCTGAGGGTCTGTCCAAACAAGGGTCTCCTTTGGAAGAGCAGCGTAGGGCTGTCTCAAGGAAACTCAGTATTTCATTCGGAGTGGAATATCTCATATTTGTGGGAATTGGAGCACAACGGCTTTCACAATCGAATCACTTGAATGATCTTCCGCAATAAATCAAAGTCCTATATGAATGCATGCTGGGTTCAAAGAAAAATTTAAAACAAACTAAAATAGAAAATAGCCAAGGATAATATTGTCAACTTGTGAAGAACGGGTCAGGATACCGACCCGGTGAGCTGATACTGGGCTGGGGCCCGTTTATCCGCGCACCAACTCACTGAATGGAACCGTCGTCCCCATTCTATCACAAATTGACGGCCTATCCGTACAACCCAAATTCTTCCGGGATCATCACCGTTTTTGTTGAAGGGGAACTCAGATCCCAGATTCGTTCGAGCCGCAAGGTCCTTGACATGTTCTAGTAGCGTAAGTATCATATACTACGATGCATGACAAGGTGGGACCAATCAATGAAAGGTGGGACAGGAGATAGGACAAAGACGTCCGTTAGTAAAACCTGCACAGGCCAGCAAAGGTTAGCAACATCATAAAGTAGCAGAATCATAGCAGAATCGCACCACAGTTCAAAGGAGATCCAGACCAAAATCTTGACAATGACCACTGATGTGACATGTTCTGTCCTGTAGCGATCTTCCCTTCCTATAAGAACTCCCCTTAGGCTAGTTCATTCAAATACACCAAGGTGGGTTTTGGAAGCTCAGGAGAGGAAGGAGAGGAGAATCTAGAGATTTCAGGATGGAAGGAGAGTCTTCCCGCGTTATGAAGAGGAGCAAGCCTAGCAGCGACTCTCCGACCTCGAGGGTCATCTGAGTGGGACGATCTTGTCGCATATGGTAAGCTGATTCATTTCAAGTTTTCCATGTGAACCTTCTTCTTACTTCCTTCATTTCTTATTTCTTTCCTCTTCCAGCCATATCCACTCTTCCCAGGCCTGAGGAAGTTTTCCAAGCTGCCATGGCTTTCAAAGCTGACTTCCAATATCTCCATTGGCATGAGGGCCATACTCTCGAAGTGGCATCTGCAGGGGCTCCTTATTCACGCCAAGCATTACGAGAAGATTCGTATGGACTGGGCGGCTATGGGCGCACTAGTGGAGATCTGGCATCCCCAGACCCACACTTTTATCTTCCCGACCTTCGAGGTGACCATCCTCCTCGAGGAGGTGGAACTTCTGCTCGGATTGAAGAAATTCAAGAGTGACGGGAAGGTGAAGGCTATGCGGATGCTGACACGGGGGACTTCTGAAAGTGTCCTTGGAAGCTTCATGCCGCCCGACGCAGCCCGAAAGGTCCGTACTCAAAAGGGGATCGATCTCCAAAAGCTCGCGGAGTGGGTCATAGACGCCCTGAGAGGGTCACCAGATGATGACTATTTGGAGGGAATCATGAAGGGGTTCACTATCTGTCTGGCGGGTGCTCTCTTGTTCCCTTATACCGACAACATGGTGGAGGAAGACCAACTGGGTGCTATCTGTGGGATCTGGCGTGGAAAGAGGGTGGGACCCGCCGTCCTTGCCTATCTTTACAGCGGTCTTACTGCCTCGAGCATGGGTAAGCCTCCATTTGGTTGTGCACTTGTCTTGAATTGCTGGCTGGATTTGCATTTCAAATTCGACCACCGCGAGGGAATGCCAACCGCTTCGAAGCTCTTCCAACAAAGCCCTCTTCATCACATAGCCGACGTGTTAGGCTTTGGTGGTACCGTAGTGAACCGCGTTCCGTGGCTGAAGAAACGTGAAGACTGGCGGTCTCACTTCCGCACCGTGACACAAGGCTTCTTTACTTGCGCACCGGCATGTTTACTTTCGCTTGATCTCCTCATGAGGCCTTCCCCCAAAGTTGATCTTCAACTGATCGGCGCGACCGAGTTTGTTCTTTACAATGCGCATCGGTGCTGCCTCCAGATTGGCATCCCACACCATTCGTTCCCGCCACCGACTGGCATCGTTCCTTTGAAGAAGAGGGAGTTGGACACTGAAGCGGACGCGAAGGAAGCGAAGGCCATTAAAGCTCCCTGGAAGACACGTGTTGCAGGAAAGGCATTAGCGCACGTGGTGGAAGAATGCGAGCCGTGGAGGGCTTATGTAACCGAACTGGGGAAGTTAAGGCCTAAGGCGCCTAAACCCCTGATGTAGCTCATTCTGCTTTCTGATGGAATAAAATCTGGCATTTGGATGTTTCGGACCCCCGTCCCCTTAATTACTATCTTTTTTTTGTGGTTTTTCTTTTTCTTTCTTTTTTTTCTTTTGTTTGGATTATATTCTTATCTTTTTTTCTTTTATTATATATATATATATTTTTTTTTATTATGGGGGCGTCCAGGAGCCTGGACGCCCCTAAGTTTTATTTTTATTATTTTATTTTTTTTGACAATTTATTTTTGGGGGCGTCCAGGGTCCTGGACGCCCCTATTTTGATTTTTTTTATTTTTTTATTTGTTTTATTTATGGGAGCGTCCAGGCGCCTGGACGCCCCTATGTTTTTGAATTTTGAAAAAAATAAAAGAGTGTGGGGGCGTCCAGGCGCCTGGACGCCCCAATAAAAGGTCAATCTATATATAGGGGGGAGGGCTCCCCCCCTACTCACTTATACTGTTCATTCTGACCGTCCAGCCACTCCAAACGACCCATTCTTAGTCCCAATGGAGCGAGGAGGATCGAGCCAAGGTCCAGAGAAGCGGAAACGACTGGCTCGTCGTGCGAGGAGGTTGAGGGATGATGCCGAGGAGGCCGTAGCAGAGGAGATTGCTGCGGAGGAGGAGATGGAGGTGCCGCTTCTGGCCGCGGAGGCCGCTGCGGATGCTGGTGACACGGGAGAGGACGATCACGACCCGGTAAGTACTTTGGAATTCTCACTCTGTGGTTCAATAGGCTAAAACGGGCGTGCGAGAGGCTGTGAGAGAAGGTCGGGTAGTGAGAGAAGGAGGCGTCCAGGGGCCTGGACGCCTCCACTTTTTCTTTTTATTTTTGTTTATTTATTTATTTACGTAAATAAAAAAATAAAATTAAAAAATAAGGAGGCGTCCTAAGCCCTGGATGCCTCCATAAAAATATACATATTATTAATAAATTTTGTTTTGGGTTTTTGGGTTTTTTCTAAAAAAGGAAAAATGTAAATTGGAAGGAGGCGTCCAGTGAATTGGACGCCTCCACAAGAAAATATAAATATTTTAAAAAAGTAAAAATAAAATAAAAAGAATAAGTAGTATATATACAGTGTTATTGTTTATTACTGTTCATGATGCTGATGTGTTCTTTGTTGGTTTTGTGGTTTGCAGGGCGTGATGAAGGGCCGGATTAGCTGGTCCCTGGTGGTGGCAGCATACCGTGGGCTGCTGGATTTCCAGAGGGCGCGTGTGGATGCCATGGGCTTTGGAGCTTTCCTTAGGATCGAGCCCTTCCGGCTCGACCTTCCTCTTATCCAGGCATTGAGGGAGCGGTGGCACGCACCGAGCCGGGCGTTTTTGATGCCCTGGGGGCACATGGTGTCGACACTAGAGGACGTGGCTCGGATTACCGGGCTACGGGTTGACGGAGAGGCAGTCAGCGGGGTCACCTACCGTGAGAGTGCCCTGGACCTGCTGTGGTTAGAGACGAGCGTGACTGATAGAGATAGAAGGGTAGTTGGCCGAGTGGAGATCATGGAGGCGCTCGGATTCATCGACCCGCGCCAGCGGGTTAGCGAGACTGGAGCGGAGTTTCTGGCATGACTGGAGGGAGACGCTCGTGCAGCTTTCACCCAGGACCCGAGCGAGCGGGAGCTGGTGGATCTAGACCTCTGGAGGTTTCTTTTCTTCTTCTTGGGCCGCCTTCTGTTGGGGACGAAGGGGGATGGCATCTACTGCCGCTTCCTCGGGATTCTGGCGGACCTTGACAGAGTGGGGCACTACGCATGGGGGGCGGCTCTGCTTGCCCATTTGATTGCTGATCTCTCCCAGACTTCGGAGAAGGAGACGACAGTCAGTGGCTTCGTACCTTTTCTTCAGGTAAACATTTTATTTATGCATTCCCACAGTTAAATATGCAATTATTGTACTAATGATGTATGATGGATGCAGGTGTGGAGCTATTACTATTTCCCGATGGGGAGGGCTAGGCATGGGAACAGGAGGGCCGTGCCTCCGGCACGGCAGTGGAGGCCGGTCGTGGTTGCAGCACCCCACGGCTACCAGCTGGCGTCACTTCGTCGGGAGCTGAGCGAGTATCCCGAGGCCATGGTATGATGCGTATGATTTTTTTTGTGTTTATGCGTGTGACTGAATGGTAACTAATATGATGTATGTATGGTGATGTGTGGAGGCCCTACTTGGGCATGGGCGACGCTGGCCAGCCTTGGGTTGTAGCGGGTCTTCCTCGTTTCAGGCGGGACGTGTGGGTCCATTGCCTGAACGAGATTGAGCCGCTGCGGCTTAGACTGGTCATGAGGACGTTGGGGCTGGCCCAGGAGTGGGTTGACGTAGATGCGCCGGCCCGCATTGGGCGGAAGACCAAGGGGAAGGCAAAGATTGTGGACTGGCGTACGCGCTTCCCAGCACAGTACCAGGACTGGCAGCAGGGCGGGGTCCCAGTGGTGTCCCATGTACAGGACAGCACAGATTACGTGAGACGATATCGAGCTACGTACGGGGACCGCCTCTCCCTCGGTGGTATGGCAGGGGTAAGTGTGAAATGAAAATGCTTCACCCTTCTATATGTATATGCATGTGGTACTGACTTATGTGCAATGCAGGATGCTCGTGACAACATGATCGCCGACCTGCGGGCCCAGCTGGCGGACGCCAGGCGGCAGTTGGTGGCCATCCGACAGGAGTTGGAGATCCTGGTGAGTCTATGCAATGTATTTTTTGTGACCTGGATTTTTGATGCTTAGCCTTTGACTGACGTTTGCCCCGTGTTTCAGCGGGCCCACCAGACAGCGGCAGCCGGGATGGCTGGTGGAGCGGGTTCCAGTTCGCGGGGCCCTCCTCCGGAGGTTTCTGCCCTCCAGGAGCAGCTGGCGCACGCGGTGGCTCGGGCTGAGGAGGCCGAGAGTGATCGCGAGGCTCGAGTGAGTGTTTGCTTGGCCCCGACCCTTTTCTAGCTGCTTTCCTTCTATCACTGTTCTCTTACGGTGCATGCGTGCTTTGACAGGTGGCCGAGATTCGGGAGGCCCTGGCCCTGTGCTGTTCGTGCTGAGCAGGAGTGCGATGCCTGGGTGGCAGAGCGCGATGCCTGGGTGGCAGAGCGCGATGCCTGGGTGGCAGAGCGTGACGCCCGGATTGTGGAGCTGGAGGAGGAGCGTCGACGGGAGGCTGAGGAGCTCCCTCGTGACGTGCTGGATCTGCGGATCGCCCTCGAGCTGTCGAGGAGGGAGGCGGTGAGAGAGAGAGAGGAGAGGGAGAGGGATAGGGAGACCATGGAGAGAGAGAGGGAGTGGGATAGGGAGACCCTAGAGAGAGAGAGGGAGAGGGATAGGGAGACCATGGAGAAAGAAAGGGAGTACAGGATGGCAGAGCGATATCGAGATTGGGACGAGAGAAGAGCTCTGGTGGCCCAGGTGTCGGAGCTCCGGCTGAGTCTTGGCACGGCGGAGGGGAGACTTCGGGAGAGTGAGGAGCGGTATCAGAGGGCGAAGGAGCGCGGTGCGTGACTTTGTCAGTCCGGTTCCTTTTCTGTGGGCAGTTTTCTAGTTTCCTCGGCCGAGCAGCGTCGCCGTACCTTGGAGGCTGGCATGGTGCCACCTGGAGAGGAGAGCACGGCTTCTCAGGGTTCGCAGAGGTCGCAGAGGCCCCCTAGGAATCCCTGTCAGAGGGGGGAGGAGAGAGATGACCAGGAGGGGGATGGTGAGAGTTAGAGAGTTGCTTGTACACTCCACCCTCTCCTTACTGCATGATGTACTTTCGGCTATTATATGAAATGAAAATAGCTTTCTTGTGTTGTGTGTACTTTTCTCTCTCCCACACTTTCTTCTTTGCACTGAGTTATCCTTCGAGACACGCTCCACGAGACCTTGCCCTGAACAGCGGGGAACTACGCTTTGCATGGGGGGATTCTATTTCCTTTCTCCCCCTTTTGGGCGCGTCCAGGCGCGAGGACGCGTCTTAATCCTTGAATTCAAATTTAAAGCGTCGGGTGGCCTTTCTTCTCCCGTGCCTTACCCGCAAACGAGTCCGCCTTCTGCCGAAACTCGCTTGCCCCCTTTCTCGTCTTCCTCCTCTTTTGATCGATGGAGTTCGGTAGGCCCAACCACGGCGAAGGTGGAGAGGGACGTGGGACCCTTCGCCCAAGGAGGGACGCGCCTGAGCACGGAACGGCATCCATGGAGGAGGAAGGGCCGCTCCGGGCCCCCGAGGGACCCGAGGGGCCCGATGGCGTGGGAGGAGGTGAACACGGTCCGGTAGGTCCTCCGATCTCTTCCTCTTTTAATTCATTTTGGGTTTTGAAGCGAGCCGTGCGAAGGGAAAAAGGGTTCGGCTAGTGTCGCACTTAAATGATGGACGCGTCCTAGATAGGGGACGCGTTATTTTTGACTGATATGGGACCCCTTTCTTGGTGCAGGACATGGCAAGGACCCTGGGCCTGGCCGATGAGTGGGCGAGTGCGGACGAGCCGAGCCGCGTCAGGAGGGAGAGTCGCGGCAAGGCGAGGCTCGAGGACTGGCCCGTATGTCTCCCTGGACAGCAAGGGGGTGTACTGGTGCAGGACAGTGCCGACTTCCTGCGGCGGCAGAGAGAGAGTTACGCGGGGCTTCCCCAAGCTGGGGACACGCGTGGCATCGGCGGCTCGCGTGCCCAACTGTCAGAGACTAGGCGGCAGCTGGCCGTCGCTCAACATGAGTTGTCGCTCCTGGTAAGTTACATGCCGCACTTTTAACTTCAGATTTTGGAGTTTCACTGACGGCCGTTGTTTATTTTGTTCCAGCGTGCCCAGCAGACAGCGACGGTGGGAGTGGCTGGCGGGTGGCTGGCGGATCTTCCAGTTCCTCGGCCCCTTTTCTCGAGATTGCCTCCCTCCGGGAGCAACTTGCCGGTGCGGTGGCCCGCGCGACCCGGGCGGAAGAGGAGCGTGACGCCTGGGTGGCGACTATAGCGGAGTTGCGGCATCGCGGTGAGGAGAGACCTTCTCCAGACATCTTGGAGTTAAGGGTTCTTCTCCAGATGATGAGGAGAGAGGCAGAGAGAGAGAAAGCCGAGAGAAGGTCCGAGCGACAGCGGGATCTGACCGAGAGGAGGGCCTTGGAGGCCCAAGTGAGGGAGCTCCAGCTGGGCCTTCAGGCCGTCGTACAGAGGCTAGGAGGGATGGAGACGCGCTACGAGAGAGCGCGAGAGTTCGGGGAGCGACTCCGCCAGTTCGGTCGCTTTGCCGCCAGTGGCTTCTTTGCCACGCCAAGGGAGGAGCAGCGAGTCACTGCTGCGGAGCAGGCGCCCAGAGGCGAGGCAAGTGCTACTGCACGGGGATCCCGGAGGCTTCTGAGGGACCCTCACCTCGGGGGAGAGGAGGAGAGTGCCCAGAGAGATGAGTGATGGTGAGGATTGGCGAGCTAGTGGACCCGCCACCTCTCTATGATTGTAGTGTTTGTGACAGCTTATGTAGAATTATGAATGGAGTGATTTGATTTTCTGCTGTTTATTTGTTCTTTTGTGCGTTCCTTCTTCCCTACACTTCTTCTCCTTTGCACTGTTCCCATGTGATAGGTCTGTCGAGACTCCGCCCCAAGTAGAGAATCGCATCTTGTTGTGACCATTTTCCACGGGAATCTGCCGTCGAAGTCAATAATGACGGCCCTAGTTCCTTTTCCCGAATGTTATGTCAAATTTTACGGACGTCCTCCAAATTATGATAGGGTATCCCTAGACAACATAGGGGCTATTCGTCCTATTCTTCGTCCAGTCAATCACCCTGTGCGAGCGGTGAAGCGACACATGGGACCGCTTGGGCGGTGCCTCATTGCGAGGGCTATTATTGACAGGTGATGGAGGCAATCTTGGCCCGCACTCCTTCCATTTCTATAAATTCTTGTCCCTTTTATCCTCCCAGGTATATCGAGAGCTAACTCGAGGAGCACAATTTCTTACGGGAGAGGAGGAGTTCAAAATTCTGAGAGTTGGATGGAGGGCGAATCTTCCCATTCCTCGAAGAGAAGCAGGTCCAGTGGTAGTAGTTCCAGGAGGCTTTCAGACCTTGAAGGGCACTTCAGCGAAAGGGCCCAATCACAACTCGTAAGCCAAGTTTTCTTGCCCTTTTCTCATTCTTTCTTCCTTTCTTCTGACCAAACCTCACCCCCATTCCTTGTATGTGTAGGTTGTGATGAAATCACAAATCTTATGGGAGTTGGTAGTAGCAGCGTACAGGGGCCTCCCAGATTTTCAGAAGGCGAGGCTAGACGTGATGGGATTTGGTACCTTCCTTCGGATCGAGCCGATCCAGCTTGACCTAGTCCTGATCCAAGCCTTGTGTGAGAGATGGGACCCAGTGAGCCGGGCATTCCTGATGCCCTGGGGGCACATGGTGCCCAGCTTGGAGGATGTGGTCCGGATCACAAGCCTGAAGGTAGAGGGCGAGGCAGTGACCGGAGTCACTTACGCGGACTACAGAGAAGGTGCCCAGAAGTTACTGGGTTTGGACCTGGATGGTCGGAAAAATAGGTCGGTAGCTAGGGCGTCCCTGATGGATGCATTAGGGCTCACCGACACTCGTCGGCGGGACGATGAATCCTCAGAAGAGTTCATGGAAAGGATAGAAATAGGATGCCGCGCCGTGTACTGCACAGATTTCGGCGACTGGGAAAGATGCAACATAGATTTGAGGAGATTTCTCCTCTTCCTTTTGGGGAGATTGGTACTGAGCTCGAAAGGGGACGGTATCCAATGTTGCTTCCTGGAGCTGCTGTCAGACCTTGAAAGAGTAGGGTATTATGCCTGGGGAGCCGCCATGCTGGCACACTTGTTTGCAGGCCTATTCCAAGAAACGGATCGTGAGATGACTGTGAGTGGTTTCACACCATTCATCCAGGTATTTTTGGTTTTGCTTGTTTTGTATTTTTTTTGTGTTTTTGCAAAGTTCTGATGGCCTGCGCCGAGCAGCTGTGGAGCTATTATTACCTCCCTATGGGGAGAGCTCGGCATTGGCGACCTGCGATGGTGCCGCTAGCCAGGCGGTGGGAACCCATCATGAGTGCGGCACCCCTAACCTACCAACTGATGGTGCTAAGGCGGGAGCTACAGGAGTTCCCTGCAGCGATGGTAAACTGGAGACCCTACTCAGACATGGTCGATGCTGACCAGCCGTGGGTTCTAGCAAGTCGTGCCCGGTTCGGACGGGAACTGTGGATGCACTGCCTGAATGAAATCGAGCCACTTCGGCTACGATTGGTTATGAGGACTTTAGGACTGGCTCAGGAATGGGTGGATACGGCTGCGCCACCTCGTGTCGGGAGAAAGACGCGGGGACCGGCGACCTGTATTGACTGGCGCGTGCGATTCCCCGAACAGTACGAAGATTGGCAACGGGGTGGCATGATTGTAGAATCGCAGGCGCGGGATAGCGAAGACTACTTGCGTCTATATAGGATAAAGTACGCAGAGCGGCTCCAACCCCGGGGACTTGTGGAGGTAGGTTTCCCCTTTTTCTCTTTTCTTCTTTCTCCTTTTTTGGTTTTCTGGTGAAAATGCTGACTTGTAAGGCTGCAGGATGTCCGGGATGCCATGATAGCGAATTTACGAACTCGCTTGGCAGAGATGGAACAACAGTTGGGCGATGCCCGCGGAGCTACGAGCGCCTTGGTAGGTGTACAGTACGTTCCTAATTAAAACCCCAGATTCCAGATGTTGGCTGCTAATTCACGCGGTCGTAGCATGCCCAGATTGGCGCGGCTTCCCCAGCGATGGGAGTGGGTGGTGCCTCTTCCAGCTTGTGGATTCCCACCTCAGAACTTGACTCGCTTCATGAGCAACTTGCTCATGCCACGCAGCGTGCCGCAGAGGCAGAAGGGATGCTCTGTATACAGGTAAAAGTTTCAGTGTTGGGTTCTCTTGGTTTACGCCTTATCGCGTATCTGAGATGGTACATTTGGCAGGAAAAGGAGACGGAAGGAGCGCTTGCCCAAGCTGCGCAGAAGGAGGCTAGGATAGCAGAACTGGAGAGGGAACTGCGGCGTCATCCTGATGACGACTCCTCTAGGGATGCCGTGGAACTGAGGATCACTCTCCAGTTGGAGAGGGAAGACCGTGAGAGAGAACGTGCAGAGAGAGAAAGAGACGCGGAGAGAGAAAGAGCCAACAGATTGACTGAAAGGGAGGAACGAAGGGCCATGGAGGCCCAACTATTCGAACTCCGAATCAGCCTTGGCCTTGCTGAACAGTGGCTGAGAGATGGTGAGGAGCGCTACCGAAGAGCACGAGAGCGTGGCTTTCGTGTTGGTAGCTTCTCTACTGCTTCCGTAGATCAACGCCGGGATGCGGGAATAGGAAGAGGAGTACAGAGCGGTAGGAGTACCGCTTTTCGTAGTTGGGTAGCACCTTTGAGAGTGTTTTGTCCGGAGAGTAGTGGGACGAGTAATGCAGAGAGAGAGGGCGGAACTTGATGTAATTTTTTTTGTTTTTGGAATAAAATACAAGGTTCGGTTTGTTTGGTTTTCACCTTTACTTCTGTTGCCTGAATCCCTGCACACATCACTGAAACAAACAAATCAGAATTTCTGTTCTGACTTGGCCCCTTGCTCAATAAGCAAATGGTCACTGTGACTGTCCTTGATAACTGGTCAAGGGGCCAAGCCTTTATTTAACGAAGGCAAGGGAAAGATGCGGTGATGATAAATGCGACAGGCAAGCACACGAATGCAAGCGGTATTAAAAGTGAGATGCTGCACGCAAATGTAATCATGCAAAATTGATTTGTTTTCTTTTTTATATTTGATATTTTTTGTTTTATCATAAAAAGATTTTTTTTGTTTGCAAATATGTGCATTTTCTCTTTTCCATTTTTTTTGCTTTTATCATTTCGATTTTTTTATTGCTAACGCCCGGCAAGCACCCAAATGGCACCTGACCTTCGTGAGAACAGGGGTTTCTTACTAACCTCCCAGGTATCCTAAGTGCATATCTAGGTTGATTTGGGCCTCTAGACCCCTCGAATGATGATCCCGCCGGCTAAGACTTACCCTGATGACAATACCGTCATGCCATGCTTAGGCTCCCAGTCGCTTCCGACCACAGGGATTCACCCAAATGGTGTTTGAGGTAAAAGATTTGCCCGACCCGGGTCTGTTTCCTCACAACTCTAGATGGTATAAGATGGAACACCCTGGAACCCTAACGACCAACCGCGCGACGCTGACCCGGAATCAGACGCCGTCGCACCCATAGGTGACGCGCTTGCATTGGCCTAAGCCCGAGGTTAAACAAGAAGACATCAAGGTGGTAAACAGGGGTCTTGACCAGCCAGAAACACGGAGACTCCTTCGCAGCGATAGCTTTTGCTTTTCAAAGTGGGCAACCAAATGTGTATATTAAAATAAGGTCGCAGACCCTGGGCAGTTTTCACCTTTCAGAAATTCCATCGAACCTTCATCTTTAGAGGGAGAAGGAAGAGTGTAGGGGATAAACCTCCTGAGAGGACCGGCAAAGCCGTTAACCCGGCGAGCGAATAAGGGCCCATTAACTCTTTCCTTCGGACAACTTCGGACCAAATCTCGAGCATTTACATTCCACGGCCCCTTTTGTGGATTCAGACTTTTGCTTTGAGGGGTTCCGTTTATCGCAACAGGCACGGTCACGACCAGGCTTTTCTCTTGATTTTGATTTTGTATTTCTTTTTGTGAGGGAGATATAGTCGTTTGACGTTTGTGGGCTCCCTTTTGTATGCCTGCGGGGACACTGCCCTCTTCTCGTGCACTGATCGATGCTCGAGGAAATGGATCCTACTCTTGCCCTTGGGGTTTGAGTTTCGGTTTCTCATGCTCAGCGTTTTAAGGGCGCCGACTGTCTCATTTGGTCGAAGAGAAAAGAATAAAGATTACAGCTTCCGGAGATCTTCTAGGTGTGGCCCTACCGTAGGTGATGCTACCAACTTTTTTGAATAAAATACATAAGTGAACACATGTTAGCTTCCTTCGAGCGAGCATAGGCCGACGTGGCCGGACAGGGGTCTCCACGGTTCTGGCAAACCAAGACCCGGTGCCTACCAAGCCTTAATGGGCCCTATCCTAACATGAAGGTTAGATGCAGGGACTTAACTATATGGTGACTGCCGGGCATCGGCATTTTGAATTTTCCATATTTTTAGTGGTTTTCAATATTTCTTTGTTTTTTGATGTTTTTATCTTTTCATCATTTTTTTTGTTTGTGCTAAGGGTAGTATTTCTTAAGATAAAGCCCATTCCAAGGGTGGGATAACTCGGTCCCTTCGGCGTTGACTAGCTTGTAGGCGTTGCCAGGGTACACGGCTTGAATTACAAATGGTCCTTCCCAATTGGGTTGGAGCTTAGAACGCGGCCCTCCAGGTTTGACAAAAATTCTTTTTACGACCATCTCACCGACTTTGAATTTTCTCTCAACGACTTTCTTTTGGTAAAAGCGAGCGAGTCTATTTTGATACACACGCGCGTGTTCGGCAGCGGCCAGCCGCTTCTCATCCAAGAGTTCCAACTGGGCGAGGAGTGAATTACGACGATCGTCGAGGGGAAATTCCTCGTCCAATTGTACCCTGAGAGAAGGGATCAGAGTCTCGTACGGGACTACCGCTTCCATACCATAAGTAAGGGCAAATGGAGTCTGCCCGGTGGGGGTACGGATTGAAGTGCGATAGGCCCATAGGGCTTCGATAAGCTTTTCTGGCCAGTCTGAAAACTTACTAGACTCGCAGGTTTTTTTGATGATTTTGAGCAATGTTTTATTGGTGGCCTCCGCTTGGCCGTTACCTTGTGGGTAATATGGCGATGAATGATGCAATGCAATTGCGTACCTTTTGCAGAGGTCCTGTAGGTCCTGAGAAATGAATTGTGGCCCATTGTCGGTGACGATCGTGCTTGGGATGCCGAATCTGGCGAGGATGTTCTTCATGATGAACTTGCAGACTGTTGACGCCTTGATTTCGCGTAAGCTTCGGCTTCGGCCCATTTGGTGAAGTATTCCGTCGCAGTAAGGATGAAAGATTTCTGCTTGGTGAGGGAATTGGGATCACCTAGGGGACCAATGATGTCGAATGCCCACATGGAGAAAGGCCATGGGGAGGATATTGGATGAAGTGAGGAAGATGGTGAATGGATTTTATCGGCGTGAAGTTGACACTTGACACACCTACGGACATAGACAGCACAATCCTCTTCCATAGTGGGCCAATAAAAGCCTTGACGAATGATCTTCTTGGCGAGCATCTGACTATTCACGTGGCCACCGCACACACCCGAGTGCGTCTCCTCTACACATTTCCAAACCTCATCGTCACCAAGACATCTTAACAGAATACCAGTAAGGCTCCTCCTATAGAGTAGACCTCCAACCAAAGTATATTTCTGAGCCACCCTTCTTATGGCTTTCTTGTCCTCTGTGGTGGCCCCTTCAGGATAAGACTGATCTTGGCAGTATTTGACGATTTCATAGAACCATGGTTTCTCTTCATCAGCCAGTTCTTCTTCGGCCTCTGCCAACATGATTTCCCTCTTTTCAAGGATATCTTCCTGCAGGATCTTCCTTGCTATCCTGTCTTTGATATTTACGTAGGAAGCATCATCGATTGCAGGAGCATGAAGTTTGTAGATGGAAATGGACTTAAACCATCTTCCTAGAGGGAACCTTATGGATGATGCCAACGAGGCGAGGGCATCGGCGAGAATATTCTGATGACGAGGGACATGAACAAAGATCAGTTTGGCGAACAGTTTGGCAAAGGCAGCAGTGAGTTCTTGGTATGGCTTGAGTTTGGGATCGCGAGTGCGATATTTAGTGAGCACCTGGCGAAGGATGAGTTGACTATCACCTACGACTCGCAACTCAGTGATACGAAAAGAATGGGCGAGTTCTAGGCCAGCTAGAAGAGCTTCATATTCGGCTATATTGTTGGTGACTGGAAATTTGAGCTGGTATGCCAATGGGAATGTGAGGCCTTCAGGCGACAGGAGGGCGATGCCGATTCCTCTCCCTTGAGAATTCAGAGCTCCATCAAAATATAGTGTCCACATTGGCTCATCTGATTGGTTGATGGACATTAGTTCCTCATCTGGAAACTCTGATTGGACGGGATCGAACTTGGGAAGAGGATGGTGAGCGAGATGCTCGGCTATGGCATAGCCTTTAATCGCCTTTTGCTGGATGTAGGTGATGTCGAACTGAGAGAGAAAACTTTGCCAGCGTGCTAGCCTATCCGTAAGGACGGCTTTCTCCAGAAGGAATTTGATAGGATTCATTCGAGCAATCAAGTGGACTTCGTGAGCCAAGAAGTAGTGCTTCAATTTCTGCACTACCCAAACGAGGGCAGCACAGGTTTTCTCCATGCCGGTGTACTTCTGCTCACAGGGATTGAGAAGTTTGGACAAGTAATAGGTTGCCCGTTCCTTGCCTTCTTCATCAGCTTGTGCGAGGACGGCTCCCACGGAGTCATCCAAGACTGAGACGTAAAGGATCAGAGGTTTTTCTGGTTTGGGTGGAATGAGAACGGGTGGACTAGCCAGATATTCCTTCAACCCTTCAAAAGCTTTCTGACATTTAGAATTCCAGTGGAATTCTACTCCTGGCTTGGTCAACTCGTAGAGAGGTCTACACCTTTGTGAATGTTGAGACACAAACCGACGAATAAACTGCAACCTCCCGATTAAACCTCGGACTTCCCTCAAATTCTTGGGAGGCGGCATATCCCTGATGGCCTTAGCTTTGTCGGGATCTATCTCGATCCCTCTTTTACTCACAATGAACCCCAGCAATTTACCCGACGACACACCAAACACACACTTTTTCGGGTTCATTTTCAATTGGAACTCTCTTGACCTTTGCAAGACCTTAGCCAAAACTTCTGGATGTTCCATCCTGGTCCTTGATTTCACCAATAAGTCATCCACATACACTTCCAGATATATGTGCATCATGTCATGAAATATGGCCATCATCGCTCTTTGGTAAGTAGCTCCAGCATTCTTTAATCCGAACGGCATGACCACGTAACAATATGTTCCCCAAGGGGTAGTGAATGACGTCTTTTCCTGATCCTCTTCTGCCAAACGAATTTGATTGTATCCTGAAAATCCATCCATGAAAGAGAGGGTTTCGTAGCCTGCCGTGTTATCAATCAGCACATCAATGTGAGGTAAGGGAAAATCATCCTTTGGACACGCGCGGTTAAGGTCCCGGAAGTCGATGCAAATCCTGACTTTCCCATCTTTTTTCATGACCGGGACAATGTTCGCCACCCATTGAGGATAAAGGACGACTCTAATGAACCTGGCTTTGTGGAGCTTATCGACCTCTTCCTTCATTTTCAAAGCCATCTGAGGGTGGAAACGCCTTAACCTTTGTTTTACCGAGATGGACCCTGGTTTTAGGGTTAAACGGTGTTCGACCAGGTTGAATCCAGACCCGGCATATCCTCGTAGCTCCATGCAAACGTGTCCTTATATTCCTTGAGACCTCAATTAATGCCTCTTCTTCAGAGGGTGGTAGGTTGTCACTTATGAGGATGATCCTAGGGTCTTCCTCAGTTCCCAAGTTGACTTCTTTGGTGGATTCTTCTACGGCGGTTGACGGCTCGTCGAATCTCCTCATTCCACTAGCGTATGCGCCCGCCGCATCCTCATATTCTTCACCCTCATCTTCAGTGGGGCATTCTTCATCCGTGATCTCGTAGACTCCATACCCTTCATCAGATGCACAGTCGCCCTCGCATTCTATTTCGGGTAGCTGGATGGGATTTTCTAACAACTGGGGGATGGCAAGAAGGGCCTGACACCTGGCGGCCAAATCCAGAAGGAATCGACGAGGGATCTGCCTACCCTTGGATTTCTTCCTAGGTACTACCCTTGGCCTATCATTCCTAGATTGACTGACAATATTTACAGAAGAAGAGGAAGATGAAGAGGATGGTGTAGAATGTACAGGAGAAGACCCCTCAGAGGAGGGGTAGAAAAGGTCGCTCATCGGACCTTGGACGGGTGGTCCGCAAGGCGGTACGCACCCGTGGGAGATGTAGGAGGTTTCCTCAACGAAGATGTGTTGTTGGGGAGTTTGAAAATTGACGTTTTTTTTTCGTTTTCATTTTTAATGACAAAGCAGTGAAAAGAGATTGGAGGAGAGAGAAAAGGGGTTATGGCTAGAGGATTGTGAGGCTCATAGAGCAGATCATGGTTGAAGACCTGGCGCGGGTTGAAAAGCCCGCGCAGGTATGTAAGCAAAGAAGGGGACCTGGGAAGATCATCAGACAATTGTCTGGCCCAGGAAGAAGATATCAGCAAAGGCTGAGACGAGTGGATGGAGAGGATGGCGGCTAATGAGCCGTCGACGGCAATGTTGAGGACGGATGAAGATCCGTCGATGACAGAGTCCTTCTGGCGAGGACGAGGATAGTTTGGAACCTTGGCAAGAGTGGTAATATTCTCTGGTATTTCGGAGATCAATGGTGGTCCTTCAAGCTGCGGAGACGAGAACATCCTTTCCAGTGCAACGGAAATGTCCCGTATGTCGAACCATTTGTCCCACTCGCATTCCGGATCTTGATCTTGCCTCTTTTGGTGATCCTCGGACATTTTTCAGCCAAATATACAGCATGTGATCCCCCATATGCTTCTCGTGGGTGATCTCCCATCTGAACAACGGGCCCTCTGTTGAAGTGGTTTGATAGAGTCCACGTGAGGGGCTTCCAATCTGCCTTGAACGGTCCTTTGAAGCCTAGGCCAAACCTACGGTTCGGCCTAATTTCTTTTGGCGGCTTGAGCATACCCTGTAACTGTGCGCCCAGACCTTTTCCCTGTTGATAGCCGATGTTCCTCATAATCTCCCAACCTTTGGAGTGAAAAGGGAGACATGATGTTGTGGTTGCCCTGACCGGCTCCTTTGGTGCTAGTGGAACATGAGATGGATCACGTACGTCCAGCAGTGACAATATGGGCCGATGAGACGGCCAAACAGAAGGCAGAGAGGTGTTGATAGCATCCACTGTGTGAAGGACAGGTGTACTGACCACTTTAATAATTCTCCCATTGTAAGGAAACTTCATGCACTGATGGTTGGTGGAAGGCACAGCGTCCATGGCTTCGATGTAAGGGCGACCCAGTATAGCCTTGAATGTGGGGTCCATGTCGAGGACATGGAATTCCGTGGGAATTGACATGGGGCCTAGTTCTGCCTTCAGAATAATCATCCCCTGCGGTGGCCTTTTGCTATTGTCATAAGCCGTGACCGTGATCGAGGAAGGTCTTATTTGTTCCTCGTTGACCCCACACAACTGAAGAGTGCTCATGGAGATCACATTTATGGATGCACCCGTGTCCACAAGACACGGGTTTATGGATACCCCATTAATTTTTATTGAAATGCACAATGCATATTTCCGAGCTTCCTTGGGAGCGAGCTCGTAGTTGTGAAACATGATGGCTGGTTGTGTGTCTGTTGGGGTCAGGACGGTCGAAATCTTCTCCACGGGAGGTCTTCATTAACCATGACCTTTTGAAGATATTCCATCAAGGCCGCCTGGTGGGATGTGGATCTTTGAAGTAGCTCCAGGATGGAGATCCGAGCAGGTGTCTTATCCAGGTGTTTCAATAGATCATACTGTGTTCCAGGGATAGCTCTTTCTGGTTGTTCTGCATCATCCTTCTCTGGCTGAGATTGCTCAGGATTCTGACTGTTGTGGGGGAAAACCCTGTGAAAATCCTTCCACTCCGGAGCACCATTGCCTGCGGCTTTTGTACCTCTGTGGGGGTAGCAGTGGGTTTTAACAGGGGTTTGAGGGGTAGTAGTGGAGGAATGGTTGATGAAGCAGGGGTGATGACGGGAGCAGGGATTCTGATGAGGGGTTTGTTAGGTGGAGGCATGGTGGAGGTAGAGGGGATATCGCGCGGATTATGAAGGATAAGGGGTCTGAAGGTGGAGGCGGAGGCAAAGTGGAAGTGGGTAAGGTTTGAAACGGGTAATGGTTTTGAGGTGGATGGTGGGTGATGAGTGGTTTTGAAGGCATTAGTGGTGATGTGGTGGAGAAAGACGGGGTTATGTATGGTTGACGGATGATAAGGGGTTTAGAAGGCGTAGGGGTAAATGTGGTAGAGGTGGATGGTAAAGTGGGGGAGTGAGAGAAGATGAGAGGGTGTGAAGGCGTAGTGGAGAGTGTCGGTTGATAGGAGGTCGGGGTACGGATGAGAGGGCGTAATGGTAGTGGAAATGGTGATGGTGATACTGACGCGGGTTGATGAGAGAGAGGTGCTACCCGGGCAAGGTGAGGGGGTTGCATGACGATAGGGTTGGAGGTAGAAAGAATGGAGGTACTTTCCTGGTGCCACACCTGCTCTCTCCCGACTTCCGGGAAGGAGGAGATGGGGTTAACCTGATGATTGGGCTGTTGGTGCTCGGTAATGGATTCTGGATTATTCCCATGTCGGGCTGTTGTTGTGGGGCCTGCTGAGGCTGTTGTTGTTGTTGTGGTTGCTGCTGCTGCTGCTGTTGTAACTGCTGCTGTGGCCTCTGAGGAGGTCTCCTAGCCTTGAGAGCCGCGACGTACCGTCTCATCTCATCCCAATCTATTTGATGTTCATCATTCATATCATGGATGTAATCTTTGAAATGGAAGCAGTAATCCACTGTGTGTCCCGGCTGCCTGTGGTAGACGCAGTATTTGGAGGTATCAACATTGGGGGGCCACGCGGGCCTTTCTCTGGGTAGGGCGAGTTGGTTTGATGCCATGAGGGCATTAAAAATGTCTGCTAAGGTTTCCGGCAATGGTGGATAGTAGGCTCTCTTGGGACCGAGCGGCCTCCTTTGTTGCTGTTGGGGACCATAGTTCCCCGGGGGTGGAACTTGGTTGTACTGAAGCGGTGGTTGTTGTTGCTGAGGTTGTGGTTGTTGTTGCTGGGGTTGGCGTAATGGAGGCATATTATCCTGGGGTGGATTATTTTGGGGTGGAGGACGAAGAGGGAAAGGACCCGGTTGAAGGGGAAGTCGGGGCATTTGTGGAGGCCTTGGGTTGACTGCATAGTTGGCATTGTTGACCGCACTGACTTGCTCATTTGTCACGACCCCTTCTGTGGCTCCGCCCGGGACACCAGCGCCTGTCTTTCTGACCACTTTGGGCTTCGGCGACTCAAACATGTTCATGATGGGGAGTCTTTTAGCTGGGTTTGGATGTATCGGGCCCTTTCATAGAGTTCCTCCATTGTAGTAAGTTTATTCATGGCCAGGACATGTCTGAACTGTGGGGTTGCATTAGACACAATCATCTTCACTTGTTCGGGCTCGGAGAGGGTATCCCTTATTCTTTCCGCCAGAGACCTCCATCTATCAGCATATCGGACAAAATCCTCGTCGGGTTTCATCTTTTCGGCCACTAGGTCGGTAATGGAGAGTGAGGGACCGACCCTATCCCTATATTTCTGCAAGAACCTTCTCTGGACTATTTCAAAATTCTCGGCCTCGCGGGGCTCCAGAGAATAGAACCACTCAAGCGCGGGACCATCCAATGATCTCCGAAAGAGGTATGCCAGGGACCTCTGATCGTTTTGCCAGTAAGAGGACTCATACATGAAATCCTTGAGATGAATGAAGGGGTTGCCGGTACCATTGTATCTGCGGTACGTGGGCATTTCGGAGGGAGGAAGATGAATGACGGGAAGGATTGGCAAAGTAACCTCCGGGGTGGCTTTCACGTCCACCATCCTTCTCAGATTTTGAAACTGCTCGTCCATGCGGTTGAACCTATTGAGGAGCGATTGGGCGAGCTCCTCTGGGGGTGAAGGTGGCACTTGCCACTGGGGGAGAAACTGTCTCCCGGAGACTTGAGGGGGGAACCCCGAATGAGAGGGAGCTGTCGGACCGCCGACAGTTGGCCCTGGCTGAAGCGGCGTGTGGGGAACAACGGGAGTTTGAGATTGTGACGGGAACTGGAATGAGGGTGGTTGTTGGCTCGCTTGACCTTGAAGCGAGGGAGACTGGATGGCTTGCGCCAATGAAGGAGATGGAATGGCCTGCACGGACTCTTGGAGAGGTGCGATGGCTGGAGTTGATTCCTGGGGCGTGGGGGAAACAGATTTCCCCTTTAGAATGGCCTGAAAGGCCCGGAGCTGTTCAGAGGTAAGCTCCGTGTTGGCGAGGACGCCCAGTAAGGAAGAGATATCCTGTGGTAGGGACGTGTCCCCAGCTATAACCTGCACCTCATGTGAGGGGTCATGAGAAGGACCCGAGTCCATAGCATAGACTCGCGGGTCGGCTGTCAAACCACAACTAGGGTGGTTTTCCTCAGAAGACTCGTGAGACATGCTCACAGTTTTCCCAGAACGTAAAAACATACACTAGCAAGTAGGTAGCAGAGATTATCAAACAAGTGGATGCCTTTACGCCTTTTTTTTTGTGTTTTGATTTTGATGATTTTTTGTATTTTTAGCGAGATCCGAAGTTCACACAAAATGGGGACCCTAGTTTATTTTTGTTTCACCGCCGTGTCAGCTAGGGTCTCTCGTCTCACCACGAATGAAATGACTAACTCCGGGGAACTTCAATGGTACAACCAGCCCAGTGAACGAAGAGGAGATTCTTCGATGTCGGGGACTTACGGAGGTCCCAGTGTAGGAGATTCTAGTCCGTTGAGAGGAATTCCCAAACGAAGAGTCCTTCCTTCACCGGGAAAGGGGGATCCTCAAAGAAATGAAAAAAAAGGATAGAAAAGAGGAATGGATGTATGCAATGGAATGCTGACAGATATATGGAGTGGGAAAACAACAGAAATAACAGACATATAATAAACAAAGAACCAATCAAAACTGACGGTGATGCCGTGAGCACAACGGGGGCGCGCGCGGGCGCGAAGGTGGAGAGGCACGGATGGTGCCGAACTTGCAAGGGTAGCCGAAAGGAAGCAGTAGAGGTCCCACCGTGATCGCCAATCTGTGAGCGACGTCACGCGGTTCGGGGAAGAGCGGAGAGGACGCAGAGTGTGCGCGGGCTCCTCTTTTCTTTCTTTTTGGTGTTTGTTTGCTGCAACACAGAAATAAGAGAAGAGAGAGAAGGGGCCACCACGGGAGATTGCTCCGGCGGGGCGAGCTGGACAAGTATGATATAGCAAAATATGGGGTTTAAACGGCCATAGAGGGAAGTGACTCGCCGCGGCCTCGGGGGGACGGGAATGGTGCAAAAATTAAATAACAAGAATTGAAACGGCCATTGGGGAAGTGACTCGCCGCGGCCTCGAGAACACAAACAGATAAGAATATAACGTATAAGAACGTGAATTTAAACGGCCATTGGGGAAGTGACTCGCCGCGGCCTCGAGAACACGAATAGATAAGAACATAACATATAAAAACGGGAATTTAAACGGCCATTGGGGAAG